>VZRS01008096.1:425262-712280 GCA_013398055.1 Ifrita kowaldi
CTCCCGGGACGGCGTCGCCGCGGGCGGGAGGCGCGGAGCCTCAGCCGCGCCGGCAGAGCCTGCCGGGGCGCTCAGCCCCAGCCCGCGGGCTTCCCGCCGGCGGCCCGAGCCGCTCGCCCCTGAATTCGGCCCTCCGCGCCCTTGTGCTTCCCGGTCTCCCCGGCCCCCCACTATTCCCGCGCCCCGCTGACCTCTCAGAGCATCAGGGCTGGGACGTCCAGGCTGCGGGAGCGGGCTACGCTGTAAACTCTACAAAATAGCTCAAAGTAGGTGAGATGAAAATCCGCGTGCTCCTTTCTTCGACGGCAGCATGCGATTCCTCGAGTTTTAGCAGTGATTTCCACCCTCTAGATATCACCGGAGTTAAGGCTGCAAGGAGAGCCTTCAGTTGTTTCAGCGCGAAGGTATCTTGTTTCCAGGGGATTCATTTGCATGTCCAATTGCTTTAACATGATTTATATATATTTTTTTTTCCTAACCAGATAAGTGAAAGGACAGAATGCAACTAGGAGAATTGCTGTCAGGTCACGAAGTGTGGCATTAAAATGAAAATAATTACTTGTTTGTGGCAGTTGGGTTTTTTTCTGCCTTTTTTTTGCAGATAATGAAAGGACTCTAAGACACTGGTTTTGGTTCTGAATTTGATTTGGGTTCTAAAATTAACCACACATCCATTCAATTTCTAGTTGTTAGATTACAAGGGAAAACCTTCATCTCTATCAAGGAAAAGTTTCTTCTTTCCTTTCTGACAGTTTAAACTGAATGTATACTTAGGGTAATTTTATGACCAAAGGATCTGAGACCTAATATATATTTTCTTTCTTGCTTTCCCTGAAAATCTAAAACAGAAGTGAGTTCTGCACCAAACAGAGTAATTGCTGGGGACAGATAAATTTTAGTGAAACAAATTTATCCTGGGTCTGAAAGCAATTAGGGAAACTCAACTGGTACAAATAATTTCTGGGTACCCAAGCGTGTGTCAGGGGGGTAAACCAGATGAATGTACCTTGATTTGCCAAGACCCCTAACCCCATTTCCACAAAGAGGCCCTCCATCATATCATGGCACTTCTTCCTCTGTCAGGAAATGAGAACAGAGACTGAACATAGTCAGGATTTGTGGGGAATACCCATTTCACAATAGCTAAGGCTGACACTTGATCATTACATTATGTTCAATCACTACATACATTTTGAGGTGTTCAAAACTGCCACCAACTTTGTTGTGGGTTTGAACTGTAAGCAGATATAAGTTTGGTCTTTACTGTGTGCTTCAGATACTTCACAAATATTTCCGCAATACTGAATGGTTTATTTTACACTTGTGTTTCTTCATTAATCAAAAAAGGCTTTCTGACAGAGAATATTTTCCCATCCTATATTTAGGCTTTTGAAAAATACAGACCAGATTTTTATACAATGAAAGTTCTGGAAGAAGCAACACTAAAAAAATCCTATTTCCCAGATACTGGTACTAGCTAAGGCATCAGTTACTAGAAGTTTTATATTCATGGTTTTTTACAAAATTGCTTTTCATTCATCCATTTTCTTTCCTGTCTTTAATTTCCATGTCTGCCCTGCCTAACTGCAGTTAAATCATGCACTGTAGCCCTTTTTCATTTAGCCCTCTGCCAAAATGACACCCAGCTCTTCTGTCCTTCATTATTGCTCGTCTTGCTCTACAAACTCAGAAGTGTCTTCATGGCTTAAAAACCCACCCTCATTTCTTTTACCTGACTCCCTGTTCCCTTTCTCACTCACTACTCAATCCAATAAACTATTCTCCTGATCTTTTCTCTCCCACCAAGTTTTTTAGGCTATTTTCGTGGAACTTTAATGTCAATCTCAATTCTTCATGCTGTCAGATTTTCTGAAAACAGAGACACAACCTTACTTGTTTTGCCTAGACTAGTTAACAGTTGTGGGCTACTCACATGGGCTTGGGGAAGGGAATTGCTACCCTTATTGATGGGAAAAGACATATTTTTTTTTCACTGGCTGCTTTTTGGCAGCTGCAGCAGTAGAGTGCAGTGGGTTTTCCGGTCAGGAATTCTTGGTGAGGTCTCCATGGAGCTGTGCATTTTAAAATCCTTATCTGAACAATTCACACAACTTCTCCAACTCCTTCCAACCCCTCTGCAAAGTAGGTCTCTACCAAAGATTTGACTTTAGTTCACGTGAAAATGTTACCTCTACTCCTCCTTCCTAACCACATGTGAAATATGTTTGTGAGACACCTTGCCTGTATGGGGGAAGGGCATTTGTGTCTCCTTCCCTGGCAGCAACTGCCTCTTTCAGTTGGGATCTTCAGTGTTTGATGCTAATTTGCATGCTGAGCCCCACATTGTATAATATATATTTTCTACTGTCCTATCTTCCCAGAGCCATGTGATTGTAGGAACAGCATCCTGTTATATACACCTCTCCGGAGCTGGGGTGCTGCAGCGGTACAATGGCACATTGTTGAGCTCATCCCCATTCACTACCTTCCTACACCAGGACATTGAACATGTATGCAATATGTGTGCAACATTCCCCGGTTCCAGTTGTTGTTACTGTTAGATTCAGTTCAGCTTGTTCTTGCCACTATTTCAAAAGTTCAAAGTGCAGCAGAATTTTACATTGCCAAGAAACAGCACGAATGGCAGAGCTGAGGACTTTGGCAGCTGTCTGGGAAATACTAGGGGGTTTTGCCCCGAGGAAGGTATGAGATAGTTTTGATGTCCATGAGGCACTTTAAGCCTGTAATCTTAGGAGGGCTTGTACTCCTTTTTCCTCTTTCCTACTTTGGCATCAGAGGAGATGCTTTTACCTGTGGAGATATGTTTCACCACAAATGAAAACCAAAATGTTGAGTGCAGACACATCCTAATATCAAATGAGTGTTGACTTCTTTAATCTTATAGCAATACTGAAATCTCATCAAACTGCAAATATGATTTTTGTCAAGACAAGATTATTGAATGCCTGGCAAAGTAATTACTCCTACACAGAGAAAAATAAGATCTTTCTTTTAACCACTTCAGGGGAATTCATCAAACTCTGAAAATGTGGTTGAAAGTGGGGAGCTTTTTTGTTAGCTGGTAGCTGTACTTAGTGCAGCTAAAGGAAACAAGACTTGTAAAAATCAGAATGCACCCAATTCTCAGCCTCTTAGTGTAAAGTGGCAACAGGTCTTTTGCCCAATTAACTCGTGCAGAATCAGGCTCATAGTTTAAAAGTATGAATGCTAGACATTTTACGTCTCTTTCTGAACATGTAAAACGAGATGAGGTTAAGAATAATGAGTTTCCTCCATGGATGTGATTTTTAATGGTTGGTGAATCCTTGCAAAATTCTTTCTGTGAATAAGGACCTTACCAGAAATGCCACATTTTTAGGTTGCTGGATGGTGTGTATGGGTTTGCTTTTCTTAATCATTTTCTTCAGACATCTTCCAGGTGAGTTCTCAGATGACTTGACATGGGATGTGCTCAACAAGGAGCACCCAGAGTATTCAAAGTTCAGTGAAGTAGTTTGAAATATTCACTGGAAATACCAGTGAAGGTTTTGCCTCTGCTGGGAACCCAGTGTCTCTGTGCCAATTCTGTGCAGGTTGGTCTCTACAACTATGGAGGATTTTGGAAGGCAAACAAGGCTGCAGAGCAGATGTTTTATGCAGGAGGCTGCCCTGGTCAGCTCCCTCTCTACTGTGCCAGAAAAATCAGCAGAAATTCATGTTGCGCTGTGAGCAACATTCACATGTCACTGTGTCATCTAGTTCCCAGAAGAGGAGAGTGTTACATGATGGTGAAATAAGGAGAGAAAACTGTGGATAGCGGCTGGACCATATGGTGAAGGGAGCGGCTCCCCGTTAAAACAGAGAAAACAACAGAGCATGTAAGATCAATATGGGAAAGTGATGCAGAATTTAACAGTTGTTAAAACCAACAGAAATTTGCAGTGATTCATTATCAAATTACTCTAAACACACATGGGCCAAATCTTCCTGTTTAACATAATCTTATTAATGGTAGTGCATCCGTAACGATCTCACCTGCTAATGATGTGTTTTGTAAAATTTCACTAGGAAGGGATTTTACAGTAATTTTTAACTAGCCTGTAGAGCTCCACAGCAGGCATATAACTGATCTGTTGTATTCCGTAGGCACTTAAGTTCAAGTCACTAGAAAAATTATTTGCTATTGAACTCTATTGGATTTTCCATAAAGGGAAACTTAATTTCTTCACACATTGGATGTTGATGATCTCACATTAGTCTCTTGTAGTTAGAGTCTCTGAGAGGAAAATTAATTAGAAACTATAGAGAGAGCATCTGAAGAGAGTTTTCAGGGTTTCTTTCCCTCGGTTTTGCTACGGGAGAAGACAGCATACTCCTCACTTCATGGTGATTTTATTTCGAGTGTTGTGCTCTATGTTTTTAGTTCACTCTTTCAGAAGATCCACACCCCCAGCTGTTCCACATTGTTCTTAGGTATTGCACTCTTTTTGAGTACAATGAGGAACTGAGCAGAATAAAATGTTTCTCTCAGCTGCTGTTTCTTGTATGATTAAGGTTTGATGCTAACTACTGAGTTGTCTGGACAGTAAGTGAAGAAGTCTCTCTCTTTGAAAGACTCTCTGAAAACTTGTAGAATGTATTTTGATTGAAAAGTTAAGTTAAATTCATAGCTTTCTTGAGGTAAATCCTCTGTTCTCATCAGGACTTCTTCAAATCAGGCTTGATCAAGAGCTTAAGGAAAACAGTGAAGAAAGATTTATTTTTGGCTTTTCCTATGTTCTTGCAGTAGATTAATGGGTTCAAAGTGAAACATTGCAGTGGCTCATTTGCAGTGGCAAAAACAATGAACATTTCATATCTATGTGGGGTAACTAAGTGTAAAATTATCATAATTGAAAAGACAGCCCTGAAACAAGTAAATAGCATAACAAAAATATTTTAAATACAATTACAACACCAAACTGAGAGCAAACCAAATTTTGAATAATAAAGAGTAATTAGTTTAATAAGTCAAAACCGTTACTTTCAATGTCCCTTCAGCTGGACTGAGCTTAGGAACATTCAGTAAATGGAATTGCCAGGCAATACAATATTACCAAATAGAAACCATTAATGGTTTCAGTATTGGAAATAAAGAGGCTTTATTCTGTCCTCCTACCCAACACACACATACACAATTCATAACATTAACTCCCATTGAGCTTGTCTTTTCTTTTTTTTAACCCTCTAATTGATGACAGGGAGTGGAAGAGAGGGTTTGGAACAGACAAACTAAAAAGAGGAAGGAGAAGGACAGAGGGGAAAAGAGGAGCCAGAATAAAATGGAAGAGTCTAGAAGATGGCTCCAGCTGAGAAGATTTGTGAGTGTGCAGTCGGCAAGAAGGAGGGAAACCAGAGGAGTGATGGAGGAGGGTGATAAGTAGAAAGAGGACCAAAGAGAGTGGAAAGCAAATAATCTGTGCAGAAGAAGATTAGTGAGATAAAATAAAGCAGTGAAGGAAGAATGGGGTTGGTTAGACCTTTACCATTGAGCAGCTGATTGAAAACTACCTTTTTAGCCAGGTTTTATCCTTCCATCCTGAAAGATTACTGAATTAAAACAACATGAAATGAGAGACAGAGTAGCTCTAGGTTTACACTTGCTTTTAAACAATATGAATATTTTTACATACTAAAGGAGGAATTGATGTCAAGCACATTATGGCCTGCTAAGATACAGAAGAGTGACTGAAAATGTGTTAAAAGACATGACACAGTCTTTGGGAAGGAGCTGTGTCCTGCTTTTAGCAAAGCAGTTTTCATCAGTGTCACTCACCTCCTAACAGATTCTGATGAGCTATTTGGACCCAATTCTGTGTGGAAAAAACGACACAGGATAACCAGGAAATAACAGTGCTCCAGGACATGGGATCAGTCTAGAAAGGCAGCAGCTTGACAGGCATCATCTCTGGGTGGGTTGGATGGAGTTTGGCTCCTCTTGGCTCACAGCTGTGAGCAAGGTGAAGTCAGCAGGTGAAAGGAAACATGTCTCTCACATCCTCTCTGTGCACCTTCCCTTGCCAAGGCTGGCTTAATGTCCCTGGTCTCTCACAGAGAAGAGCAGAAATTTATTTGTCTCAAATGGAAAACATGGGATGAGCCATAAGTTTGTAGCACAGTGTGGTTTTTATGGTTTACAGTGGGGAGTTGGTGGGGTCTCTTGAGTGATTTTTGAGAATGCTGTCTAGCAAAGATATTATTCAGGAAAAAGAGCAGAAATTTATATTTTTCTTTATCTGCTTGTCCATAATCCCTTTTCTTAGAGGAAAACAGATCAGATGGTGTTTCTAGATCTAGTCCTACTAGTGGTGTAGAAAGGGCTCTCTGTTGGCTTTTTCCTGTATTACATTAGGTGAAGGAAAGTAATAGTAAGAATTCTGGAGATATGTATTTGGTAGCCTGGGTTTTTACAGATAATTATCTGTACTCTGCCAATGGTACCTGTATTCAACAGAGTTTGACTCAATAAGGAGTCACACTGAAGCTCATACAGGCAGGTGAGGAGTTAGGTGTTTCTTACTGTGTGCAGATATGATAGCCTCTGGCCCATCTGAGGATGATGATGAGAGGTGCAACCTCTCCCTTCCTCCCTCCTTCCAGGCTCCTGGTAGTCTGGAGTTTCCTGGTGATTGTTAGAGCTGAAAAGCGTTTGCTAATGAAGCCTGCACTATTAACAGGGAACAAGGGAGGGAGAGCGGAGACTTCCTGTGTTTGCTCATTCCTGGCAATCATTACCTAGCTGCTGCTCCCAGCTGTGACTCTCCCAGGTAAATCACAGCTTAGACATTCCAGTCCTGCCTAACTGAGTTTCAGTCACTCTGCTGCCCTGATATTAGTGCAACAAAATTGAGAGGAAGTGAGTGAAAGCCATTTGGAGGATTAGTCACTGTTTCGACATAAAGGACAAGAGACCACGCAGAACCTGGCTGCTGGGAGAAGTCTGTTTAACTCACCGTTAAAAGAGGGTTTCCACTGTTTGAAGATGCATATTTGATTTCTGACTCAAACCGTTGTCCTTCCCGTAAACCACCATACCAAACTTTTTACCAGTCTTTTAGAGTGCACTTACCTGCGCGTGTGTGGAAGTTTAGTAGATAAAGAAGATTTCTCATTCTTGGAAAAATGCAAGACTATGCATAAAGAAGAAGAAATGTGGAGGAAGACATCAGCTTGCATGCAATAAACCACAGGCATCCTCATTTATGTGCCATCAGTAATGAAACTCCCACTATCTGAAAAACAAATTAACATGTTATTGCCCAGGGTATCATTTATAGCAATATTCTTGGTGACTAATTCTTTATTTGGTCTGTCCTAAAGACAGCATTGTTCCTCACTTTTGGCAAGAATTTCCTGTGGATGTGTCTTGGATTGTACTTTCAGCCCTGTGTGGAATATGCATTACTGTTCACAGAAAACCAGCAGAAAACATATGTGCATTTTAATATCTACTTATACACTATGTCAAAGACACAAATAAAACTTGATGTTAGTGTATTAAATATTTGCTTGGTCCTGTGTTCAATTGAAATCTTTAAGTTGGATGTTCAGTTAAATAAAAATCAAAGTATATTTGTAAACGTGCTATGTTTGATGTGGGCTAAAGTGCTTGGGGAAAAGAAGTGGACTTAGAGAAGTCTTTGGGAGTTTCATCACTGACTTTCATGGGACCCAAACATCACTCGAAAGATAAAATTCGTAACATTAACCAGTTTGTAACCATGCCTCCTAACTCTGTGAAAATAGAAAACTAGGAAAACCATAAGTGTAAAATAGAATTAAAAACACCCGCTGGGCACTAAAGTGTAAAGTCTGGGTCAAGTCTTGGTCTCACTTGAATCAGTGGCCAAACTGTAGCTGACCTCAGTGTAGTGAGACAGCAGTTTTCAAGCTCAAGTCCTGATCTCGGTGGTGTCTTTGCATGTCAGATAAGACATTCAAACCCCACCTTTCCCACAATCTACTTCATGCTAATTAAATGGATATATAATTCATGCCTCTTGGGAACTTTTCACAGTGACTTTAACTGTACTAATTGCTGTCAGGCCAGTGTCTGACATAATAACAGGTAGTTGTGGGGTTTGTTTGTTTGTTTGTTTTGGTTTTGTTTTGTTTGGCATTCATGTCATTCTTTTTTGGTTTGGCCTGTCCAGAATTTGAAAGTGGACAAGACCGCAGCAAAAAATACTCCTTGGTTATCCTTAAATTTTCCATCAGAGTTACAAAATATTGTAAGTAGAGGGCTTGTAATGAGAACTCTACAGTGACCTTAGTGATGGTGGCAGATTAGAATATGCATGTTGCTAAGAGGTCTGGTTAATGAATGCCAGTAGGATTAGAAAATTATGAGTGCGCTTTTTAAGGTTGCCATGCTGTGATAGATTTTTATCACTAAGAACAATGCAAGGTGAACAGTAATCTATGGACACTGCCTCTTTCTTTTCTCCAGAAATCAGCACCGTCTCTTATTAATTAAATTGAATACAGAACAATATAAATCTCTCGGTGCTTATTCCACTCATTTCATACATACTAATGAGGATGAGCTGCTGAAGCTGGTGGTTGGGATCATTTATTCAGTGGTGGGAAAAATAACATCAGGATTCAGACCCCCTGCTGACTTTGCACACTGTTGTGCTAGATTTATATTGGCCTACTAATAAGTAACTGAATACATTAAATGAGACGCTCGTCACTGCAAGAGTTACAAGGGACTCCTTGTTTCTCTTCCTTGTGTATTCTTTGGTGAGGAGATTAGGGGAGATGGGCCCATTATGTAAGTCTCTCCTCTTGGTATTTCATCCACCAGTTCAAAGCCCTCTTTTCCAAACAGAAACTATGCCAAAGCTCTCATCAATCATTAAAAGTCCCAGCAGTTACAAACTCACTGATTTTGATGTGAAGTGCAACAGTCCTGCTTTTTTTTTCACATAAGAAAGTGAATCACACTATGCTTAGCAGTTCAAACTCTACATCGCACAGTATGCATGATTAGTGAAGAGGGAAAATACAGGGCATTCAGTAGCCAAAGAAATGTCTCTTTAGAACTCCTCTTTGGGAGGAAATACAATGCAACAAGCAAGCTGGGTATTCCAGTGCTGCATATGCAGCTGAAAAAAAACCAACCCATCTGGGTAAGTCCTGTATATCCACATCTAGTTTTTAACTGATAGACCCAAATTCTCAGCCTTCTAAATGCAGTATGGGAAAACAGTGTGTAGTGTGCTGCCAGACAAGAGTTTCTGTTACAAACTTAAAATACAGCAATATGATCATGCTCTGTAGGAAATGCCCTGTGTTCACTTGATGAAGTTTGATAGGGAAGCATTGAATGAAGTGCTGTATGGCAACTGACGGTAAATGAGGATTTTTAAAAAGCAGTGACTGCTGTATTTATTATGTCCATCAGTTGTTAGAAGACAGGCAAAACTTACCAGATGTTTAGATCAGTAGACTGATCCCTTCTATAGATGAGTTTACAGTGTGACATGGAAAACTCAATTAACCTTATTAGCTTAGCTTGTGTAACTGCACAGGTAAATAAGTAAGGGTGACCACCTCTTTGAAAAGGCCCATCTGAACTATGTGGCTGTACACAAGAGTGGCAGGCACTTTTAATGTTTTTACAAGCAAATTAACAGGAGGAAGACAACATTTTCTGAAGAAGAAGTAATATATTGGATCCAGATTGGTGCAAGTGGGACTTCTATGTTACCATTATCCCCAAACTGGCTAAACAATTCACTTTTTTTGGATGAGTTGAAGAGAGGGTTCCAGGACACAATTAATGGCATTTAAGTTATATGACTGGAATACCAGGACTGAATTAGTGTAGGATGAATGAGGAAATAAAAAAAAATATAACGGAGACTAAATACACTCTTTTCCTTACTTGCATTTTGTGTGGCAATACATAGGTGAAACTCTGTAAAAGATTTTAATATATGTTCCAGTTGACTTTGCACTGTACATATCATCCTTTGAAAAAAAAAAATCCATTTTGCCATGCTTCTTGGTTGCTATGTTTTCTTCCGTATGACAGCTCTTGTAGGTGACCTATTTTGTGAATGGAGCCACTTTTGCTTTTGAAGTTGTAATTTGTCTTGGAAGAACTACCTGGGAAGCATGCTTTTATTGTTAGGTCTTGAATCAGGGTGGGGGTTGTTAGTCATCTCTGAACATGTGGCTAAATCACAAATAGTATCTTCTATCTCAGGAACTCAAGTTTTACATTATAACTTTTTTTTTTTTTTGGTAGAGAAATCATGTTCTTGCACACGCTTCATTGTTTATGGAACATTTCAACAACAGCACTAAGTATGATTTATTTAGAACTTATAGCCTGTCTAATGCTAGTGTCTGTAAATAGTAACTATGAAGTAAACCATCATTTGGAAGAATTTGATGAAATACAGACAGCAGTCAAAATCATTTTGCTACAGTGATAGGAGTAAGGTATAGAAATTTTATACAGAGTGGGTCTTACTTCATTGAATTTACCTCCCTTATCTCACAGATTAAAAAAAAATCCTATTTTTTCCCCATTTTTATTGCTGTGTCTTAGAATCACAGGTTTTATGTGTGTTTAATATAGAGAGGAGACACTTAGTAATAAATTATTAGTCAAGCCCCTGACCCCTTTGTTTTGGCTTCAGTAGCTGCAGGACAAAGTCTCTGTAACACATCAGTTATAGGCCCACGAGAAAAGAAATAAGTTCAAGAAACCTCTGTCACTTACAGTCTGCTTGCTAAATATGGACATAGAGCTTTAAGATCTTTTAGTTCACCAATCCTTTGCAGTCTTAAGGGTCAGTTGCCCTACGTATTTACTGGAAGTATCTCTGAGTGCATCGCCAAAGTTTGGGCAGGAGGAAAGAGTCGGCTATATGGATGAGGTAGAGATGGAAGTTACTATGGTAAGTCTGTGAGAAGTTGTTGGAGCCTGACGGTCTTCTCTGGATGATATCCAACCTTGGGATGCAAATTTTCCTGGCTGCAGTTTACAGCATTCAGAGTGTAAAATTATGGCAGATACGTAGTGCTTTAAGGTACTTCTTACTCAAATGTCTGATTCCTGGACTTCTGGACCATCTAAAATTACACCATTGCTTGCTGAAGATTATCATCCATTCTCTGCTAAAAGAGTGTTCACTAAAACTGCATGCGTTATCATTAATCACTTATAGTTGCAAATCTTCTACATCTATGCACTGTTTACCTTTTGCATTGTGAATATATTGAGGAAAAATGATGTGTAGGGATTTGTTCAGCAAAATATCTTGTGTGAATGGCACAGAGTACACAGAGGACAGTCAGGTGGAGTCAGATGCAGAAAGGGATGCCGGCATCTAGCATGTAATTAAGATACCATATCCACGTTGTAACCTCTGTTTGTGACTCTTCTTCTAAAGCAAGGGGCTTAAGTAGCCACCGACTATTGCCAGTTATCTCTGTATTGTTTAAATGTGGATTTAAGTCACAATGTTGTCTTGAGCAAACAAATCATGCCTGAGAGGTGTCACACATAAAGAAATAAACTTACAAATGCTGGAATTCTGTCACTTAGATCAGGAGCACTATAAAAGAAGGACTGAATAGCAAAGCTGGGCCCAGACCCAATGCGAGTTTCCATAAAAGAATAAATCTATTCAGATAAACAGCTTCGATCAATTTCTGAAACTCAAATATGTTGTAATTGTTATGAGGCCAATTTTTATATGGATTTGAATCCATTAAATTCCTTGGCATTATTCCTTTTTTCCACTTCTAGTGATACACATTATATTATTAGTGTCTCTTATTGGAGAAATGCTCAGTTCTGTCTGCCTCCTTCTATTTTATGTACAAATACTATATGATATCCAGGAGATGTCTTCTGTGTCTGATAGAAATTCTTAATGCATTACAGTGTGATTGAATTCTCCTGTTTATTCAAGCAGTGCACAAATGTCACTGGGCTGGTTTACATCTCTCCCTTGGCAGCTGATTTCTGCCCTCTCAACACTCATACACCTCCTAGAAGGATGAGAGGCAGCTCTTCTCTCATAAGGCCCTCATCTTATTTCTCCTTTCATCAGGGAGCTGTAAGAACACACCTGTGGGCATGATCAATAGGCCTCACAGGGGGTGAGGAGTTTAATCTTCATGACATATATTGTTTCAAGCAGTCCTAGAAGCCGGCATGCTGGAGCTGTTCCTAACTCTGGTCATTTGGATATCACCTCAAGGTAAGCATGCTGATCTCCAGAAAATAAGTTTTAACTGCAGCTAGTAGCAAAACACTGTCGAAGTTTCAAAGGATTTAGCAATTTTTCTGAAGGAAACATTTAAAGGGCCTTGTTAAATCAAACATTCCCATCTAGCTCTAGAGGCATTCCTGTCCCAGGTCTGCAATGTTTGGTTACACTTCTATTGTTTGATGTAGAGCCTTAGATCTTCAATTAATATGCAATTCAGTGTTCACTGAGACAATGGCAGGATCTACTCAGCATTCTGGCAGCCTGTGAAACAGATAAACTCTAACCTTTGCCAAATACAAAGGATGATAAAAGCAGAAGTCACTTTTTTCAGCTGAATTAAAATACGCTGCCAATGTCTTTGTAGTCCTCATCTTTTTTCCTGCTTTATTGTGGTAACCTTCAGTTGGCATTGCATAGCACCTATAAAATACATACTGTAGAACTAAAATTAAATAGAGTTGCAGCAGCAAGCAGAAAACCAGAGACATTGAGTTTGCTCTTAAACAGTTTTCTTCCCTTAGATTCGAAGTCTAAAATATGTTGGTAGATTACGCTAGGCTGAAACCTACCTGAAAAACAGGTAAGGAGTCCAATGCCATAGCAATTTACCTTAAAATACTATAAAGTTCAGTGGGGCAGGATTTCACTGAGGTTGTTACTTGGGAGTAGGTTGAGATAGCATCATGGAGATCTTTTCATGTGCTTGTCTAAGGGCTGAGATGTTGAAAAAGTTAAGTACAAAAACTGCATGAAAACCAGTATTCCTTTAAATTATTTGAAAGCTGAGAGTGTTGTTTTCTGCAAAGAAGAAAAAATTTAAGGCTATATTTTTACATGGAAGTCAGTAGACAGAGGCAGAAAAAACCCACACCCAAAAGCAAAAAGAAAGACCTAAAATACATTCGAGAGCTGTAGGTTTGCATCTTATGAAAACCTCTGTGTGTGATTTGACAGTTCATGACTATATCTCAGGGCTGAGATAGAGTCCTGTGTAAAACAGGACAGCATATTTATGATTACTTTTGTCTCTTTTTACCAGACTTGGGGGAAAAAAAAAGAAGTTCCCATGACATGTTATTTTTAGTCACTCACAAAATCACTGCAGTTCTATATTTCTCCTGCTTGGTGCAAGTGTTTTGTCTCCAAAATATTTTCAGAAAGAATAGGTGTGAAAGACTCCCATGTGCCTCTTCAAACAGTGCTTTATCTGCTTTAGACAAATCAAGTGTTAGGGCTTTGCCAGCCTGACATGTCTATATTGAAACATATTAAAGTGAGAATCACAGAAACAGCTCCCCTAGAAGATCGAAGAGGGTGATAATCCAGGCGAGCTGCAGAAAGCTGACTTGGGAGACCTGGGGTTAGCACTGGGTGATGGATGGTGTACTTAAAAAGTCGAGTGATTAACCACAGCCATTTGAGACTGTGCATCCAAAGGATAACACAGTGTGGGTTACAGCCTGGGTAAGGAGGTCTGGAGGCTCAGGGGTGAAGACAGGAAAACTTCACACGCTCTGCTTCAAATTGAGTGGAGTTTGCTTTTGTTGGGAGGGCTTTTAGCATTGATGTCATTGCAGTGGCAGCTTCATTCATCCAGTAGTCTGGGGACTGATCTGCTCAATGGCTCACACAAGGCTTGGGTTCAATCTTCTCCTGTCTGTGAGAAGGCTCAGAGCTGGGAGTCCCCAGGGGAGTGCTGCTGCCTCTGGCACATGGCCGGGCTGTGAGGCAGAGCTACTCCAAGCTTTGTTCGTGACACTATTCCACTGCACGGGACCAAATCAAAGCCATTGCAGCGAGACAGTGGTAAGGCTGACAAGAAATGAACAGGGAGATGGATCACCTTGGAATGTTGACAGTGCTGCGAGAGATGCCATGTGAAATCCTCATCAGGGGGATGGGAGAGCTGATCTCCAGTGGGCACACATATCACCAAACCATGAAATTAAAAGGGGCATAAATACCATCGATATTTCTTCCTTGGTTTTTTTGAAGCCTATGTTGAAGATTGCCTGTTTAGCTTTAGGTTTGGGGTTTTTTTAAAGTCAAAAATTATTTAGCAAGTTTGTAACTAGTTTCAGGACTCTTAAATCAGGGTTATGGCTTAAATAAATGGGCTCTTAACTGGTTTCAAGAGAAAAAAGATCTATCTGGACCCAGTTCTGTTATTGTCTACTTCCCTTTAGGTGGTCATCAGAATCAGAACATCAGAAATCATCCTACATGGAAATCTCTTTACAGATATAGCTTATATTCAGTTATTTCACTACAAAAAAAAAAATCAATTCATATGAAAAAATGCATTAGGATTATTTTTAGTCCTAAAGTATGTATTAAGATGCTATTGCATCCCTAGTGGTCTTACAGAAGTACTGGCAGTAAGGGGGGTGAAGTTCACGTCGAGTATCCATGATCAGAGATGGGATCAGTTAAATCACTGATCATTTAATTCTGTTCACCTTTCCTCTGTAGATTTGCTGTTTTAATTTCCTACATTTGATTTCTCCAGTGATTTTAAATTAGCTCCTCTTCAACTTAAAAAAAGGGCGAGATTGTCACGTTTTCAAGTGAGTTTGCTGACCAAAAGAATCTCTTAAGAGGTTCACAGTAAATCCAGTGGCACAGTACATTTTGTTTAAGTGCTTGTCATTAAAGGTTGGAGTGCACAGTAGACTTGAAAAGAGTTTGGAAGACTGATTCAAGTAGTAGCATTATTTTACACATGAATGCATCAAGAAAGAACATAGAAGATGATAAGAAAAAATTGCAACCATGGAAAAACTATCAATTCACATTTTCATCTCTTTTTAATTAACTTGACTTCTTTTTAGTCTGTGTCATTTACAAATAGCTAGTAAGTCATACCTTGGGTCCCACTGCTTTGATAAATAGAATGAGGAATTAATTTATAGTGGTTGGTTTTGCTTATATAATAATTATATCCCTGAAACTGGGAAAAAACCCAAAACCTGGTTGACTGATATGAACATATTTGACATCCACTGAGTGTCTTTTTCCTTTCCCTTGGTTTGCAGTGTCTGAAATTAGTTACTGAGCACTATCTTTTCAGCTTCTTCCTTAAGAATCTTTATGATAAAGCTGTGAAGTCTTCAGTATAAAGCTTTACTCACAGAACCAGCACAAATCCTCCAATCCAACATCACGCATTTTCACTGATGCTGACAATTTCTGGCACAAGCCTGTGTACTCAAGACACTCTAAATCCCTGCACAGCACAGCACTGCAGAGCACAGCACATTACTGCTTGGAGGCTCTTAAGCTGTTGTTGTGGTGATTTAAACGATGGGTTGCTAGCGGGACAGGCTTGACATATCCTCACAGGCAAAAATTTCCTTCCCCCTCTCAGTCCGTTGGCTCTGTTGACTGTTTTTTTTTCACACCTACCCAAAGCTACTGCAAAGCTTGCCTTCTCCTTCAGGCTTGTGGGAGTGATGTGAGCAGCACAAGCAGCCACAGCAGCAGACACAGAAAGAACCACATCAAAACTGACACCACAGCCAATGGTTTTCACAGCAATGCATTGAAGCTGCACTTTCTGTCCCCCCAGTGGAGCTTCTCAGAGCTGTCTCCTGCTAATAAATTGCTCTTTTCCCCTCTCAACCACTGCTTCTCCTGCCCTTTGAATGTCTTCTTTTTTCCTCTCTACTTTCCCACTCATTCTCTCTCTTTTGCTCTCTCTTTCTCCTGGTGCATTTCCACATGTGTGAATACACAATTTTCTATTACAACCCCTCTTATCTACCATTCTCTGATGGTGTGTTACTACTGCTGCTATCCTTTAGCCTGGCAGTAAACATAGGGATTAAATGAAAGGCCTCCAATTTAATAAGACATGTATTAAATATTTCCTTATTAGTCCGACACTTCTCCCAGTGGAGCTCTACACTTGATGGGAAACACCAAAGAAATTGGTGACTGATGCCATATATTTGTGTTTATGTTTTATATAGTGGCAATTATGGAACTAAAAGAGCTTTGCTTTGTATCTAGACACATAAGCTGATGCTTCAGAGTATGAACTTTTACCACATGACAAAATGTGAAGAGCTTAAAGACTGCAAAATGGGTGGAATTATAAACCAAAAGAAATAAAAATAAATTTCCCTCAACAGGTTAACTATCCTTCTGTTTTCTGAATGAAGTAGTGCAGGATAATACACCTGTCTGTGTTTCAGCTTGTATCATAATTATTGTCCATCATCTCTATCTGACACAATTCCCTGCTTTGCAGCATTTGGTTCATCCAGTGAGTCAGTAAGTAAAACCAAATGATTCAGTTGGACAGACCCTCATAAAAAAAAAAAAAGAGCTAATTTTGCCATGATGTCCCATTCTTTCTTGCTGTCCAATGTGGTTATATGACATACTGTATGTGTCTGTCTAATGGATACTTTGCACAACCTAAAACAATTTTCAAAAGCTGCTTTTTTGTGTCTTGTAGAGCGATCCTGGTTCAGCAGGGATTATAGTGATAAAGCTTGATATACAAGGAGTCCTTATCAGAGATTTTGTCATCATAAAAGAATCTTAAAATGGGAGTTACTCTGTTATGGGATACTAATAATGACTAGGTGCTTGGGAAGCGTTTATGAAGGGTGAGCTAGATCTGGGGAATTACTGAACAGATGCAGATTTTCAAAAGCCAAATATCAGGAGCTGGTTTTATAGACGATGGTACACCTATTATAAATCTTTTGAAACAGGAGCCCGTATACAGCTAAGGCAAGTGTAGAAGGTGTTGAATAGGAGCCAAGAATAAACCTCACACAAATAGCTCCAATAATGAATAAAAATATCTGCTGAAGCTTAATCTTTTGTTTATGCATATTAGCTCTGAAAATTAATTATAGAATCTCCTATTATGATCTTCTGTTCTCAGATCTGAAGTGTAATTTTGTCATGTTATAGTTATTGACAAGGGCAATTGCCTGAAAGAGGCAAACAGAATGGAGGTAGTCTGCAGCAGAATGGATTATGAGGAGAGAAGATACACATGAATGGTATGTTTCTACATTCTGATTAAAAAAATTCATCATAACGAGAAAATCTAATAGCTCAAGATCCAAAAATTAGTCACCTATATGCTTGTCTTCAAAGCTTTAAATATGTCTTAAGAAATATCTGAAGTTATAGCTTCAGATATTATCTTTACAAGTTAGATATTTATATTAAAAAGTCAATGCTTTTCCATACAGATATTTGGATATTTTGAGGACTAGAAAAAATATCATAAAAGAACTTGTTTTTATCTCTGAGGCGTCTTGTGAGTGCTGAGTTTTAATAATCAGCATCACAACTTTAGTTTGCTGAATACCAATCATATGCATTTCCCATTCTTTATTCAGTTTTACTTTCAATGTCATCCACCAGATTCCAAATAATTGGGTTTTTTTAGCTCCTTAAGCTAAGACCAAAAAATGACATGGCTGTCAACTGTAAAAGGAAAAAACGAGGGACAGGTGCTTTGGGGACAGGTGTGAACACAGGAGTGAGATGAAACAGCTCACCCATGAACTTATGAAGTGTCCTGAAATGCTTTAAACTTATGCTGTAGCTTTCATGGGATGAGCACCTGCAATTAGCTAAGGCACTTGGTCATAGTTCTGACCCCTTTATTTCGATTCCCTCTGTTGAAAGTGCAGGAGATTCACCGATGTTTGTGTAGAAACGAGGGGCAGTAAAGCACTGGTGGCACAGACCTGTCTCTCCCAGCCAAGCGGCACGAAGAGGCTGCTCTTGCTGTGCTGCAGTCCCCGTGTGAGCTGGCCTAACACAAGTGTTGGGTTGCACTGATGCAGCTATGCCAGCATACCCCGTGTGAGCCTGTCCCCCAGAGTCTGCCCAGGCTCCCATACAGATGTGCCCTTGCTGTTTTCGTGAGTCTGTGTTTGCTGACGACTCGGGAGGACAAAGCGGACGCAGTCTTTGAAACAGAGACCTTCACAGAGCACAGCTTGTTCAAGGATCCTCCCTCTTTCTGGGCCTGGTTCTGTTAGCAAGCCCTGGCTGCATTCTCAGTGCATTCTCAGTGCATTCTCAGTGCCTGTACAACAAAAAAACCTGTGTTGTAACAGCTGTTTTAGATGCTTACTGGGGAAGCTGGGGAGAAAGACAATTTATTGGACCATTTGGAGCTAGAAGGAATATAGATCTTAGAAGTCATTCTAAAGGATGGTCTTTAAGATGGTCTTGTATTCACTGCACTGCAGACCCCAGGCTTGGTATCAGTAAGTTTAATAAGGCAGGCGGTTTTTACAGTTAGGTGAATCTCCTGAAAAGCAAGGTCAAAATTACAGGGTTCACATTCCTTCAGTTCAAAAAGATTAGAAATGTAGTTCCCCTGACAGTTCTAGAAAGCATTCTCACTCTCTGCCTAGCACCACAGATGGTCTTACCTCCATGTAAGCCTTCCACTGCTTCAGACAGAGGGCTGAACAATGCCGTGTGAGTAGGAAGATTGCTTCGACAATGAAGAAGGAGAAAGGTATTCCCTCAAGAATTTTGGCAGGAGGCAGTTGCAAGAGGTCCAGGTATCTTGCAAGGAACTTTGTGCTTCATGCAGAAGTTCTGAGAACATCAGGACTTCCATTTCTATAAATCACCTAGCCCGACATTTTGAAGTTATCCATCTCCATAATAGCTAAACTTTTTTTTTTTTTTTTTCTTTTTCCAGGGGGGTGGTGTGGTGGGCAGGAGGAGGGTCTAAAATAGTGTTTCTTTTTAAATTTGAGGAATGAGAAAGTTTGCATGATATTCTGTGAAACATAAGGGCAAAGTGATAGATATTCCTTCAAGAAAATAAATAGATTAGGTGCAACTGCCCAGCACAACATATATTACCAATTAACAGCAGCATTAGACCATTGCAAACAAAATCATTACTTTCTCTTTAACTTGCAGCATTAGTTCGGTGTCCTTATTTTTTAGAGACTGTGAAGCCAATAAATTTCCAGATATACAGTGTTTTACTATCCAGTCCAATGCATATAAAGTGAAACATAAATACAGACCACGTAGATCAATAGGCAAAGAGATTTCACTAAGAGAAAGCAAAATAGTGGCAGATTTTTTTTAGTAGAGTTTGCATAAAGCTAGCTGGCTTTATACCAGTGTAATTTGACATCTGCAGCAGTAGTGGAGCTAGTGACAGGAAATGACCAGGTGCTTGACAGTTTCTGTTGGCTGCATCAGGTTGTCTTCCTGTAGGATGCAGCTGTTCACGTATTCTTTTGTGAAAGCAGATGGAAAATTCATGTAGCTAATTGGTACTACTGACATGGGAGTCAAAGAAATGTTGTTACTCTTTTTTTTTTTTCCCTTTGACTTCGTTTTCTTCATGCCGAGTATTAACATTCCAGATGGGGAACATTAAATTATGTAGAATTTCAAACAGAAAATGTTTGTAAGTTGATGAAAAATGTCCATAAAATAAATAAAGGCTGCTGAAGCAAAGATACATGCTATCTATTTGTTCAATTAGTAATAAAGTCCTTGTGGTATTCTTAAGGAACTGTGGGAGCTCTGACCGAAACAGTCATTATTTTTGAGATACCACTGTTCGATGAATGGAAAATAAAATTCCCAAACTGAGTTGTGAAACAATGCTGCTTTGTAGATGCAGAGGTGCTGGTAGTAAAGCTTTGTATAAATATGCATGATGAAGTATTCGTACAATTCTTTCTTGGTAGGACCCTAAGAGATTATTTTAATCTGCTGAGTTGAAAGTAAAACAGATTGCTTGATTACACTTTCTGAGAAAATACGAATTTATTAAAAATTAAACCTAATACATATACTATGTCTAGGACTTATTTATTATGCCTTCTTCAGCTTAAATATGCAGGAATATTAAGAATAGTTCTAGAAATAAAATGATGTGACTTGTCTACCTTTCCATATGATATAAATACTCAAAAATATTATTACTTTTTGTTTTCTCAAAATGTCTTGAGTTTTGATTTTCTACAGATTCCTACAAACAGAAACAGAAATTTGTGGAAAGCTTGGGACCCAACAAAAGCCACTAATAACAATAAAAATAACAAATTTTAGTGTAAATGCTGCCTTAGCTAAAAATGCTGGCAACTGATAGACATATGAGACTTCCTTTCTTTAACAACCACTTTTAGTGTCATCATTTTTCATGCAAAAGCAAAATATTTCGGTGTACTAGTTGAACTGATAAGACTGGCTTTTCTAAAGCCCCCGTTGTTTTCCTCCCTGTTCAGTAAAAATAAAATTGCATAGAATTCAAACAGAAAACAAAATCCTTATTTTTTTCTGTTTTACCTTGTACTTAAGCCCAGAGAGAAAAACCAAACAGCTTCATTATTCAATAAAGCACTTGATTAAAATAATAGCTTTACTTACATGATATATATTTCTTCTAATTACTGGGAACCATCATCAAAAACATTACATTATCTTAGAAAACATAATTCATTTACAGTGGGGGGGTCTGCATTGTTCCCCTGAGGAATCTGCAGTGAAACGACCTGAGTTTTTTTAACCTTAGTGAAAGGGTATCTTAATGACCTCTTCCTGCCTTCCCCCACCAAATGAGTAGGAATTGCAGCATTTCCTTCTAGAGTTTTCTTGGACTGCAGCTGTTCCTCCAAAACCTCTGCACAGCCTAGGCTTACATTACTTTGATATGTTCCTGGGAGTAAAGGAGCAATTCCAGCATTACACTTCCCAGGAGAGAGGGAATGGGTGCAATAAATGACTGGGAGACCTCTAGACAAATATACGTCTTTTTGGGGATCTCCACAGGTCTTAGAGGTTTAGCAACTGTTCCCTGCAGGTGAGCAAACCATGTGGTGTGAAAACCCTGGTGAGGTGTGAAAACCCTGGTGAGCCAGCAGAACCACAGGGACAATTAGCTGGTGTAAAGTCAGAGTGAAGTTCTCGGGCAGGTCAGTACAATGCTGATATTATTGAAAGTGCTGGTGGCTTGGCACAGAATTTTAGCAGGGTTTCATGCTACATTTCAAAGATTAATCAAACTTGCCTTCTCATCTTTGGATGTGAAACAGGCCTGTGAATTTCTGGAAATGTAATTCCACTTAAGATTTTTACATTTTGCAATATTTTTTGTTTACTTCTGTTAAAACTAGAAAAAAAACCCCGAACAAAGCGGAAGAGTTACGGAAATGGGAAAAAAAAAGGTAACAAAAGCAGGGAATCCTGTGACAAACACACTTTGTAGAAACAGAAAGAGTGATCTGATTTCAGTGAATTGGAGCACACCCCACCCCCTCACAATGGACGGACTTCTAATCAGAGACAGGAATCATCAGTCGTCAAACAAGGACTAGTTTTTGAATAAACATACATTAGGCTGCATTAAAAACTGAAAGTTGTCAGGGAGGGCAGACAGTCCAAGCACACAAAGTACCTGTGCTACAAGCACAGCAGTAAGTCTCGTAGCCTGTGCAGCATCACAGTAATGCTGTGAGGATGTTACTGATATCTAATTGACTCTTTCACAGACTGGTGATGAGTAGCATTAAACAGCATGGGGGAAAAAAAGCCTTCCTTCCTTCCTTCCTTCCTTCCTTCCTTCCTTCCTTCCTTCCTTCCTTCCTTCCTTCCTTCCTTCCTTCCTTCCTTCCTTCCTTCCTCGCTCCCTTCCCCCCTTCCTCCCTTCCTCCATCCCTTCCCTCCTTTCTTCCCCTCTTCCTTCCTTTCCCTCTTTTTTCCCAGGAGAAGCAGTTTAGAAGTGCAATACCTCACTGGCTGCCTCATCGACTGGCATGCTGGAAAGCAACATATGGCACCAGACATCCTGCAGTGCAGTTTTGGACTGATGTAACTGAATGAACAGTCTGAATATAGGTCACTGTAATCAAATTCCTGTAAGTTATTCATACCTTGAAAATCTGCAATTGGAATTTAGAGCAGACAGTCTGCCTTATTCTTCCCACTAGGTGTATTTTACATTAAACAGTCATTTGATAAAATGTCTGATGTCAATACACAGGGACTAGTTTTAGTATGACAGATGGACACATTCACACTCACTATCTGTCCCCACTTTGCTTTGATATATTCAATAGCAAGTGGATCCACAACAGGAAAACCCGAGAATAAAGAAGTCCCTCTCTTACCAGGCAGGTGACAGAAGAGGAGGGAAGGATCTGGGATCAGATATATAGTTTGGGATCCTCTCAAGTAGGGAGGAAAACTGAAATATATTTTCCCTAAGCAGCAGGAGCAGTGGTGCAGCCTCTCCATCATCTGACACATTTGGGGCCAATGCAATGGCCATGCCTTTTGCAGCACCCCATCTGGAAGATGTGCTCTCACAATTTGGCTTGTATGAAGCCACTAGTTAAGATGTGGATGGTTGAAATCAGTGGGGCTTGCACTTGAGACAGACAGTCCTGTGTGGCACTGCCAGGGCTTCCCAGTCGTTTTAGGAATGACCAAACATTAGGTGTAAGTCAGTGTAATGCTGTAAACTTGAGATCTTTCCAGATTTAAGCAAGAGCTGTGTGACTTTTCTAAGGACTGCAATTTATATTTACACAGCTAAAGACTATCTTAGATCTCTAAAGGCTTTTCTGGATCCCAGCATACGGTCTGTGAGAGAGGAAGAATTTTACAGTAGGGTTTTACACAGCAGAACACCAATCTGACCAGGATACTGGAGGTATCCTGAAAAGATGAAACAAAGATATCACACAACATCACCTCTTTTCTTTTGGTTTTCAGGTTATTTTTTCCCCATTTAATATTTGAATTTTACAAGGGAAATGACAGAAGAGCACACTAAGTAGCATGAACTAGCATTAAGACCCATGGCAATGCATTTCAGCTATATTCAGCCACACAAACAAACTTGCAAATGTTTGTCCTAGTAGAAATCTTTATAGGAGGTACTTAGGCAAGGCGACAGAATTTCCTCAGTGCATGCAGTCAACAGCACGACTTGCAGACTATTTTTTAATTCTATTCTTTCAAAGAGGAATAGATTTTTTGTATTGTTATTAGATCTGAAGGAGAAGTAAGAGTACATCTGAAAAGCAAAGCTTTGGGGAATCACATCTGTTTTCAGGGCAGTAAGGGCTCGACTGTTTGAGGTCTTCTACAGACTAGTTGTAAGTGAAGTCAGTCATAAAACTTAATATGCTCATACTCAAAGGAAGGTATGCTTAGACACACCTCTGAGATGATTTTCATCTAGTTTGCTTTTAGCGCTAGGGGAAGGTATTACAGAGTGGATTACTCTATAATAAGGTTTTCTTATGGAGATTTAGAAATGAATGTGCTTTATGAAAATATTTGTTAATGGTTTTCTCACATCCTGTGTTGTGTATCACATTAATAATTTAAAATTTTTATGCCACACATATATTTTGAAATCTTAAACATTAATGAACACTTAGTCTCAAAGGTCAGTTTAAGCTGAAACTGAACTTTCAGGACCAGCTCTCTATGCCACTCATTACTACTGACTAATATGAGATTAGTGTGAAAAAATGCATATCTCTCTTCATGTACATCAGTAATGTTGGCAGGGCTCATCTCACAACAGCAATTAACAATTTAGAAAGCATGAGCCCACTGTGTCAAAAGGGAACCTCCAAGCAGTTGAGGGATAAATAATTTCACCCACTACCTTGCACTGCATCTGCACTTTCTGAAATGAAGCAGCTTCCATGTTGTTTGAGGAGACCCTTACAAGGGCATTAGTTTGAAGCAGGTAGGTGAACATGAAGTAATTTCTGACATCTTCATGACATCTAATGCATGCACACAGTAATATAGGGAGAAAAACAATTACACAACTGCTGGTAATTCAAAGGCAGTGCCCTACAGCTGTGACATTTTTAGCACGTTCCCTCTCACACTGTGCGTGGATATATGAATACCTCCATATTTGATGGACTACTAGGGGCTTTTCTTCAAAAAACATTGTTAACACCCCCAGCCTCTTAATTAAGGAGTTATCATCATGAAAGATGACGGAGTTTCCTGTCTTGTTGTTTTCTATAGCTAAGAATACTTCAGCATTTATTTTGCAGTTAGGGACAGATGCTGTGTTTGCTAAGGTGACTATTCTTGAATCTTCCTAAACACGTGTTGCTGAGCAAATGGAGTTAATGGATTCTAGAGCAGCATATAGTGGTAACACTGGTGAGCTCTCATGCTCCCATCCTGTGGTTCAACCTCATTTTTCATCTGTTATTCTGAATGGTCTCCATTTTAAGAGGAAAGAGTTTTTCTTTGGCATGTGTTATGCAGTACTAGGTGAAGGAGAGATCTTGTGGACCTATGTGATTTAAAAATCTCTTGCATGTTTATTTATACTTGACAACCAAAATGGCCCTTTCTAGGTTCTTTCTGTGTTTCTGCACCAAACTCAAATGGCCATCCCCTTTGATATCCTAAGGTGGGAAATCCTAACAAGTTCCTTCATGCTCAACTAAAGAGGCCTGTATTGGCTGTTTGACATGCTTATTATGAAACCATCATCTTGTGGGGCAAGGCAGAGCTGCATGAAAGCTTAGATGAAGCTAGCACAGTCTAGATGCTTTTATGTGTGTCAGTTTTCTCTCTTAACTTCAAACCCTTGTCCACATTCCGTCTGAAATCCTGAACAGAACATTTCTCCTAAGCTTCTGAAGATGTTCATGCTCCTTGCCCATTCCCATCTTTGACCTAATTCATGAAGACCTATTTTTTTCTCATGTCAGAGCAGGCCTAACCTATTTGAAAAGATGAAACAAAGATATCACACAACATCACCTCTTTTCTTTTGGTTTTCAGGTTATTTTTCCCCCATTTAATATTTGAATTTTACAAGGGAAATGACAGAAGAGCACATTAAGTAGCATGAACTAGCATTAAGACCCATGGCAATGCATTTCAGCCGCATTCAGCCACACAAACAAACTTGCAAATGTTTGTCCTAGTAGAAATCTTCATTGTGAGGTTCTCATTTAATGTTTTACTCCTTGGCTCATCTGCAAAGAGAGTGCCCAGAACTAACTGTAGACCTGTTGGTCTAAGAGAGGCTGTGGATATTCTTGCGAAGCCAAAGACACACTTAAAAATTAAACCACTTCTGAGAGAAAATTATACTCCCTATCATTTTATCATTGCAAGTTACTAACACAGAAACTCTCATGAAAAAAATCTGAACTCTCTCTTTTCACTTTTAGAATTAAAACCTATATTTAAAACTAGAAAGTGATTAGTCATCAGAAACGGTATGCCAATACCTATTCTGGTTTGCTTTTTTATAATGTTTGACAGATTTTCTTAAAAGTCTTTCACATTGATCATCCTTTTCATTCTGGAAAAACACAGCTGCTTTCCCACCTTTGAACACACGAGTATTTGACAGGCAGTGGGAATCCACATCTTTGAAGAGGCTTTTACAGTCCTTGTCTGAGGCAAAGGTAAGTGTCAATTCCTCTGCAGAATTGTTCCTTACCCTAGCCAGTTTGTCCCTTTTTCCCCAAAATGTCTTGCAGTTGCCTACTGTACCTATCTTTACTTCAAGAACATTAAGACCACCCCTGGAGAAGGCACATACAGGCCTGTCCCTGAGAACTGCTAGCATTACTGAGGTATATCTTGATGTGCCAGCTGTCTTCTTGCTCATCCATAGCAGGCTGCTGCTTGACTGGCTATAAACCAGCAATTTTCCATCTAGTTCAGGCTTCACAAGAATTAACAGTAAAAATCAGCACTGGTTCTTTTAAAGACAACCTGTCTTCTGAAGGCTGCCATCACGTGCTTGCCATTGACGCCAGCCAAGCAAAGAATAAGACTCTAACACGAGTTCAGTTGTTTGCAGGGTTCAGTAATATCTCTGTATCAAAAAATAATAAGCTTTTTATATCTGGACTTCAGTCTACCGAAGACATTAAAATTAGAGTCCATGAACAGGGAAAGATAGATGGTTGCACCTGGACATGTTGCGTAACACCTTCTGCATCTCTGTTTTCCTTGGCTTGGACTAGCCAGATTTTACTTGACAGTGCAACTGAACCCTAAAAATGCTGTTTATTTGTTTTCAAGCAGTGGAGAAGGCACCTTCATAGAACTGGCACTCAGTACAGAGCTGCTGTTCCATTTTGGGGTAATGCATTCCCTATTATACTTATTGTTCTGCATTTATTCTATTGCCTGGTACTGTAATACACTGCTCTCAGTATGCTAATGGGATTTCATGGGGCTGCCATCACCAGCTTGATTTGTAACAGGAAGCCAGAACAATAAATGCTTTGAGAAGAATAATGTGAGAAATGCATGCCTCTGTAGAGGGGCATCAATGCAAAATGAAAAACAACACTGTCTTCCATTGCTTGTTACTGCCATCTCATTTTCACCAGTAAATAACTAGTGCATTTCTCTCCACAATGAACACCAACAAAAGGAAGACAGCGTTTATCAACAATGGGCATACTATAGGAGGGGACAGAGAGGGCAGCATTCCTCTCAGGCATTCAGTACAGTCACCTGTGATTCCTCACTGCTCTCAAGACCACTGTGTTTAAGGAAGCTCCCTCAAATTTTACTTCACTGACAACCCACAACTTTCTATTAGAAAATTCACAATGGGTTAACAAAGGTTCTGGCAATTTAGGAATAGGTTCTGATTAATGAACTTATGAACAGCTTTTAGTGAATATGTTTTGTCTACTCCCATAATTCGAATGATCTGCATTTTGTAGCAGCAGAGTGTACAACAGTGCTGTTGACTTCAGAGTAGACAGCCAGCAGCAAGGTAAGGAGGCCTTAGGAAATGGTTTCTTAATTTTCAGCGGGCATACATTACCATGACATAAGTTGGTCCAAAGTTACTGGCTGTTTTCTAAGTCACGCAGTGTTCTTGCATTTATTTGGAAATTCAAATAACTAAAAGAAGATAGGTATTTTTATTAATTTCTGTCTTATCTATTTGCATTTCAATTATGTTGTTGTTTCAGTGCAAAAAACTACAGCAGGGGATGGAGAAAAATATTGGAAGAATGATTAACATAAAGTTATTTCCCTTGTTGAAGGCCAGATTAACCTTTCAGGAGCCTTTGGCAGGCCACACATCAGGTGCCACCTGAAATACGAAAACAGAACCAGCTGGTGTGGCATGCATGCAGAAGCAGTGCAGAACGTACTATATGGCCCACAGGCTGCCAGGAAAAGGTTGTATAAATATGCAGAAACCAACATCATTCCAGAACAGTTCCTCAAAAATTTACATAGCCATGGAGTCTTTTACTCTATGTTCCCCCTTGGAGTGCCACAGCTTTGGGGTGATGCAAAAAAATGGCTGTAGTGTGAACCAATTGTTCTGGACCACAACTGCTCCTGCTTGTGTCCCCCGCAGTGATTCTCATGCTCTCTTATCTGCAGGTTGTGTGCTAGGCACTGCTCCAAAAAGCACTTTTACAGCACTGTTTTTGTGATAGATCTACTTCTATTTAGCTCGGGAATTTCTTAGCTCAGGTCCTGTGCCATCCTTCTGTGTGCTGGCTTCGGGAAGCTCGAGGAGCCAGGCATTAGCAAGAGGCAGGAGCTGTACCTGGTGTACATGCTCCCGGTGCCCATATGTCCAGCAGTGTCAGAATTTATTGACCCAAGACACACACAGCTCACAAGCTAGCTCTGGTTTGCTAGAAGGGGGGTCTGACTGAGATAAATACAGCAGCATTTCTGAACAGTGCCTGTGTGTTAGTATATTAGCATGTAAATAAATAAAAAGTAATGAATAATTGGGAGAACACTTCTGCCTCCTGTCACAATTAAGCATACTGGAAGGCTGCTGTGGGTCCATGTGCTATTCCTGGCAACAATGCAGTGTGTTGAGGTGTCTCATTTCTCGTGTGCTCTAGACAAGTGTGCATGGTAGCAATACCTATAATCTGCTGTAGTAGTTCTGCTGTGAAAGTAGTAAAAAACTGGCTACTTTGTGATGTATTTCTTCACTTAAGTCGGCTAGATGGGCTCTAAATTGATTTAAGTGTGACTTGGTTAAACTGCATCAAAATCTAAACTCCATTAAAATATTATCAACTGATGTGCCTTGCAGGAATTTTACTTCATGAACAAAACCATGGTTTAGAGATTACTTTTTCCAAAAGAGTGATTTTTATCTCATCTTTTCCTTGTCAGTCTCCTGGAATCTCGACTCCAATGAATGCATGAACATATAATTCAAATCTGTGGCTGCTTCATTGTTCTCCTCTCCAGCTCTGATATCTCTGTAGCTTTTCTCCCTTTTCTGCATGACTGTGCAGATGTGCTTGACAGCTCACTGCCACAGACCTAGGAAAATTCTCTGACTTGGCAACGGTGTATAGAGAGGTGACAAATTTTGATGACAAAACCAAGGTGCATAGGATAGCAATGATGGAGCTACCTGTGCAGAACTGAGGAAGAACTTTGTGGGACTATATACTTGGGGATTATAATTACAGATGAAATGTAACAAGATAAATACAGACTGATGCACACAGGACATGGCCTTGCTCTCCTTTCCCCCATGAGTTTATACGGAAAACATAAAATAAATGGTCTGAGCTGACAGCAATGAGACAGGACTTGGACCTGAGTTTATAACAGAAAATTTTGTTACAAAATCTACTTCGTGGTCAAAATAGCACACTACCTGTTGGGAAGTATTAGGAAAGAATACAGAGAAAATAATTTTGCTATCGTGTAAATCTGTAATGGGTCTATTTTCTTTTGCTTTCACAAAGTTGGTCATAGAAAATATCCAGAAAAGGACAAGTCAGGACAATCAGAAGAGGTGGATCTTGCACACACTATAGGTAATTACACGGTAGAAATTCTTCACTACAGGTTCCTGTGAAACCTAACATTTCATTTCATTTTTTAATGAAAATTGAGCTAGCTAATGGAAGGTGGATACCTGAAGCCTTCTAAATGTGAAAAATCACCTCTGACTTAGGAGCCCTACAAGCTGTAAGTTCTGGGAACCTAGAAAAGATTTAGGGGAAGACCAACTGTATCCTTGCTTTGCTCTGAAGGCACCTCTCTAGGAGATAAATTTTGGCCCATCTCAGGCCAGAAATTCTGACCGATTCAGGCAATTTTTATAATCATATGGTGTAAAATAAATAAACTTTCTAAAGCCCCTTCAGAGAAGGCGGGCACAAAGGTGACAGAAAGGCTTAGCTTTCTGCTTCTCTGGTTGTAGTAAAGTTTTGGAAGTTTATAGGAACACACATAAAGACTGAGATTCAAACTGGATGTAAACCACCAAAAATGTTTGAGGTTCTTTAGATGAGAATTGCTCCAAGTGACAAAAGTTGATTGAATATTGCAGTTCTAGTTTGGAATTATGAATCTTGTGTGTAATCTAAGAGTTTCTCTTTGAAAATATTAAGTAGTCCCAGACAATTTAGCTGACAAGGATTTTTCAGGTGCTCATCTTTAAGTGGGGGGAAAAGTACACAATGAAGAAAGAATAAACATGTTGAAAGATGGACTTTTGGGTTGGATTTTTTTGTTTGTTTGTTTGTTTTGTGAGTGGTTTTATTTTAACTATTCACAGCTAAAATGAACTCAAGGTTGTGTTAATTTCGTTGTCTTCTACTTGCACTTGCAGGGATTTTTGGTTTTCTGCCAATTTGTTTCCAAGTGTTTTTTTGGCCAGGAAGTATTAATAAATAGAACTCTAGTAATTGCATGCTCTTTTTTTTTTTTTTTTAAAATAATGTATTCATGGGTAAGTTATTTTTAATCTACTAATAATTATTTATGTAGCTTCTATTTTCTACTGTATATAACATTTTTCTTCAAGCCTGCAAAATTTATAATACTGAGATCCTGAAAATAATAAATAATTTGCATAAAACTGAGAAGACAGTTTAAGAATTCTGTCAATGAAGAACATTTTTTTAAAGAACAAAGAATATTTCCCTATATGTGCCTATTTTGACATAGACTCCTTCTTCAGTGACTGACTGGTAATGGACATCCCCCATTTTGGAACGACAATGGCTAAAACATCAGCAAGACATCAGAGGTTACTTTTGTCCTAGAGCTCCTGATATGTTTGAGTATGAATATAAATCTAATAGAAACATGCCATATTCCGTACTTTGCTTTTTTAAAATCTTACTTTTAAAAGGTCAAATATCTGAAAAAAATGAGTGATTCTATCGCAGTTAATCCTAACTGGAAGATCCACTTGTCTGTGTCAAGATGAAAGCATGAACTATCCCAAATAAAGGGCTTTCATGGCTAAAGTAGAACCAGAGTGGAGCTACGCCATGAACGTGTAAGACTGAGGTCCATACATACTGGCCTTCAATTTTAGCCCTGGGCATATCCTTCTTTGACTTCAAAGTCTTAAAAGAGCTCTGATTCAGAGATCCTTTTGCAGCTCTCAGTGCTAAGCGCCGTGTTTCTGCCTGATATGATGCACGACTCCACCTATGTGCTATCCTCCAAATATATGTGACTCCTTGTTGTCAGGATCAGATTCTCATCTAAATGCTGATGTGGTCAATTTGTTTGTCTCAGGAGAGAAAGGAGCAGCCACCACTCACTGGATAACAAAAGCGTTCAGTCAACTTGTGGGAGACTTCGGTTCAGTCCTTCTCACAGCCTGAGAAAGCCTGCATGTAATTTCCCACTCCTGTGTATCCAAAGCAAGAAAGAAGGGTGATGATTGTCCTCATTGTCTTCCAGACTTTTAGTCAAGAGAAAGGAGGCTGCAAGTTGCAACAGCAGAGCTCTGTGCTTGGTGAAAGCGCAGGGTCCCTGTCTCTGGACAGCACCACGTCACCTCTTTGGTAGCTGAGGCATTCAGCGCTGGAATGACACTGTTGTACGGTGCTGAGAAAGTTTCCCTACTGTTACAAGGAGTAGGAAACAAGAGGTTACAGGGAAGGACATAATGTCTTCATCCCTCGTTGCCTTCCAATAAAACACAAGTACAGTTTCACCTGCTTACTGAAGCCGGGCTCAGAGCTGGAGCATGGGGAGGAGCCTGCCTGTAGCCCTGACACCGGGTGTCACGGTGATTTCCTAACCACGTGCTCAGCTTGCAAGATGTCCACTTTGCTCTCCCAAGGGATTTTGGCTCCCTTGGCAGGATGTATGGGGCAGAAAGCACCAAACTCAAAACGGTGGATGCCGCTCCAGAGGCCTGCATGTTTTGTATCATTTATAACATCTAATGGCTCTATTGGGTCTTTTGTTACTCTACATATTGTATAAACTTGTGTTTTCTAAAAGCTCTCATATGAAAAGGAATTTTACAGCTGAAGTGCCCTGCTCTGCTCTGTGGTCAGTGCATTACCATTGTTGGATATGCTTCACAAATGCATGGTTTCTTATTGTTATCAAAACTACTTTACATAGAAATTTTAATGAAAATGAACTAAAACCAGAAAGATACAGCTACTATGCTGTGGTCATCTTGTGTGCCATAGTGCATCAATAGTGTCTATAATCAACCAAACATTTCATTTACACCATAAGTGTTTGGTGAAATTGCACTTTTAAAGGGTACTGCTTGTTCAGATCTATGCAGTTGGCTCTTCTTTCACTAATGTTTGAAACAATTGAACTCAATTGACATAAATAGATGTAAAAACAGTAAAAGAAGACATAAAATAAAATTAATGTATATCTGCACATGCCAACAAATATATTAGACCTAACACATGGTTCAGATACAAGACTGAGTTACCACATCTATTATGTATCACTGATAGGTGATTTTATGTACAGTTATTTAAAAGGTGAGGTAAAATAATGTTCTCTCTCATGAAAGCTGAAACTTACTATGTTACTGCATTTTACTGCATGGTTGAGAATGTGTGAGTTCGTATGTGGTGAGTTTTCCTCATATGAATTATACTTGGTTCAATGCGTTAAGTGAGGGAAATGTGGGCTGTGGCCATCTAGGAATTAGCTCACACCGGGTGCTATGATAGTTTATTGGGAACCTGGGCTCACTTTGCACAAACTTCAGAGCACCTTCTCTTCGCTGCCACTTGGATCACACAAGAATGATGACCAGTATAGTTATCACCTACACCTCCTTCTGTGCAGCTCTTCTTACAGAGGAAATATGGAAGGTGTATTAAAGTCTGGGAGAGGTAAATGTACGGGATGATTGGAAAGCCATTTTCACTTCATATCCTGAGTGTCAGAAGGTGCCACAGGTTACAGGCAAAAGGAAACACCAGGCTACCTCTCTGTGCTAGGCTGGGGCTGAGAGGCTGTATTTAGTAATGAGACAGTCTTTGATACACCTAAAGTAAGCTGGAATTGGAGTAGCCTCAAACTCTGCAGTTATGTCATTGTAAATATTAAGTCCCTCTTAATTTCAGGGATATAAAAGATAATGCCCAGTAATTTAACACTCTTCCCAATACTTTTCTCTTTAAATAATAAAAGGCCTGAAGAGGGACTGCCTGTTCCACACTGATGTAAAAATTGGATATTGGTTTTGGCTGTAACTGCTTTCATCCTTATGAAATGCCCACCAAATAACTATTTCTGGATGTAATATTTCTGGAAAATCTCCACTCCATTGATTCAGAGCATGTGTGTATCTGTACAATCAGCACAAAGCACTGGTGCATCACTGTTCTGGGAACAGTTTCCCACAGTGTGTCCTGATACTGCTGTGCCTTGCTTTGGCTTTTTTTTTCTGGGTGTGAATCTGTATCCTTCTAGTAGTGCTAAATATACTGGTACAGAAGAATTAGAGGGCATTTTGTGATTTTGAAATCTAATGACAAAACTAAATATCATGACAAAACTAAATCAGCACTTTGATGCCTGTGATTTGAAAAATGTTGGCTCTAAAAGGTTGGTGACTCTGGCAGAGGAAGGTTCTTCTTTACAGAGGTAGCTGTGTAGGGTCTATTGCTTCTGTTACGCTTCAGTGGCATTTGACCATTTGAGATGGTTGTTAATACAAGAGAAGATAAAATCATATGAGAATCCGTCCTTTAACACTACTCCCTCTGTGGTGAGTTCAGCTTGACTGGCTTGTCAGCTGCCCACCAACGTGTTAATCTGCTTTATCACTCTCTTTCCAACAACAGGATGGGGGAGAAAATATGCTGAAAGGCTCATGGGTGGAGCTAAGGCCAGGGAGGTCACTTACTAATTACTGTCAGGTGCAAAACATGCTCCACTTGGAGAAATAAATGTAATACATCACCAATTAATCAGACTAATATAGTGAGAACTAAGAATAAAACTCAAACCCCTTCTTCTACCCTTCTTCCTAGGCTCAGCTTCTCTCCTGCTTTTTCTACCTCCTTTCTTCTAGCAGAATGGGAAGATGAGGAACAGGGGTTGTGGTCAGTTCGCAGTGCTTAATCTCTGCCACTTCCTCCTCACGCTTGTCCCTTTGTGGTCCTGGCCATGGGATACAGTCCTTCACAAATTGCTCCAGAGTGGGTCTTTCCCACTGGGTGTGGTTCTTCAAGAGTTTCTCCAGTATGGGCTGTTACCCCGGGGTGCAGCCGTTCGGGAATGCCTGCTCCAGCGTGGGTCCCCTGCAGAGCCACATCTGCCAGAAAACCCCATCTTGTGTGGGTTGCAGCCTCCTTCAGAGCACATCCACCTGAGGCAACATGGGCTTCTTCAGGGGCTGCAGGGGGATCTCTGCTCCACCATGGACCTCCACAGGTTGCAGGGCCAGAGCTGCCTCACCGTGGGCTGTGCCATACTCTGCTCTGGCACCAGCAGCACCTCCTCCTGCTCCTTCTCCACTGACCTGGATATCTGCAGGACTTTGCTCTCACATTTTCTTGGTCTTCTCTGTCAGATGCAGTTGTGCAGCCTTTTTTACCACTCCTTAAATATGTCATTACAGAGGTGCCACCAACATCACGGACAAGCTTAGCTTTGGTCAGCAGCTGGCCCACTGCTTCTGTACAACATGGGGACACCTTCTCGGGTCTTCTCACAGAAGCCACCCTGTCACGACCCATCCCTGAAGGCAAGGGTAACTGGGGTTCTTGTTAATAGCTCCCCCGGGGTGGTTTAGAGTGAAATGATGCTGAATGGCCAAAGTTTTTGTGTACATATCTGTGTATATATATATAAAAAGAAATATATTTATACTGATTTTAGAACAATCTTGTTTGCCATGGAAAGGAGTTATGTAGACATTTTGGTTATTATCTGTAGAAATCTAGCAATAGGGAAATACAAAAAATAACACTCAAGAATATACATAAGGAAAAGAAATAAAGAGAAGAAAGGATAAGAATTGAAAGGTGCACAGTCACCACCCATGAATCCAGTGACAAGACTTGATTGTTTCAATTTCGATATCCATTGGGTCAAGTGATGGTCTCAGTCATGATGTGTCTGGGGTGGGGGAAGACCATGAAACACAGACTCAGTGTGTTAATTAATGTGGTCAGGTGGAAATACACAGGTACCTCCGTTAGGGCAGTTTAACACTGTTGCAATGCTGTGGATCACAGCCAGACCCCTGGTGGGAGGCCCCAGGAGTGAGTCTGGGGGTGCTTGGGGGGTTCTTTGATGGTTTATGACTCTTCCTAAGACATGGCAGCTGCCTCTCATGTCAGCATGTTTGAGCCAGTTATGCCCCATCAGAAGGGATGAAAACCCTCAGGCCCACATGTGAATGTGAATGTCCCAATAAATCCTCCAGGAGGTAGTTTTACACCTGAACCAGTTGTGTAAGGGAGGACACTGGCATGATAAAAAGCACTGCCCTGTCTCCACAGGGTCGGTTTCTTTTTCCCCATCTGGCTCACAGCCCATCCTGTTGCTAAGCAAAGGCTGGTTTGTCACGGTCCTCCTCCGGTGGTGGGTGCTCACCCCTTCTGCACCTGGGCTGGCCTTACGCAGATCAGAGGTTTCACTGCACACCCAAAACTTCTCCTCCTCCTCCTCCCTTTCAGCTGGGGGTTGCAAATCTGGCTTCAGCAAAGCTAACATTCTTTGGGTCACCAACCCTTACCATTCCAGTCTCTCACAGACCCCTGTGGTCCACCTGCTACCAAAACCTCACCAGGTAACCCCAACAGACTCTAACACGTAAATACGCCATGGAAGTGAAAAGGAAATACAACAGCAGAAAGTCATGCATTGCCGATGAAGGATGGCCATTTGTTCTATAACAGTGCTGTCATTTCGCATTTGGCCGTGGTGGCCCAACCTCGACAGGAACCTCTTCTACACTGTAATTCAGACTTCACACTTTCATCAGTGGGCAAAAGAGTATGCCCTACACATTTTAAAAGTTTGTTGCACACAGCAGGCTATGTTATGGCAGATATTTGCAATGAACATTCTAAATCGTGGCAGAAGAAATGGTCTCTAATTTATTATCCATTCCAGGAGCAATGCTGTCCCTCCACCACAAAGAATTTCCTCACAGACCTCATTCTATGCATATATTCAGCATATAATGTATATATATTCCATATTAGATTTTAGGTCTATCTACCAAAGCTTGTGCAAGGCTCATGTTCTCTCTTGCTCCTCTTTAAAACAGTGAATACATTATATATGGGTTCCAAGTCTCAAATCAAGCTCCTACAAGAACTCCAGAAAAACTTGTTTGCTGACTATCATGTTACTGTCATACTTTCCACCTTCCTAAAGTCATCTAATTGTCATGAATTACCAAATGAACACGTAATGCAGAAAGCTTAGCAATTTACTGTTTCCTCGATTAATCCGAACTTTTGGTTCAGATTGGTTCCTGTTCTCCAGTTCCTGAATTTTTAATGCACCATTTCTTACTGGAACTGAAAGGTTTAACATCTCTCACACAAGACTCTTGGTGGCATTTTACGACTTGTGTGTTTCCCTTGCACACCACACACTTTTCCTGTGTGCAATCTGGGTGACTTTTTTTTCCCTGCTGAATGGCACACACCACCGAAGTGGAAAGATTTGAAATATGAGTTCAGTTACAATTTTAACAGCACTAATGGTACTGTATTACTTCAAGCCTAGTTTCTGCACGGTGTTTTCACTGACTTAATTGCATGAAGTGGTGGTATGCTGGCGTATTCTCCTACAGCTAATCTTATAGTAAGGTATAAAGATACTTTATGTACCTTTAGCTTACTGCTATTGTCTTACAGGACCAAGTTCTGTGGGTTTACATACTTTTATATCAAACTGACTGCATCTGTCCTTGAGGGCAATGTTGCACTTTAATGGTATGGTTAAACACAACAACTTTTGTGTGTAGACAAACCCTCAGGGCTCAGACAGATGCTAAGTTTACTGCAGCTCAACGAGTTAGTGCACATCAGCAGACCCACAGTAACCAATCATATACATGCACTTTGTCTGTCCCAAATGTGAGGTAAAATGTAAGTGCTTACAACTCTCTTGCTGAGTCTCTCTTTTTTCTTACTTTCGCCAGTACTCGACGTGTGATTAACTTCTGTACAAGCAAGCACAAAACAAATCTAAAACGTACCTAAATCTAAAAAATATAGGAGATCACTTTTAAAAGAGCTGAGGAGGACAGAAGTTCTGTGGGACAGAACTGATCCATTTAAAAACCAATACGGGAGAAAAATAACTGAAAGCTGCCTTTAAAATGACTTTACTGACTTTTTCCTCCTAAAATTGACTCAAAGCCCTGGGTCTGGGATGCACAATAGCTGCAGCATGAGGATGCTGTGACTCCAACCTCTATTTCTGGTGAGGGTGAGGATGTCTCATTTGGTGCTTAGGCTTACACGGAGAAACAAATCCTTTTCCTCCAATTTGTTCCTCAAATATGTAGGTCATCAAAGCAATTTTAAAATCAATGTAAACTCTGAAAATGAGCCAACACCCAGTCCCTCAAGATTGCTATGATGTGCTGAGACTGCTCACTCTGAGTTAAGGCTGACAGCTGCACTTTACAGGCTCTAGAGCTTAGTCATCTTAATGCAGGAAACCATAAAGTAAAGCAGTACAATTGTCTTGTAGATCCCCACTAGTGTACACCAGCTGTCTGTGAGGATAGATTTGGCTAAACTCCATCTGTGTACTGGGGATGACGCACCAAGACAGACAGGTCAAGTGTAACCTTGCCCACTCTTTGCAGATGCAGGAGGTAATGTGCCCTCAACGCAGCACGTTGAGGAAGGACCTCCTCACAGAGATTTGTAGCAGGGAGCAGGATACATGAGCAGCAGTTGTAGCACTAATGGCCTCTGATACTTGGAATGGTTGTAATGGACTAGTGATTTGGATAAATAAATCCCCTTGCTGGTAGAAACATGCCCTTAGGCTGGTGTCAGGCCAATTCTACTGCTGCAGAACCTGAACATATCTGCTCTAGCTGGCCCGAGTGTTATATCAGCCTTTCTTAAAATTAACCATAAATGTGCTTAGGACAAAAGACACAAAAATTATTGTTTTTACACTCTCTCATTCCACCTCATGTTAAGGTTTCTGCTTAAAACCTTCTTCCCCAGCCCTCACTGTCCTGCCCTGTGACTGAGCTTAAAGGAAACAGTGAAGATAATTACTATCACTTGCAGTGAAGCCAGAACTGTGGGCTGCAGGGTTTTATGGTTTTTTTGTGTCTCTACTCACCAGGCCTGTTTTACGTATTTTAGGAGGATCCTTTGATACGGGATATTAAGAGCTGCTGACAGTCTCAAACTGAGATTACATGGCTAAAAAGTAGTGGCAAATCTTCAACATCCTGGGCTCACTGCTACTGTGCATTCCCAGTATACAATGCAGAAATTTCTAGCCAGAGTTTTCAACCAGTTGAGACTATTTTTAAAGCATTTCAATTTTTCTTCTGTGTTTTTTTTCATATTTATACATTCAGAGATTCTGAGTTACTAAACCTTTGTAATACATATTCATATGACAACTCCAAACAGTATGATGGCTTGTTTAGAAATTGAAAAATACTGTTTTGAGGCTGAATTATCAGTATTACTCAGAAAATTACTTGGCGATGTTATCTGAGGCTGACACATCATAGTTGTTGTTCTTACAGAGACGTAAGTCTGCTTAATAGTGACATTCAGTACTTCCTATTTTTCTTAAATATCAGGGAGCAGTTTTTTGCAGTGTAACTGAGTAGGAATAAAGACAATAGGGTAAATATGATAAAATGCAAGCATGAAAGACATATCTATTGATTATGTGCACAGTTGGAACAAAATATCAAAATAATTTCTAGCCTATCAGACACATATTTTGTGATGGAGAAAAAAACAAGTCTCACATGTAGCTAGGCCCTTACAGAGACCACTTGATGTCTTGACAATTATTTAGCATCAGCATCAGTGTTGAAGCTGAAATGCATTGGTATTGAAAGAATAGAAGACTCTAGTTTGTACAAGAATAAAATGTGATCATTCTCATATGAGCCTAAATGACTTCAGGCAGGATTGCACAGATATGGGAATAGGAATGAATTAATATTCAAAATTACACAGGGGCATGTGGGGATTATTTTGCAATAAAAATAATTTCAATTTATTAAAAAATTAAAAGCATGAGAAACATTCCAGGCTAATGATGATCATTACCGGGCAAAAAAATGTGGCTGTTGATTTAGAATGAAATAATTTATGTGTAGTATATATTTACTCAGTCTTAATCAACATCACAGTAATATAAATCATTATTAAATATTCAGGTGAAAGCTTGAGGTCATGGAGGGCTCCACTATATTCTCTTTCAAGAACTCAGGGGACAAACAGGGCAAATTATGGCAGATACAGTCATACGCTGCTTCCCTTCTCCCCTCCCCTCCCCACACGTCAATACATCCCTTGGGGACTCTTCCCACAGAAAAACAGCATGGCAGGTGCTCTCCACATCACTTCTCCAATTGCTGTGACCTCCAAGGCGGCAAGCATCAGGCAGGCCAGGTGGCAGCGCTGAATGGAGCATCCCCTGCCCCAGTTCAGGAACCCCTTGCTTCTAGGGCTGCTGGAGAAGGAAGAGTTCATCTGAGGTTTAGGAGGAAAAGAAATAAATGGTATTTTTAAAAGAAAAACTGGAAAGATTCTCCCTGATTTTAAAGGCAGGGGAAACCTTTTTTGCTAGTTTGGTCTTTCAGTGATAATACAAAGCACAAGCCTGAGGGTGGTAGGAGGAAGAAAACATCCCGCTGTGGAATTACATAGGATAAAAATAAGGGTTTGAATCTGAAACCACGGCTCCTTTTGCCTCTTCTCCTACCTCCCACAGAGAAATGGCCAAGTGCAGTAAGCAGAGTGAGTGTATCAGCTATTGCCACCAGAGAGCTGCCAGATGTCTGCTTCGCAATTGGAAAACAAGGGGAAAAAAAACAACCCAGCCCAGAGACGGGGGGCGGGGTGGTGGAATCTGATAGTTAGTATCAGAACCCAGGGAAAATTAGCTAATGTGTATGTCGGAACAAGAAATCCTCCCTTCCTTGCAATTACTCAAAATCTTGGCTTGCCATTGAGAACGCGTTTTAGAGCCTGGCATAATTAAATGGAAAGCAGGAGCCAAAAGGGAAAAAGCAAACCGTTGAAAAGAAGAACTAGGAGACTAAAACTGTTCCTCATTTACATATCTTGCCATAACTTCAATAAGTTTAGCCAAATTGCATTGTGCCAAATTGATACTGATATTAAGCACCAGAGACTCTACTCGCTTAAAAGTCATTCTGGACATGTTCTGTAAAACTGAGCTCAGAATTTGGCCCAGTATTTGAAGAGTATTTTGATCATACATGAGTTTCCTGGTATTACAGAAGTGGAAGTTGCTGAAAAGCTTGTGACCGAACCACCTTTCAGACTGCTGTCCTGTAGTGAGGAGCTATTTGTTCAGCAAGCACAGCTGGACTTCACCCAGGATCTTCTCCTGTCTGGTGGCCATCAGACCAGCCCCAGGAGTACAGAGCGACCTCACTTCACGTCCACATTGTGTTGACTTTTAATTTTATCTCTCTGACTCCCAGCTTAGTGCAGGAACTTGGAAGGCGGTGCAGTGCATCTGCATCCAATCCTGACACTTTGGCTGGGAGAGAGAGCAAGGAGGCTGGGCTCCCTGCTCTATCTACCAGCCAAGAGCTCCCCAGGGCTGCAAGAAGCCTTCAGTCTGTTTTGAGTTCTGCATTTAGCAAAGAGAGCTTGGCAGAAAGGAAACTCAAAGAAACTCCAGGTTTTCAGTGGGTCTGACCCCAGTTTTGGTTTCATAAACCTGATGTCAAAGCCAGCCAGAGAGTGGTCAGTTTAGCAGTGCTTGGCCATGAGATTTGGAGGTTCTTATGAAACACCAACAAGCATTAAAAAAAAAAAAAAAGCCTACCATCTCCTGCAAGATAGAAGCCTAACATTTCACATAGCTGTATTTAAAAGTCTCACTGGACTGAATTCAAGCGTTACTAGGAGAAACAGCATTCTTTAGATCCTTGTACTGAAAAGGTTAAAAAAAATCTTAACCAAGTTCTTTGCAATGAGAAAGATTTGCTCTTCACCCACTGACGGTTATAGCAGCTGAGAGTTAAAATTAAAGTTTAGTACTGGCATTTTTTCATTGCCGTTTTCAGTGGTAGAATCTGATTTCTTTCTGGTTTAGCAGCCTTTCATATTTGTTTAGAGAACTCAGAAGGGAAGTAACTTTTGAAATATTATAAATGGTTGACTTGTTGCATAACGTATATTTTCCAGGCCCTCTGCTTGTTGTTGAGTGTTGAAGAGATATTACAACTGACAGAACTGTCTTTTCTTCCAGAACTGAAATGAATTAGTAAATGCGAAGTAAAAATGGTCCATTTTGTGGAAATCTTAGAAGGAGAGGGGAAGAGACAGACAAATGCTCTCACTAAGAACTGAGTATAAGCAGAAAGAATAAGATGTATTTTCATATCGCACAATGAAAGTTCTTCAGTCCCACAGTGTATTTATTGTTTGTGTTACTACTGGTTAAATGGACTTCTATTTTTTCCTTCTTCTGGTCTGTATCCACTGAATTGTTATTTTTGTTCAGCTGTAGCTTCAGAGCATTTAGTGATTAAATCTCCCCATAGGATTTGTTTTTGCAAAGCCTAGAAGTCTAAGTCATTTTTCTTTATATATTTGGTGTAATTTGGCTGTTGCTAGGCTAATGGGAGGGTTGCTTTTGTATTATTACTGTGCACATTAAAGAACAGGTATAGTATCTCTAGTCTGGGGAATTAGTAGGTGAACTATTTTAGTCAAGATACAGCTATTATGGGACCAAACTCTGCAGACAACCATCTGTGTCAAAAGGAATTGCAGTGGGGGAAAGCTAGGAAAATAAAGAGGTTGGAATGTGGTCCAGCACACTTCAGAGACAGCACCCATGTATGGAGGGCCTCCATCTGAAAGCATGAAAAGCATCATCAGGACTTTGCGCTCATGGCTGGAGGAGAGGGAGACCATGCCTGAAGTTTGAAGGTCCCAAAAAATATTCCCTCGTTGCAGGGCCCTCCAGCTAATTACAGATAGACATGGGGAGTAAGTGGGCAGAGGCAAAAATATGGTAAATGCACTATCATTCATAAAAGTAATTTATAAATATTCAGAGGACACAACTGTTGGCTATTTTTTGTGTGCTCAAGGACCCCTAGACTCCCTCTGGCTTGCAGGACTGTCACAGCTGAGAAGTCAACCTCCTTGAAAGTTTCTCCTTGTGCAGTCACAAATGTCACCTGATGCTGGTCAAGACAAGAAGTTCTGGGAAGCAGATCCCTGCACCTTCCTCTCTCGTTATTGCACTTACCTCTGACAAAGGAAGAGAGCTCCAGCATCACTCAGATTATTTCAAAAAGCCTCTCTATAATTCCATTATAATGCATTGTGCAAACATGTAAGTCAAATTATGCTATTTCTTTTTAATATCTGAAGTTTCTCAAGTAATAGTTGGGATGAAACAGAAAGAATTTTAGGTTAATAACTGAAATCAGCATTAACTACAAGACCTTTCATGGTTCCTTTGACTGATGTCTGTAGTACCTGGTACTGTTCATCAGACAGAATACCTGAGCACAGAGAAGTATCCCTGTACAGCTTTCTCTACCATCCTATTTCTCAGCATGGTTGTGCAAATCTGCTTTTTTCAATCAGATTTTCCACAGAGCATACAAGAAGAACTTATTCACTCAGATTACATGGAAATAAAGCATCAAAAGGATACACCACACTGAATCAGGCCTTTATCAATCATCTAATAAATATTTTGCAGGATGTGTCCCAAACTGTGGGATTCTCATTAAGTTTAGGCAACTTAGGGAAGATGATCTCTTTGGTTTTTAAACCCAGTTTTTAAACTGAATGTGAGGTACTTCTCATTTTTGAGTTTATTGATCCATTGAGCTTTCTGTGACTCCCATCTAAGCTTTAGAACTAGGTTCCTTTTTTGTAGAAGCATAGCAAGAAGTTTTGAGGTCTGAGACAACATATACTTGGGATAATATGGGTGCTGTAGTTTTTAAGTTCTACTGGAGCCCATATTTAGACCCAGACTTGTCTTCTCTTGAGTAGGAGGCAGATCTTTTCAAGGAGCGGCCTGAATTGCCCTTCTGAAAAGTTGTCTCATTACAGAAAAAGTCAAGACTTCTTTGCTGAATGTCTAAATCAGGTGCTGATTTCCACCTTCAGAGCTGACAAGTATGTAGACATGTGGAATCAGCTAAGTGAAATTGCAAGGAGCAGAGTTGCTCAGGTCCTCTGCCATACTCAGCAGACAACCATTCACACCTGCCAAAAGTTTTGGTATGCTTCTGGGAGGAATGTGGCTGAGCAGGATGGTCAGAAACAGTATGGGTGTGTGCTGGGCAAGGCTGGAAGTAGTTTTATTACCTCAGCAATTAGGGAAAGGCGTATCTGCATCAGAAGGAGACATCATTCCATACTAGCTTCTTTTAATTGCTGCCCCAGCTCTCTGGTCACTCAGCTGAGCCTGGCTCCAGTGAAACTGTCTGCCACCAAGCTTTGTGCTGGCCATGGGCAGACTGGGCACATGGGCAGATGTGACATCCCCTGGGAGGCAGCTCTGGGGACAGAGACTGCCACAGTGAGTAGAGGCAATGGCCTTGGCACAAGGGCTGCTCCCTGCAGCTGAACACGCTTTCCCTCTCCACCAGCCTTTTTCCCTTTAGGGGGGCATTTAGCAGTGGCAGGACTGAGCTGCTGCTTCTGGAGGGAGCCAAGCAGCAGTCTGCTGAGCCTTCCGAAACAGGGCCCATGGAGGAGGAAAGAGGTAGTGACGACTTTCCCATCTGCCATCCCTGCTGAGTCCTTCTCAAGTTCACAGCTCAGGGATAGGCAAAGTCGATCCAGTCTGGTAGAGGACTTCCCTCAATTCCCTCAGAGGATTAAGGGCTCCATTAAATCTGGACAAATTGAGGATCTGTCCAAGGAAGTTATTTGCTTTCCAACTGCATGTCAGCAAAATTTTCTTAGCCTATACTACTGAGGAGACTTGATAAGCTAACAATTCCATGCCTCAGTGAGTGGGCTGGGAGAAATTCATGCTATGGACCAATTCCCCAGCCATTCCTGATGAGTTCTGTACCCATCCGGAGAGATGAAACACCAAAGGTTACAGTGGCATCTCCTTGAACTTGTAGGTGGAATTGCTTCTGCCCTTTCCCTATCTGTCTTCAGGCCCATAGGCTCAAAGATGGAAAGTCAGGTAGGCGTTGCTGGGAAGCCCTTAACTGTGCCCCAACACCCTTTCAGTACCACAGACTTTGCTTCACTGGGGCTTAGTGTGAGCTGTTTGGCTGTGGTGGCTGCTGTTGTGACATCCCAGTGCCCTTAGGTGTGGGGAAAGGGTCGGTGGATCAGCAGGTCTGTGCAGAGCAGTCTCCTCAGAAGTGGCAGTACCGGCATCACTTCAAGTGTGGTGTGGAGCTGTAATCGGAACCATTTGTGGTGATTAAAATCCTCTTACTGTACATGTGTGCTGTATTTAGGATATGCTTATGGAATCATTGAGAGTTTTGTATTCAGGTCTCATAGGCAGCATGCACTAGTCCATGGAGGGTCTGTTCTAAACCCAGTTCACTCCAGTGGTTTTAGATGAGGCTAAAAGAAATTTTCAACCTCTGTAGGCAAGAAGTGAAGAAAACCATATTGCATTAATTTTACTCAAATTGCTCAATATGGAATTTGTCTACAGTAGGACAAAAGTCCTTCCTTTTGTGGAAAAAGCTACAGGACCACCAAGGAACTCTATTTTACTACTCATGAAAAAAAATTTAGCACTGCTGTGCCAACCATAGTACTACAGCTGCCCTAGGCAAACAAGCACATCCATGTTTACAACTGGACAACCTTCTCCCACAGGCTTTTACACAGCTCTGGCAATTCTGAGAATCAACATCTATCTCACATCCGTAGCTCCCATACAAGGAGGAAAAGTCACTGTTCAGTTTATGTCTGTATGCTACATCTCTATGGATACCTCCAAAAGCTGCTGGGAGGTGAAAAAAAAAAAAAGATCAAGCATTTATAATAGAAGAAAGGGACAAAAATATTTAGTTTGCTGTCTAAGAAGAAAAACAAAAAACCCACACATCCCTTGCAATTCTAAGCACACCATAAAATAATAACATCAAGAGACTGATGTGTGAGACAATTATTGTTAATGGATTAGATTCCCAGGAATTTGTGCAATATCAAGGAATAAGATGATGGAACTTTTACTGCATGAGGTACCTGTTCTCTAAGATGTTAACAGTGTCAAAGAGGACCATACACTGCCACTGTCACAAAAAAGTGCTCATACAAAGCCAGTGGCTGGTCCAAAGAAAATGAAGGCTTGTATGATCTCTACATGGGCATAAACCATGTAGACCATGGGCCCATGGGTGACATCTGCGTGTAGCTGCATTGGTGTAACTGAGATACTGAATGGGCAGACAGGTCTTCTAATATGGACAAAGATGTGGAATTGGGATCCAAGTGGACAGGAAAGGTCATGAGAAGAAAAATAAAATTAACAGCTGCCTGCATGTTTTATTAGCCTGACTTCCTAAGGAAATAGGACTTGCATAACAGTTTTACTTGCCCATTAGCTTTTTCTGTCCTGCCCTCAAATAACTTCTGATTCTGTTGGCTTATTTCAACTCAATTTATCAGAGAGGTATCAGCCTTAGAAATATTCCGTTCCTCCAGGTTTCGTGAAAACTGGCAGCTAGACAGGGATAAGAGCTAAATAAGTACTCCAAATGAGGGGAGGGTTTCAGCATGAATTAAATAATTACCTGCTGTGTTTTGCCTGCCAGCTGGCCAGCCAACACGGCCAAATGACTTCAAGCCCATCAGCAAATCACTGAATCAGGCTTTTTTTTCAGTTGGTGTAGAAAAGAACTGGAAAGGAGGTAAGAGGTAAGTGTATGGTGCCTGAGGGCAGGTGTAGAAGAAAGAAACAAGAATTATTAAGGAGGGAATGGGGCAGGGGATACCTGGAGGAAGAGGTAGAAGCGTGGGCTGAGGCAGCCCTAGGAGCAGAGCAGGGGGAACTGAGGTTACAGAGGTGAGAGAAGGCCATGGTGAAAGGACTGGGAGTTATTGCAGGGCAGGCAAGTGTGAACACAATCTTCCTGAAATCAGGCCTAATTAGTGCTGCTGCTCACAGGATGGCTTGTATATACAGAGTCTGTCATGAATACATTAGTAGCCTACTTTCAGAAGTGATCAGCACCCCTACCTTGTATGGATGTCAGAGGGAGTCGCGGGTGCTCAACATCAGTAACTTTCAGGTGCTGTCTATACAATTTTAGTTAAATTTGCAACAGCTATACCTAACTGCCTTGCAGCATGAGAATCATCGCACCTTCTTATATCCATCACAGTAAAAGCAGATTTGCGGAGGGTATTAATTTACGTTCACTGCTAAAAACAGAGAAAGAAATGTACCATATAAACTGTCATCCTGATTACCAGAGGTCCACAGACTATATTGTTCTGCTAGACACTCAATTCTTACTCCCTCAATTGCTGTAAAATGTATATATAGTTCAAATCAATTAAAAAGAAATGTTTGGGCAAAATCGATAGTGCGTCAGCCACAGAAAGATTTAGCAGCCACAACTGAGTTGAAAACATTGCAGAATCTTAAGAGCTGATTCACACCTTACTCAAGTTTTATGTTGGAGTAATTTCAGTGAAGCATAAACTAGAGCAACAGAGAGATCGCTAGTTTATATATAGTTTTATAGAGTTTTTTTTAAATAAAGCCAACAAAATGAATGAGCCTAGCAAGAGACCTCCAGAAAGGACTTTATCCTCTGTGCTGTTGCTGAAATCTATTATCCTTTGAGGCAGCTGATCAGGCATCCATATCAAGGCTTACATACTTAATTTTTGCTGCTTCTTTAGGAGATATACAATCTTGTAACTAACTTCAGAATTCTAAAATGAAATTGTGCTGGAAAAAGATTGCTCAGGACTTGGAGACACCCACTACAGTTTTGCCATCAACTATGTTTGGACTATCCCTGAGCTACATCTCTCCCTCTTATAGAGTTCATCTCTCTCTGGTTACATCTAAAAGATTCGTGACAGAGAGGACTTCTCCCAGACACTTGGATTATTGCTGTCGTGTCATACACATTATCACTTATTTCACAGGTACAATATTTCTGTCTTAGAATATTGACACTCAAACCTGCCTTTACCTTATGTGTAGAATGCTAGGCAGTATAGTTTAGTGTATTTTAAGGAACAATATGTCGTCATTTTCAGAAAATCCTGCTAGGGCTACATTTTTCAAAGGGCTTTGAGGGATGAAAAACTGAGTTATGAATAGCTCTCTGTACACCTCTTTCTCTAATTATTTTAATTGTACCTTCAATTACACACACAGAGGAGCAATTTTTCTGATTTACTCTTGTATTTTATTCGTGGTTGCAAATTCCTCCCATGGCTGAATTTTGAAAATGATCTGCGGCTGAAATTAGATCTGCCCATATTGCTTGATATGCTGGTATTACTCTCACAAGTAAGAAGCTTCTGCCTTCAGAAATTGTACTGGTTTAACAAGCTGTGGTGCCTGCTTTTTTGTTGAGCGAAAGTGTCTTGTTTTTTTTTTTCACTGACTAAATTTCTCAGTGATATAGCTCAAAATGTAGTGTACGTAGTCAGCTAAGCATGGGAGTGCATGGGAGCTTTTTTTTTAGTATTCATCAACACGTCATTGTTTCAAAGTTTCTTCTGCTAAGACGTGTTTGTTACCAGATACCAAATACAGAACTGTAATTTATGCTGTAGATTGTTTTGCAGGTAACATAAGGATGCATAGTTTTGTCAACATTTTAAGCAGCTTAATTGAACCACTCTGTGCCACAATGTTTGTCAGCAAGCATGACACTCTGGTAACTTTTTAATATATAATCTAACATGCTGGAGCAGCAGTGGTGATACTGAATTCTTCTTTGTTGGTCCTTATGTGTCTCAGAGAGTTGCAAGTGATGCAGGACTTCTCAAGGGAGATAAATATTAATACATTCCCTTAATGTATGAGTAAACTCTAAAAGGTGAAGTGTCATCCCTCCAGTGGCAGCCCCGTTGATGGACAAATACGGTAAGAGAACCAGTGACTCAGTCTCCCCTATCTTGTGTGATCTGCCTTAGTGTGCTGACTCCATTAAGGGAATGAAAAACAGACCGCAGGAGTGCAGCTCACTAAAGCTGCACCATCATCGTTTTCAAAGTGACTAATGCCCCGGCAGAGCCATGGCCAATCTGGATCTCTATTAAGTTTTCACAGAAGAGATTATGATCTTTATTTACACCCAGTTTAGACTTCTGAAATTCCGAGGTATTCTTAGCAGTTCCTGCTTGAGAGTAAGCAAAACCAGAATCAGGTGTGGAGAGTGCAGCTGCACCAATATCTTTTAGGCAATTAGGAGGTTGATCATGAGGCAGTGAGTGTGGATGCCCCACTAAGTGCCCTTAAAAAATTTAAATCAGTTGTGTCTACCCTGAAGCATTGCTAGTCTCAGGCCTCCAAACTGGCTACAGCTGGGCTAAGAGCTAGAACTAAGATCCCTAGGAGTAGCCTTAATTAGTAATTTATTACTTTAGTGAGAGGACTGTCACAGAGAAACATGTGGATCTGCTTTCTATGCGGTCCACTGCCCACCAGCCATGAAAACATGCAATGCTCTCCTTATAGCACTTTGAGGAAGATGCAAATACAAGCTGACTCGATTTACCTAGCTCTGAAAAGTGAGGTTAAAGATATGGACCAGAATCTCATCTCTCACAGATGTTCTCTGATTTATAACAGTCAGCAAGAGCTGGACACAAAGACATGTGCATGTGGATACATGAGCCCCATACTGGAATATATCCACATACATAACTCTCAGCAAGTTTCTAATTGCATCTGTAGTTCCACATGTCTGATTTTACACTCAGATTGCATTTTGAGAATCTTCCTGCTGCTGTTTATTTATCCAAGTCACCCATTCAGGCAAAAAGAAACAGTATCATATAATTTATCTAACTAAATGACAAATCTTCTTTTCTGAATATTTGCAGTGAACTGTTTCTGAATGGGCCGTAGATTAAAAAATGATTCATGGAACACATCATCAAAAGTATTTGCCTGCTTTTGAGAACATAACTCCTGGTAGACAATATCTGAGCAGAAAAGAAGGAATATTATCAAAATAGTTAAAAGTTTTTTAATCATTCATCATTCATGCCAAAAACATGCTTGTAGAAGACTTAAAAGAATGTACTTACTATAGGTGAAAAGTGCTTTAGAACCACATTTTTAAATTGTTTTAAACATCTAAAGAACTTGCAGATAAGAGGTTTCTTCTTGTTTTCAAAAATATCTACTTTCCTGCTTTCCATAGAAGTCGGAGGTTTCTGAGTGTTGAAGATGTCCTGTGATTTTTATATGCTCTTTTTGCCAGTCAGTGTATGGGTTACTGAGTCGCTTGTGCTCTTCCAAATGCTCTTGCAGGCATTTTATTATGCTGGTAAGTCTTGATTTGTTTATTCATAGCAACCCGTTTGTGTATTTGAGATCGTATTTTGGTTTCTGAAACAATGTCTTTGCCGTTTCTGAAAATTTACCTCATGGCCAGGATTTTCAAAATAGCTCAACATTCACAAAATTGTTTCCTCATCACATTAAATACTGAGCTCTTTTGAAAACAGAGACACAGGTATCATGCAGGAACTGTATTAAGTACTGAATGCTCTTGAAAAATTCAGCTTCCATTTTGATGTCTGGCTTTTCTAAGAATGTTTGCCTTGCTAGGGAAGCTGAGTTCCTTCAAATTTAATCGTGTAAAGGCTTGTGTCTTAAAATTAGTGGCAGACATCATGGTAATCTTCCTTCTGGCTAACAAAAATGTAATCTTTCTAATGTCATGAGGTCATAGTGTTCATGACACAATGATCTGTATGTGTGTGGCTATGCTAGTCTAAGAGTGGTGGATGTTGGTCTTATCACTTTCTTGTTGTTTAATTATTTGTGTAATTGAACCAAAGAGCATCTTCTGTTTAATCTGAAGGCCTATTGTTGAGGAGTTACTCAGTAATTTTTACATGGATCTCAATAGGATGACTCACATAGTAAGTTACTCCCAGCTGTCGAGGCATAAGACATGAGAAGAATTGTACCTAGGGGCATTATTTTGTTGATTGTGCTCTGTATCAGATACAAACCCCACCTTCTACCAACTACAGATTGCATGGAATTTACATAGAATTAAACTAATCCCAGGAAAATTCTCAATTAATTTCATAGGACTTTCAGATGTGACAACTGTTTTGTTAAAGAGTAAGGGCAACTGCATATGGCACTATACTGCATCTCACAGTTTCATTCAAGTTCAGTGATATCCTGTTGGAGTTTTTTTCCACACTACTTTCTTTTCCTTTTTGAATCTTTTCAGAAAATTTTACAATAAATTTTTACGATCAGCAGATTTCCAGCACATGAGGGAGGGAAGAAGAAAGGCTCAGGCGTGGTGAGAGAGATTCCCATGCACATACCTACACACTAATCTGACTTTTCAGCCAGTTTAAAGTAAAAAAATAATAATTTTCTAATAAAATTAAACTTCTAATTTAGGTGGTTACAAAAGGAAATTAGACAGAGTGAAAAAAGTCACATCTAATCAGGACTTAAATAGATAATGGCTGCCGGGTGTGTTTTGTGCTCCTCTTTTCAGCTCCAGGGAGTTAATAGTTGTGGGGTGCTTCAGACACCAGACAGTGAGTGATACATAGATGCAAAACCAGGGTGCCTAATCAATGTCTCAATCGTCACCCTGCTCACTGGTGTTCAGATGGTGTCCTTGACTCTCCCTGCAGCTGTGAGGGTCCCTGCAGCTCCTGCCCTGCGCCCCGGCTGCAGCAGGGACTTGGGGCTGGGCTGCGAAGGCTGCGCAACAAGCAGAGCGGTTCACAATTCATGAGTGGTGGAATATGTTTCCCGAGCCAAGAAGGCTGTTTTTGTTTGAGGCTGCCAAAGGATACTACTGGCTGAAGAGTGACTCTCTGTGAGCCAGAGGCAAATACTCGCTTGAACAATGAAATAAACAAATGACTATAAAATGTATTTTCTGTTATGTTGGAATATGTTGTAACATTTCACAGTCTAATCTGCCTTTGCATACCAGTAACGTATGGGGTATTAGCTCACATTTGTGTCATTTCATGAGGTACAGGACTAGAGCGCTACAGAAAGGGAAACTGGGGAGAAAAAAAGCATGCTTTAAGCTCATGAAATGATGAAATGCCTGTATTGCTTATAGTCTAAACAGCACCCCCTTTTTTTCCATTACATTATATGTCTTAGTGCATAATCTGTCTTTAATTTGGGGTTTTTTTCAAATGGAAAGAAGTATAATTAATACTGGTATCCCAAAAAAATAAACTATAGCTTAAATAACACAGAATTACCAGCTCTAGAACAAGCTGGTGACAATCAAGCCAGTCAACCAGCTCCACAGCAAAATACTCTGGTGTTTGCTAGGGTGTGTCTAAAGAAAGCCCCTGACATCTAAGTACTGTGGATTTTGATTCAAGGCAAATATTTACAGCAAAACACATTTTTACATTGTCAAACAGATGTCATGCTAACATGATCCCCCGAACACTTTGAAAATCCAGTACTACAGTTTTAGGATGAAATATTAAAAGAAGAGAGAAATGCAGAAATACCAACAGAGCAAGATGAAAACATTTATTCACCTGTTTTGAATTTAGGCCTCTTCAGAATGCAAGCATGTAAAGGGCATGTTGTCTCATGCATGCCTGCTTGCAGGTTCCAGTGAGAGGCACTATGAACCTCAAGCTATATTAAATTACTCCTAAACTCCACTAAAAGACGTGTTCCTCATAAGCACTACCTAAATTGTACGGTGCAGTTCCTCCTAACAAGAACTGTATTTTTGGTAAGTATTTGTGCAGAGGACAGCACGTAATTTATGAGTGGGCCCTCAGACTCAATAATTTGCAGGGCAACATCAGTAATAGTCAGAAGTGTTTTCTAGGCCAAAGGAGATACAGAAGTGAATTTTCTCTTTTGCTGCTGGAAACTGCTGAACACATTATAGGTTAACAAAAGGAAAAGGCAGTAATAAATATGTTTGAAACCAGGAAAGATGCATCAAAATCTTGAGTAGGATTAGCAGTGCTGGCTAACTAGCTTGAAATGTCACTAGCAGAGATTCTGATATGCTGGAGCTGCATGAGTGGAAACAGTAGAGGAAAGCAAGGTAAAATATTTTAAGCAACTAAGATTTTATACTAGATATAAAATAGTAAAATCTCAGTTTCTTGCCTCAACTTCTTAGTTTATAAAATGGAAATAATGGGACTAGCTCCCACCTCGTGGGCAGTGCTTGAAGGCTGTTTTCAAGATGAAGTGGTAATATTATGTTAGTACTGAGGATGATGATTAGTAGTTTCAGTACCTATTATTATCTAGCTTCAAAAAAATTAAAAAGGTATTCTTTCCATGAGCTGGGACTTTCAAAAGCCTGAAGTCTTTACTTTAATAAAGCAAAGTTAATGGAATCAGTTTGAATGAATAGTATTTAGATATGCAAAATTCTACTTGCATAAAAATCCCTGGATCCAAAATTAAATCCTTGTGCAAGAATAAGGCTTCAGATACTGGTATTATGAGAAGCAGGGGTTAGCTGCAGAGCCAAATGCTCTTGCCTTTGTATGTTGAAATCTGCTTCCCACCTGAGCCACGCCGCAGTTAAACAAAACAAAAACATATGTTGGATTTTACTTAGGTGCAGCTCATTAAAAACTCTTACCCAGCTCTGCAGCCTGTGGTGCCCAGAAGCCTTTAAAGTTCTCCTGATTGCAGGGAAGTCTGGTTTGCTGTGTGCTGAGCGTTTTGTAACCCTGGAGCAGCTCTGATGCAAAATAATTCGGCAAGAGCAACTGGAGCAAGTGGTTTCAACAGTTCAGGTGGGAACAGAATTTCCCCTCCTCCTGCTTCATCTCCTGAAGTTTTGCCACTGGGTCTTTTATTATCCTATGACATCTCACACAGAGCTATGAAACTGATGTGAAAGCTTCTTGATTTGAGCACAAAAACTTAACCAGAAGTAGTAACAGAAGTTAGGTAACTAATTACATGAGAGAAACATGCAGATTTGTTTGGTTGTCTCAGGTCAGGGCTCATTGTTATTATTTTGTTTCTGTTGTGGTTTTGTTTTGGTTTTTTTTTTCCACAGTGAAGGAGAGAAAACCAGGATTGAATTTAATTATTCAGTGACCCCAGGTGGCCTACACTTCTCCATGCCTGTTAGCCACTGAATGCTATCAGAACTGCTTAGCTGAAAGCTGCCTTTTGCATGTTGATGGGCATTGCAAATCCTCCTGCAGAGTTGTCTTTCATGTCAAGACAATATCAAGCACAGCAAAACATCACCATATGTCCTTCTCTCCACTTCTCCCTGTGTTTTGCAGGTTGTATTCTCTTTCTCTGCCACTCGACAAATTTGCTTCCCTGGTGACGCGTGTGTGTGTGTGTTTGTGTGTGTGCTCACAATGTCATATTCCGAGGGGGTGGGGGTGGGGTGGAGGAGAAGCACAGTGCCTTTGCTCAAGATCCTCTTTTTTAGCTGAAAAGAATAGCCACATCTGCTGCTTTGTCCACAGACTGTCTACTCTAATTGTCAATTCCGGTTTTGATTTATTAATATTCACATCCTTAGATACAGAAATCCTTCTATCAGAGCAGATGAGTGACTAATTCCCACCTTTTTTCCCTCCTGATTAGCAAGTGTCATAGCATTCTTGTTTCTTGCCAGCAAGAATTAATCATGCCACAGAGCCTGATTCTTTGGGGGAAGGAAGTTCCTAAAAGCTCCAAGGAAAAGATGGACAGAAACAACCTTGGATTGCTTTAGAATCCTATTATTAACCTGATCTAATTTTGGGCATGAAAATTTTCTACAAAGTCTAATTTAGTGTTACTACCAAAATTACAGATTAGAAGGAGGTGAAAAGAAATCCCACTTGGGAGCCTTTAAATGCTTCTATTGAAGTTGCGGTAAATTTTTTTTGTCCATTTGACTGAAAATTTAAATAATTTTGCCTTTTCTGATATTGGTTGCCACATAAGATACAGAATTTGGCATTTTATGGCCTCAATCCATGCTGCCTTTAACAGAAAGACAGTAAAAATGAAATTAAGGAGAAGAGATAAATGCCAAAATCCTATGATGGCACATCTTGTAATGATCACATCTGCTGCAAAGCTCCTGAAAAATAGCTTTGGAATCTTGCCATGCTGCAAACAACTCACACGATGAAAGGGAGCAGCACAGCAAAGGACAATTGATAATGAGATTTTTAAATGGACTTTTAACCTTGTAGTAGGAGGTCTTACCATTCTATCTTTTGTTGTGGCTCCTTTTTGATTTTTATCTAAAAGAATATTTTCCCCTTTCATGATGCACTCTGATGCCATATTTGGAAATGTGGCATGGCAACAAATTCATCAGTGACAAAAAGAATGGTGGAAAGGAGTGAAGACTGAAGAGAGAATTAATTCTTGAAGTTGCTCCCTTGGGAAAGCATCAGCAACTACTACTGATAGCCTTTGTCTTTTCATTAATCTTCTTCCCAGGGTTATAAACTCATTTTCAAGGTTTATTAGCGTAAGGCACTGTGACTCTAGGAGCAACTTTGCCTTTTCTTATGTGATGTTCAAAGTGTGAATTGCTGCTAGCAGCACTATTTTGTGACTTAGGAACATGCAATATAGTTATGTGCTGAAAAGCATAGTGGAAACAAGTTGAATGCAACCTTGAAGGAAATTTGTGATCACAGCCCTTGATCCTCAGATTAATTGTCTGTGGGGAAGCATGTATATTTGCACATAATTGCGTGTTCAGAGCATCACTGCAAAGCATCTTTGTTCACAAATGACTCATCAGTGCTTTGGCCTCATGCTTATAATTCCTTTCAAAGGCAAAAGATTGACAAGGTAGTAAAAATAATAATTCACTCTAGTAAAAATAATAATTCACTCCTCCAAAATAATCAGTTGTTTTCAGTAAATTTTTTCTAAACAGGACCTTTACTTTGTCTTTCCTACTGCCACCATTTGGACACCATTAAGCATAGAATCACAGAATAGTTTGTTTTGGAAGGGACTCCAAAGATCATCTAATTCCAGCCCCCAGCCTTGGGTGGGTGTCTTGGGGTGACTTTATGATGCCTGCTGCAAGGCCAGATTACTCAGAGCTCCATCCGACCTGACCTTTAACACTTCCAGGGATGGGGCATCCACAATTTATCAGGAAAACCTTTTCCAGTGCTTCACCACCCTTGCAGTAAAGAATTTCTTGCTTATATCTATCTAAACCTACTGTCTTTCAGTTTAAAGCCATTTCCCCTTTTTCTGTCACTGCACAGCAGTGTAAAAGTCCCTCTCTAGCTTTCTTCTAGCCCCTTTGGGTACTGGACGGCTGGTCTAAGCTCTCCCTGGGGCCTTCTCTTCTCCACTCTGGACAACCATCTCTCTTACCTGCTCTTCACAGGAGAGGTGTTCCAACCCTCCCTCCTGTGGGCTTGCTCCGCATATCCATGTCTTTCTTATGCTGGGCACCCCAGAGTTGGATACAGTACTCCAGATGGGATCTCACGAGAACAGAATAGAGGGGAAGAATCACCTTCCTTGCCTGGCTGGTCACTGTTCTGATGCAGCCCAGGATGCTCGCTTTCTGGGCTGTGTGCACACGACTGCCAAGACGTGTTGAGCTTCTCATCACCCAGGCTGTTGTGCAGGACAGTGTGAAATGCTTTGCACAAGTCCAGGTAAATGATGCTGGTTGCTCTTCCCTTACCTACCAATGCTGTAACCCTGTAGTAAAAGGTCACCAAATTTGTCAGGCATGGTTTGTCATTAGTGAAGCCACGTCGGCTGTTACCAATACCCTGCTTAGTTTTCATCTGCCTTAACATAATTTCTGCTCCGTTATCTCGTCGGGCACTAAGGTCAGACTGACTGGCATGTAGCTGCCCATGTCCTCTTAAAAATGAGGGTGATATTTCCCCTTTTCCAGTCAATGGGATCTTCACAGGACTGCCAAAACATCTCAAATGTAATTGATAGTGGCTTAACCTGAGGTTGTCTCATCAGATCCCAGGGACTTGTGCACCTTCAGGTTCCTTAGATGTTCTTATATCTGATCTTCTCCTACAGTGGGCTCAGGGTCTTCATTATTCCAATCCCTGCCTTTACCTTCTGCAGTTTGGGTGGTGTGACTGGGAGAACTTGCTGGTGAACCTGGATGCAAAAAAGTCATTCAGTACCTCGTCATTTTCCATGTTCTGGCTAATCAGGTCTCCTCTTTCCTTCTGGAGAAGGCCCACATTTTTCCCAGGCTTCCTTTATCACCAGTGTACCTATAGAAGCTTTTCTTATCGCCCTTGATGTCCCCAGTCAGATTTAATTCTCTCTATTAGCTTTTCCAATCTAACCCCTGGGTATTCAGACAATCTCTCTATATTCCTCCCAGGCCTGCTTGTCCTTGCTCTAAGTCTCTGTAGGCTTCCTTTAAGTGTTTGAATCTGTCCAGCAGCTCCATGTTCATCTGTGCACACCTCCTGATGTTTTCACCTGGCTTCCTCTTCATTGGGATGCTCCAGAGCCTGAAAGAGGTGATCCTTGGATTAACCAGCTTTCCTGGGGTCTTCTTCCCTCCAGGGCTTCATCCCCTGGCAGTCTACCAAGCAGATTCCTCTAGGCCAAGACAGCTCCCCCACAGTCCAGGGCTTGCTTTGCCCCCTCCTCTCCACCCTAAGGATCTCAAACACCACCATTCCACGGTCACTGCAGCCCAGGCTGTCCTTGAGCTTCACATCCCGCACCAGCCCCTCCTTCTTGGCGAGAACAAGGTCCAGCACAGCACCTCTCCTTGTTGGCTTCTCTATCACTTGGAGAAGGAGGTTACCACTGAGGCATTCCAGGAAACATCCTGGGTTGCTTAATGCCCTGCAGTGTTGTCCTTCCAACAGATGATAGGATGGTTGAAGTCCCCCATGAGGACCAGGGCTTGTGAACATGAGGTAGTTTCTATGTGCCTATAGATGACTCACGTCCCCTGTCCCTGCCATTCCTTTAATCCTGGCCCATAAACTCTCAGTGAGCTTCTCATCCATCCCCAGGCAGAATTCCATGCACCCCAGCCAGTGTCTGTCATAGTGGGTGACACCCTCTCCTCATCTCCCCTGCTAGTCTTTCCCACAGAGCCTGTATCATTCCATTGCAACACTCCAGTCATAGGAGGCATCACACCACATCTCTGTGAATACTTGAGGAAGTAAAGTACTTCTTTTTCACCAAGATTATAAAAATTAAGATGCTGGGAGTGGAAGGGCTGAGAAGGAGAAAAATTATAGAAGGTATCAGCAGAAGGGCAGCCAAGGTTTATTAACGATATTCTCAATGTCTCCCATTATGAACATTTATTTTCAGATCCCCTGTGTCACATATTTTAAATTAATTTTCCATGAACTACGAAGAGAATGTCTCTGCCGAATCAGAGAAAACTAGTAAACCTTCTAGGACAATTAAACCTTTGTTCTCCTAGGTGGAGAAGAAACAGACCGTGCATGTTCCCCTTTTACTCCTACTGCTTCCAATAAAAGGTTAGGAGTCATCATCTCCCTCTTCTTTTCCATTAGTGACTACACTCTGAATGAAAGGAGTGAATCCTGCTCCTTTCCCCAAAGCAAGAGGAATAGACCACAAGCCCTGGAAGGTGTAGAGTCTGTAGGGAAATATCACATCCTCATATTCACTAGGGCATTCTAAGCCCCACGGAGAAGCAGGCCTTCCTTTTTCCCCCACTGGCTCAACTTAGGTGCCTCCTTGTTCATGGGGTGGATGCTGCATCTTTCTGCGTTTGTCTTTGTGGATTGCCTCTTGCAATGCCTACCTCAACACGTTATTCAGGGGACCTGGCCAACGAGCTCATTATTTGGCAGGGCAGCCACACAATCTTTTGCGGTCAAAACACAAAATCCATTTCTCTTTGGTTCTGGCATGAAATTTTGATTTGTGCCTCAGAAAAGCCCAGAAAGAAGTAAACAACCCTAAGAACAGAGCAAGGCTTTTACCCTGAAAGCACCCAGTAGAGCCTGGGGCAAGCCATGCAGTAAAGGGAAGATAACATGGAAAAGCAGCAGTAAAGGGAAGAGACCACAGAAAAGCTGGTACAGCTGAGTACTAGTCTATCCACGAGCAATGCAGGGGCCAAGTGGAAAGCACTGTGAGAGGATACACCTAACAGATTTATTATAGTGACCACATAGGTGAGAGACTGACAGCTGTTTTTTCTGAATTTTGGGTCCTTGACTGTCCAACACAGGGTTTGCTATCAACCTAGTCTTGGCGTGATATTATATACACAGCAGTTGCATATATGACCACCCCTCTGCTTTTGAAAATGGGATGGAAAAAAGTAGATTTAGTGCAACAGAGTAGACCAAGTTCCAGTGTACAACACAGGCTACAGTTCTTCATGTGCTTCCCTTGTCCATCCCAGGACACCATTCAGCCCAGGAGTATCACTGCAAGAACAGTTCCTGTGATTCCCTCTTTGGGATAACTACAAACATAAAAGTTTCATACAAATTCACACAAGAACTGGCATTTTTCTTCAGAAACCTCTGTATGGACCTGTTACATATCTGACCCAAATCTTTTAATATAGATTTGTTCTGTGGATTTCATCTAAGGCGTCTGAAGCTATTACTATTTCATATGTTGCAGTAATCTCCAATCAGTCAGATTTCTGTGAAGAAGATTTGGAAAACAACTGCTTCTGTATTGCATTGGTCTCTTTCTATTAATATTTGGGACCATTTTGGCAATATTTTTAAATATGAATAAAATATTAATCTGCAGATTAAATACTAAGACCTACTTTGAGCTCAGTTGTGCTGCAATAAATCAGGTAGACCAAAGAAATGCTCAGTATCTACGCCACATAATTTAGATGAGAATCTATCCAGTTCTTATACTCTTCTCTTGGAATTAAAGTTACTCTGTTTTCTCTGACAGGATAACAATGATGTTCATGATAAACTGTCATACACAATTTCAAAGACCTTTTTTTCAAGCCTTTGCTCTTCCTGCAAATAAAATAAAAATAAATACCAGACTTCACTGCTTTTACAATGTACATATCCAAGGGGTTCCTGCTTTTCAGCACACAGAGCAGAATTTGAAGTCAACACAGAAATGAACCCAGAAATAAAAGAGAGCCCAGAGACCTTCAAATGCAAGGTTTGTTTTCTTTTCTTTTCCATCATACAGAGGTGGTATGGGAGCCCATGACACTGTCTTGACTTTTAGGCTTGTATGTAAGTACATGACAGGGTACCATGGCTGCAATGCTGGGAGAGCAGAGGAGATTTAACTGTGAATTAACTGGGCTGACACAGAGTTAAAGTAGAGTTTCTGTAGTTTCCCCTTATTTAATCATTAGTTACTATTTAGCTATTAGATCGAGCACAGGTGTGACAACATAAGGAGAAAATCTCAAGAGAAGTGGAAAAAGGGGTATTTGATCAAACTCTGAATTGTTAGACTTTTGAGGTCAGATTAGGGGCTGTCTTTATACTCCAGACTTGTGCAAGAGAACTTCAGTCACTGACTGAGGCCTTCAGGCAGAACAGCAACATGAGTAATAAATGGTAACAGCAGTAAAGCGACATAGGGGTTAATTCATAGCTCCATGTAATACAGCCAGAATTGCAAAATAAAATCAGAAAGTTCCATAGCTGTTGGTGCAGGAGGATTATTTTCTGCTGTGATTGTTGTGGCAGCCTTTATTTTTTCTCTTCTTCAGCTTTTTAATGGAAAATCCTAAAAGCTAATTTTTGAAGCTGGAGGCTTGGCAGAAAGACAGCAGAGAATGTTGCCCCATTCCCATCAAGTGGTTTCTTAGGAAACAGCTATAGGAGTACTTTGAGCTCAAGAAATGACTGAACTTACAACATTAAATTGGAAAGCAAAAATCCTGGAATGAATTAGAGACACCTCTCTTGTTGCTTGTCTGCTGGAAACACTGAACACCTTCATGCTAATGATGATGAATTTATGCTGCTAGACTACGGAGAAGAGGTGAAAACAAGGTCAACTCACTGATGGGACAGGAGACCCGTCCCTCTGCCTGTCAGACAGACATTTTGTCTTAATTCTGAGGGTGAAACTGTAGAAAATTTTCAGAAAATGCTCGCTTATCTTATTCTTTTTTTTCTTTTCCACAAGAGAGTCTTGTAATCACATGGTCACATAACTGCTCCTAGGTAAACTGGCAATGGTGCAGCACTAAAAATATGCTTGAAGTTATTTGCTGATAGGAGTGCTCAGGTATCCAAATCTCAGCTCTTGTTCCAACATTAATTACTGAAATGTTCTTTTTAATGGGACCAATTTAATGAGAAAGAGATGAAGAGTAAAAAGCTGAGGCTGTGTTTGGTTTTGGAAACAGTTGTCATCATCATCATCATCATCAAGAAAAACTGTTCAAACTAGTCAGGTGAACCAAAAATTCAAAGAAAGTAAGAGGTCTTCCTAACCCAAGGAAGACAGATGAAGCTGACAAGTTGTGCAGAGCTGATGTTTTACACTGAATTATCTTTCCAGTGTGGTTAGCCCCTCTTGCCCACTGAGGATGCAAATCACAGATGCTGGTACCAAAGTATTTCTGAAAATGGTGCATTCTGCTACAGATGTGTCGGTAAAAAACTTCACCTATGACTGCATCTGTGACCTGCCTGGGCAGTTTGTAATTCCTTCCAACTGCCCCCAGAACAATTCAGTTCTGCTGGTTACTCTCTTGGCTCTGCCTTTCCCCTGGTCTCAAAGAGCCGGGAACAGCACAGGCCATGCTGTACAGGAGCTGTGCAAGTACACTCTCACCTTCACCTATGTTACCACACCTACACTTTCTACGGAGTATTTCTAGAAAGTTAGAGACAGCTAACAGGAATATGGACAGTTAAGATAAGACAAGTTACCCTGGTCATATATCACTGAGCACGAACGGGCCTGCTGCTCTTGCCATCCACTGCATGAAGAAAGGGCCAGAGATAACACTCCTTCTCTCTGTGTTGCAGCTCATGATGCAAGTTGTTGCTTGGTGATTAAAGTAGTTCTCTGTACCTTTGCACTCCAGTCGGGGCTGGCATTTTCCCCAACCTCCTGCCCATCTGTGGCAGGTGGGGAGACCTGGCTGGGAAGGGGAGCAGATGGGCAGGAGCACTGTGGCTGCCAGGAGAGCCCACAGGGTAGCATCAGCACAGATCGGTCAACAGCAGCCAAGAATTGCCATTTCCTAGCCTTTATGAAATTGAGGCTGGCAGGCCGTATGCAATATCCTAAGGACTAACAGTGGTCTCTGCTCATTGTACCTTTGGGAAGCTCCTGGGCATTTCAGGACCTGATTAGCCTAAGTAAGTTCATGCTGTGTTCCCTGATGTGATGGTCTAAACTTTGCTAACAAGGTAAAGATCTCATGAGCTCACCAGGAATTTAGGGGGTAGGATGTCTTCAGGGGCCCAAAGGACAGGTTAAACACTGAAGACTTAAGGAAACTGTTAGCCTTTGTCTGTTTTCTCAACCATAAAACCATTAGATTTTAATGAAACAGTTTTTAGAACAATTGCATTACTTGCTTACTCAGGGAAAAGCAAGAAAACTAAATTTTGTTGTCCAGCTAGCAGACAGGGTTTTTGCTGTAATTATTTTCATTGAACCCAGTAAATGTGCATCTATTTGTATTTTTTGTGTATCCACACACAATTTCACAGCCCTATTTTAAAGATGTTGTAGATCACTGTCCAAGCTGAAATGCTGTCCCAGTACTAGAACTTGTGGCCTCTTCCTAGGGGACAAAGCTGGCGTTAAACTTCTCTGTACTTTAGACGACGGCATTAGTCTCGCCAAGTGAAGAACTTGAATGACTGATCTCCACTTCCTGTGACCTACCATCATACCACATTAGTCACATCTACATGCGCACGACTATGAAATTGTACTTGTTTAGTCTCAGTTTTAGAAGATTTTATGTGGAGTCAGGAGAATTCAATGGTTTAATTTAATTCTTTTTTTATGGTTATCAAAACATTTGCCTGACTTCAGTGAAACACTTAGTAGATGACAGGAAAATAAATCTGACAGTTATTTACATGTTAAAAAAATTCTCATTATGCCATAGCACTATCTCCTCACCTAAGATTATTAAACCATCTTGCCTGTTAACATCAGTTATGGAAACTCTGATCAACACCTATATTTAAGTGTCAAATGCTATTGAAAGATAGGTAGGAGATATGAGCCCAATCTTATTTTCTGTGCCCCTATATAAAAAAACCCAAAACATTTTCTCCAGTCTCATGTCTTTGCTCCCATATTTGTTACAAGTCTCTAAATCTTTTCACAGCTTTTACTGAAACCTTCTGGTCATGGATAGCAGAGCAGAGGAACCACTGATCTATGATGTAAAAGCATTGTATTTTTAACACCCAAGAGTCTCAAAACAGAAGCCAAAAACCAAAGCTGCATTCTCATTCACAAAGGGTCGCCTCCCTGCACAGACATGAGTCACGTTGGCAGGAGATCACGAAAAGTCTCCCTGAGTGGTTCCTAACTCAATTTGTACAAACTACTTTCACAGCTTTACACCACAGCTGAAGTCACACCACTTCACAAGGAGGGGTCACAAAACTTGTGATATGAATATGGTACCATGGGTGAATACTCTTGTTGGAGAACAGACAGACCCCAAAATCCTGGCTGTTTTGAGACATACCCTGAAAATGAGACCTCTTTGCAATTGAAGTGTTATACTGCACAGTTAGGAGAGATAGTCACCAAAATCCCTGCTGTCCTTGGACTGTTTGGTCCCTTCTGAACTTCTACAGGAGGTGACACCAGAAGCTCCTCACAAAGCAGCCAGGACACTGCACCTTCATGCAGCCTCTGCTGCACTGGCATCAAGGGCCGAACGGGCTGGGTGGCTGCAGAGGACACCTCACAGCCACCCGTGCGGTGCCACAGAGATTAGTGGGATCAGCCGAGGCAGCAGAACTGCCACGGCCAAACCTTAAGCTTTCACTACTCAGCACTGTGTCATCTACCCTCAGATAATACAAGTAAAGGGGAGAGATAGAGAAGAACAAAATAAATCAGCAAGTGAATAATCTTTTCTGTTCTGAGGACAATAAAGCCCTTCACCTGACTTAACAGGATAGTTTGGGCCAAAATTTTTTAATGAATCAGAATAAATCTTTCATGATCATTTTATTACATCTCAGTGAAGCAGAAATGTTTCCTTGCTCATTTTTATTTATAGATTGTCTTCTCCAAATTATTTATATCAAAAGATGCATTTCATCCATACACAACCAGAAATGTCTTATGCCTTTCAAGGTACATATTTAGATATAAAAATTGTTTACATAGCAGGTTAAGCCTGTGATGTGAAATTGCTTGAGCCTGCAGATCCTAATTTTAAGACTCATTCATTAAAAAATCCCTTATTTTACACAATACCCCATTTTCTGAAAAACTTCCCTAGTATTGTCCCTTAGTTTAGGGTTGTCAAGCTTGGCTTATTTTTAGACATTGAATAGCTCTTCATTAAAGCAAATTATTCACTAATATAAGGCAGCAAACAACAGATTAAATGAATGAATGTATGTATGAATAATCTAAAGTAGATGTGGAGAAAGGCTTGAAAAATGACCCTATTCCTTATGCCAGCTTGGTCTGTGTGTGGTCTCTCTGCTCTATTTCTTTCCTCCTGTTGGTGAGAGGCTCTGACAACCCTTTCGGTGATAAACATCCGCAAAAACCAGTGTGTCACCATCATGCATAGGTTCCAAGTCTTTTCCCATATTGCTGCACTGTGCTCCCTGCACGACAATTTCATTCTGTAATTCTGTGCTGTATCTGACACATAATCCTTTTCTGAGAAAGTTTATCAGCCTTTGCAGGCTGATTCCAGGACTTTGGGCAAGTTTTGGCCCTATGCTACTTCTAATGACATGGTGATGCTGTACAAAGCCTTTTTCTGATATCTTCTGACCAACCATAGCTAATTAACTACAAGCTGGAAAAGCATTACAGCATTGAAATGTCTAATCAAAATGGCATAAAACCAAAACAAACCAAAACTCTTTCTCATAATATCTATCATTGCCACATTTCTTCAAGTGACTTGTTTGCTGATTTGTATTTTATATGTATTTCTTCTGCTTATTTTACCCTAAATATAGAAACTTTTGCTTGGATTTTTTCACTGACCATGTTCATTCCCAAGTATATCTCTATATATACATAAGAAAAGATCAGTAAATGTTCTGCTGGTTATACTCTCATTTTCATGTAAATGTAGCTCTTAACTGCCTAAATACATTAATTAAGCTGGAAGCAAACTCAAAAGCCAAAAGCTAGTTAATGAACGTCAGCTTCATTCGATACATGAAAATATCAGGAAAGCACTTACAGACATCACGGACTGTCAAAGCAGTGACAAAATAAAGCTTGGAATCTAGATACAAAGTCTTTCTCATTAGCAAGAGATCTATTAATGGATTCTATCCCCTGAATTTACACCATCAGGAAAAGACTCTTTTTGAAGCATTTCTTGGTGTCAAATTAATACTTTTTTTTCCCTCGAGCTTCACATAATTGTCTCAGACAGTATTTTCTGCAGGCTTTCAGCTTGCCACGTCTAGCAGCTATGGAAGCTAGAAAGTCTTAACTTTTCTGACTTTGCTCCCATGCCTCCTTCTGCAAAGCTTTGGATAAAAGAAAGCCTGAACCCTCTCCTTACAGAGAATTGATCGAGCACAGCTTTAACAAACAGCAGCGTGCGAATGGTTCTAGAGAGGATGTGGTGGAATGAGGCCAGCACAATGAACAAGGAAAACTCAATAATGAGCTTCAGGCATACCTGAAGATAATGCCTTTAGGGCGATCTACTGTGACCATTCAGCATCTCTTTCCGCAGCCAAAAGCACTTTAAATATTGTGAGAAAATATTGAAAAAGCAGTTGTATTCCCTTGCAAGTTTACACAGTGGGTAGGTGTTTTGTAACAGCCCTCATCAGTAATTTTCTTTCTCTCAGTTTTGTTTAGTACTGACACATAAAGAGTCTTTCCTGAAAACTAGCAGAGAGTGCATATTGCTAGAACATTTCGGTGATGATAAATTATATATTTCAGTATTTGCAGAGTCAGGTAGCAAGGAACCAATCTCAGACTCATTGTGGGTTTGTAGCTTCTTGTGCTATTATAAAAAAGTTTGGTCCATGAGCTAGGTGTATAGCTACCTTAAGCCTTATCAGGCAAATGAACTTCCTGTTAAAATGACTGAATTTCAGTAGAAGAATTACCTGTGCTTTTGTAACCATCTGTAGCAGTGAAAGGATCAGCCATAGGCCTGGAAGCTAGGAATTCCTCTATTCTAAACTTGTCATCAATTCCACAGACAAGCCACGAAAGATCATATTTTTTAAAACAGACCATCACTGGCCTGCATATTTTCAAAACCAGCCTGTATAGCTCTTGATTTGTGGAAACAAGATACACGATGAAGTTGATGATAATTACGGGTTCTCAACAACTTTGATGATGAGGTATTTGTTTATGTACCATAAATCTGATTACAGAAGGCTAAATATAGGTCTTCAGGTCCAGAAACTCTGGACTTTGTTTTCTTCTAAAGAATTGCTTTATAAAATTAAAACACAAACTTAAAAAAAAAAGAAAAAAAAAGGAAAAAAAAAAAAGGCTAACACACAAAATCTAGCAGAAATAAAGAAGAAACAATAAAAAAGATGTTTGAATTATATATAAATGCATTTGTAATGCTTCAGAGAGCTATAACCTTCCAGTGGGAAGTGAACAGGAGCTAGAGATCGCAGTTAAACACACCCTATACATGAGATTTGTCAGGTAATGATTATACACATAATTGGAAGAATAATAACATCAGTCCAATTCAAAATTCCCTGGCCCAGCAATTTAGTGTCAGACACATTCCAGACATCTCTCAGAGCTGATCACAACTCTGTGTATTTGCATACGCAATTACTGAATTTACATTTATGTATTACTAAGTACATATGTAATTATATGCAAAACTATGTTTTGTACTTGAATGTGTATTTTAAAGAGGCTCTTGATTGTGTAACTCTTAATGTGGAAATATAATGGTGGATTTCAAATATTCAGGGAGTTTTGGCCTTTGCAGTCCGTAAGATAACAGTGACAAAGAGATAACAACGTTGTCGCACATGACGTGAAGAAGATGGTGAATCCCAGACCAAAGTCCCTGCCTAACCAGAGGCTTCATTTTAGGAACTGCATTCATCTGGTGACAGTAACTGGTACACACTCTGCCCTACAGTGTAGATTAATTACATACAATGCATTGCAAAGACATACTGTCCCCATAAGTGCTGTCTGACTGATGATGATGTACTTTCTCATCCCTGTGGATCAGCTAGACAGTAAATTGGGTGCATACTCTATGATCCTGTCTGTTTCGCTGTTATGGCTGCTCAGGTACTGACGAACAAACCTATTGCTCTTTCTAAATGGGCTGGTGACAGCACCACGATATTATCCAGCGCCTGTTTTCTCAGTAAAGGCAGTTTTTGGGGGCTGCGTGTGGTACAGACGCGACAACACCGTGCACAGTGAGCACACAGCTCCCTGGTGCAGCTGCACGGCACAGGCACTGCACGTGCGTTTGCACACCCAGGCCTGGCCTGCTGTCCCCTGCCACACCCACACAATGCCATGTGTCCTGGAGGTGTGTCTGGGTCATGTGTCTGCTCTTCTGTGCCAAACAATGCAACAACAGACTCAGGTCTCTGTTGCCTAATGCAACGATGTGAAAAGCACTGCAGTATGTAATATCAAGCCTCTCGTAGCTCTTTGAGCACTTCTGCCATACCACTGGATGTACTTAATAGCTTAAATAAAAGCAAACATTTAGCAGACAAAAAAATGCAGATGGCACTGGGTTGATACTAATGGATTAAAGGTTTTACATCTCCACATAACAGCCTGACTAAATAATTAAACAGAAACTGATACATATTTACCAGGTAGTCTTTAAAGTTGACTTGTGGAGATTTTCTTAAGATAGTCCGTAATCAGCTCTATTAGATTATTTTATGAGAATGTGAACAACTTCAGATAAGGCCGAAACTTGTCGACTTCCCATTTTTCTTAAGAAACCAGATTCTCCTGGGGAACACCAAAAGATTATCAAGCCAGCCTCTGAGCAAACTCCATATAGCTTCACATGATGCCTACACAAAATCAGGATAGTAATCCTTAGCAAATGCATATCCCATGATAAACTTCCTTCTCAGACCAACCATGTAGGGGAGGGAGTTTTAAAAGAGGCCACGAAATAATTAAAAGTGGTCGTCATACAACTGTACTATGAAAGTGGTTGTAGATTAACAACTCAAGTTTTTGCAAACCTTATGGTAGTTTGTACAGATCAGGCTTAGTCCCTGTCCCTGCTGAACTGAGCTCAGTACTCTTGCAGAGACACAAATTGTGGGAGGTTTGGGCTGAATCAACAGAACAGAAATAATTGGGATCACAGACCACAGAATATTCTGAGTTGGAAGGGAGCTACAAGAACCATGAAGCACAACTCTTAGTCGAATGGCCCATGTGGGGATTGAACCTACAACCTTGTTGCTATTAGCATGATGCTCTGATCAGCTGAGAAAATCGCAGGGTTATTAGAAATAACAATAAAACAGCATTATCAGTTTTAAGAACAATTTGACTGGAGCTATAATGTACTCAAGACTGGATGCCTGAGCTCAAAAAGGAGCTACAGGCTTGTTGAGAAAGGACTGCACAGTTTATGTCATGGAGGCGCAGTGATGTCAGGAGAAGCCTGACTAGGTAATAATTTTGGTTCACGTCAGCTTGAGTTTGACTGGTCTCTCAATTTCAATTGAAGTTAAGTAAATTAGAAAGGAATTGGAACCTCTTTAAATATCAGAGAAGTGAGGCTAGTCCCGTTTCCAGGGCTCCAATTGTGATTCTTAAGGTTTTCTTGTAAGTTGTTTGTGAACTGTCCACAAATACCTCATGAGAAAATCCGTCATGATCTATAATTCCCTGAATACCTCCAGAACTATGTTCTGCTGTTCACAAAATCATGCCAAATATTCCTGTCTGTTTTGCTCCTAAATATAACTGAAAAGAGGGTATAAACAGGCAGGAAGAGTGGCAAGCAACAGTCCCCTGAGCTAAAGATGCTGGTAAATATCCATGCTACCCTTTTCCTTCCCTGTGCTAAATTACGCTCTCAGGGTTCTGAGGTTCGGTGCCAGAGCATACATCAGCAGCATATTTATTCTTCTGTACTCTTCTTGGGTATATAAGCTGTAGCAACCACAGAGAAAATGCTTGGATGTTGGCATTTTTGGAACAACCCTGGCAGGCATCCTGCTTAAAAGGTGATTTGTATTTTACTAATTAATTCATCAGTAGTAAATGTGCTTTAATGACAGCATTTTTGGAAGAGGTTCAGAGTCTCATTAGCCTTAATCATATTAACCTAATATTTATATCAGGCATAACAAAGTGCAACCCTTCACCACAGGATGTTCTTCTTTAAAGATAATACCAGTGTCGGAATTAAAGGAACCTGTAATATTTCTTGCTGGTTGAGACATATGGAATGATAATGTCAGACTAAGACAAATTCACCATCGCAATACTTAAGGGTTTCCCTGAACAAAACTGAGCATACTGGTTAAATGATTTCTCCTTCCAGTCTCTTAGAGAGCACAGACATTGCCACTTACATACCAACTTGTACGAAACTTTAACCATGGTTGAAGACACCAAGCAGACAATGCACTGTATAACGTTAAGTTTCTTTGAGCTTGGATCAGATGATCTCCCAAATGTCTAAGCGATACCATGATTTTGATTTCCTAGATACAAACATGAGGGTGGTGTATTGGGGATGAGAGGAATAAGAGGAATCTAATTCCAGATGATAAAGAAGCAAAGCTGACAAACTAGGTTAAGGCCTAAGTTTTCTAAAAGATTGTCCCTCATTAGTAAATGCTACATTGCAATTTGCTCATTGACACATATCACAGACATAAACATACCATTTGTTCCGTATCTATACTTTGTTCAGAAGCTGTTTCTCGGTTAAATGAGGCTTACTTAATTGTTAACACTTAAATATCAAAGATAGAGTACAAGTAAGCACTTTAATTAGGATTACCTTTAAGAAGTAAATGGAAGCTTCAGGTAACCCAGTTTGCAGCAATCCAGCACTTTTATACTGTGCAGTATTTGCCACCAAACCCATTAAATCTATGAAGTCCGAAAGATCCATAACACAAGCGTCTTTTTACTATCCATCATAATGGTCTCGTTTTGTTGAGCGTTGCCAGTAAGCCAGTAAACTCCTGGTGATTGCTCCACTCCCTGAGATGTTTGCAGCTCCTACATTTGGAGTGCTCAAGGAGTGAGAGCTCTCTGAGTGACCTGCCTTTTGTGTAGCAGCTGCCATGGCACCAAAGAGTAAGTGTGTGTATGTGTGTGTGTAAGTATGATGTACTGGCTGTAAGGGCAAAGCATTCATATTGAAAACCTCAGTTACAGATCCATCATTAACCTTGTAAATAAACACCTCAATTATGAAAAGAAAAATACAAATCAATAAGCTTAGCACTAAGCTTAGCACATTCTAATGGAATTTAACATAGTATGAGTGTCTGGCTTTAAACACTTAGGATAGGTCTTTTAATACCAGTTAGTCTTGAAGTAATCAAATTAAGCATTCAAATTCTTCCTGCAGCTTTGAAAATCTCATCTCTAAGTTTGTAAGCACCAGACTAATATTTGTGAGACACTCAGGTGCCCAGAGGACAAACATTGTTTGAAAGCTTTGGAGATCTAAAAATTAACTAATCAGCTAGGACTAACACAAAGGTGAACTGAAAATAACCTTCCTGTAATGCAGTCTTCCTTGTTCCTCTTTCCTTGTTACACATGAATAAGTTTTTCATTCTTCCAGTTGGAAAAAACCCCACGTCTCCAAAGTGTTTCTCAACCATAATCTGTACTGTCCTGTCTATTTTGGAAGAGCGAAGAAGAGGCCAATTTTTCATGAAGAATACTGACTCTCTAGTACAGAAAGTGTTTGATACAGTTTTGAATGTGTTGAGTGACATTTTATGAAAGTTTTCCCCCTTAAATTTCCAGCAAAACCCAATGTTTCACCATTTCATTTTTTACATTTGTTAACTTTTTTACATGTGTTCTGCGTTTTATTTTAGCAGGTCAAGAAACAGAAAGATACGTGACAAGGTAGAACTGACACAAACCTTCAGGCGACATGATAAAAAACCAGAGCAAAATAATGGGCTAGTAAAATTGCATCCAAGATTGGTACAACAGGTCTGTTCTTTGACCCACCACAAGAGTCAGATGTCTCATTATCATCAGAGTCTTTGCTCTTGAGCTAGATCTTCAAACAGATTTGCAGGGAGAATATTTCTGAGTCTTGAACAAGGGAAGATTTTGAATAAGTTAGTTCATCACCGACTCTTTAAGTAATTTCCACTCATCTTGTCCAAAGCTGCACTTATTCTAATGATGAAATATCATGGGAAAAAAGTCATGGTGCCTACTGTGCCAGTTGCTAAACTGAAACAATGAAAGATGTATTAATGAGGTATTCTGGAGACTGTGGTCTCTTGCTACTTGTGTCTTCACCTTCAGCGTTCCCCCCACTCTTAAGGGCACCAGCATCCTGTTCAGCCTCTCCATATCTCTAATGTTTTTCACATTTGGAAGGCATCAACCTGGGTGAAATGGGAGCAAATAGAACTGCCATGTGTCAGGGTGGAAAGCAGAAGGGAACTTCCTACCCTGCAGCCAGACTTTATATATGGCCTGGAGCTGCAGGCCAGTGTCCTCACTAAAGGCCAGGAGAAAGCTGAAAGCTGAGTTCAGTGGCAAGCCTTCAGCAGCCGGTGCACACAGAGTAACAGCTTGCTCTCCTCTTCCCAGTTCCTGCAGGGGTCCTAAGCACATATAAGTTACCTGTTTCTCCCTGTTCCACTACTACAGTCCTTACTGGGTTCCAATTCCTCCTGCTCGACTGTTCCTGACTGGGGAGGGTGGCTAAGCGCAGTGCCGTCTCTCTCCTGCCGTGCTGTGTGTGCTGCTGCTCTCTGCAACCTGCACAGCGTGGCCAGGCAGGCCTGGGGGGAGCAGCCCTCGATTTTGCAAAGAGAAATACTATTCAGTATTTCAAGCAGTGAGCCCCAAAAGTGAGTGGTTTATTTCTCTAGAAATAATAACGCACAGGCAAAGTCCACCCGAACATTATAATACAGAGTAATACCTTCTATACCCAGTCCTTCATTCCCTTGAGTGCAAGAACTGGATTTCTGTTTTGTGTGTTTGTTGTGCAAGAATTAGAAATTAAGCAAATGTAGTGTTGGCCTGCATTGAGGCTTAGAAAAACAGCAGGATGCTTAGAGACAATGGCAAGCAGCAGCTAAAGCAAGCAGCTCCAAGAGCCAAGCTCTTCTGCAACAGCATTCAGAGCAATGGCTGTCCAAGTATTCAGAAAGGAGAGTTAGGAGAAGGTAAAGTTCACAGAAATATCTGTTCAGGGTGCTAATGCTTAGCTCTCACGAACTTTTCCTTGCCTACTATTGTTACTTGTTTTGGCCATAAAGTGAGGGAAGAGCACTTGCTTCATTTTATGTAACAGTTTCTTGAAATTCTGGCTTATGGGGGAAGACAGCAAGGAAGATACAAGGCCACTCAGAAACAGGCATTCAAGCATGATTTGCTTCCTTTCTATATGAAACTATCTGTGACGTGCCTTGCTATGCTGTGAATGTGGTTTCAATCATCAGGCTGCTGGCAGAGTGAAGTGTAACGAGAATTAGTCCGAGGAGGGAAGTTGTGTTGCTGCCTGCTCAGTGAGCTTGTATCCACCTGGTGAGTTTCAGCAACTCCAAGCTAAAAGGCAGACAGCTGTAACAAGCCTGAGTCCCAGATGACCTGAGTCTGTCTTGTGATTCTTTGAATCCGGGCTTTGGTGGACAGTCAGGGACCAGATGATGACAGTGTTTCTAGAAGTGCTCCTGCTTTATTCCCTCTCCCGCTGAGCTGGGTGTGCTGGTGACAGGGACAGCAGCTGTAACAGCCCCCTGTGCTTCGCTCCACCATGTCCAAATGCACAAAGCACTCTGAGCCAGATCTGCACCTTCTGCTCCAGCCAGATCTCAACCACCTCAAATCGGTCTGGCAACAGGGACCCCCTAAGGGCAGCAATGCCAGGTTTTAGCTGTCTGTCAATTCCCTAGTGCTGCCCTGCAGGACTCCTGTTGTCCATCAGAGTAGTTGCTATGTCCTTTTTGTGGCGACATCTGTGCTATGTGGCATTAGCCAAGCCAAGACTGCAGCCATTCTTTTTTCTTTAGATTAAGTTTCTTTTTAATTTTATGAACATGCCATTCATCTGTGCTTTATCTCTGCACCTTTCTGCTTTATCATTGCACTTTTCCCAATAGAAAGTGGTCAAGGTGCCTCTGACCAAGGAATACAGGACCATTTCTGTCCTTTTACCCCTACTCATTTAAAAGGGACAACCAAAAGCACGTCCTTTCTCAACCAAGAAACCTTGACAATGGTAGACCTTTCAAAAGCAAAGCAACTTGACAATGACTGCTATATACAGAAATTGTGGTAGATAAGGATCCATGGCTAAAATACCCAGAAGGATTACAAAGCCAGACCTTTATCTTCTCCGGTAGTAAAAACTGAAATTCCCTGCTGGCTCGCTAACAGAGTTATGTGGTGCTGGCTGTCAGTCCCTCTCCTCTGGAGTGTGCCCTACTGCTATCTAATTGCAAGTTGTAACCTTTGTGAATCATTGCCACCAGTCTCACTGAGGCCAGTGGCTTAGTAGGATTCAAAGAGTAATTAAACATTTATGTAGATAATTAGGCAATCCACAGCTACATTAGATAGGTCAAGATTGTAATTAGGGATAACTCTTCGTGCTTCAAGGTCTTCTAGCCCCGATCCATCTGATGGCATGTGTTTATGCAAGCAAACAGGTAGGATGGTTGAGTACCTAGTTTGAAAAACAGTCGTTAATGATTGTTTCACTCAGGCACTCTCAGCTTGGTTTTCACGATGTGTTTCACAGCTTCTGGCTCCGAGATTGTTATCAATAGCCCAGATGCTGCCTCGAAGCTTAGAGGGAAAAGTAATGAGTCTTTCAGACAGACCATCCACAATAGACTAGGCTCAGATCTCGGGCTCACTGATGCAAATTGAAACAACTCATCAGGCTTTAAAATTCAGAATTATTTAGCTTTGGAGCCAGGTAGCTGAGAGCTGACTCTGGCTAAAAGGATACAGTCCTTGGGAGCACTGAGGATCCAGAGCCTGCGGCTGAGAGAACCCTGTGCTGCCATGGGACTGTAGAATTCCTCTCCCACAGATGCCAGAAAAAGTTTTTTTTTAGACCCACACTCCTTTGCCATCCTAATGGGCACATTCAGGCTGAATGATAAAGAGTTTTTCTTCATGGGAAAACAGCATTCAGTTTGTGAACTTAGAGGGAATTGTTTGCTACATTTACTGTGGAGGTGAACAGTTCACTGGAGCTTTCATGCTCACCCAAATTCACCCACATGGTATTACACGGATTACTAACAGCAATTCTTATTTTTTTAATTGTGTGTGCACAAACCAGACATTAGACGTTCTGCTATAAATCCGAGACTGAGAAGAGAGGAGACATTTTTTAAATTCATGGTGGGAAAGGTCAGAAAAAGTTTAGCATTTTACACAGGGAGGATTCAGACTGACTGTAAAACAGAAAAGAAATAAAACTGTTTCCTTTTTCCCTCCCTCATCTGTGTGAGCTATAAACCTAAGGGAATACTAGGATGGTTTTGTTTTTTTAAGTGGGTCTACAGTTCAAGATGTAGGAACCCATTTGGCTCTCAAATATGGGGAAAAAAATGATTTCTAAACTTGTCATCATTCTTTTTTGTCTTTCTTTTTGTATTTACAACGAAGGTACACTGCCAGTTTTGTGCCCACGGTTTTCAGCACTTTATCAAGAAAGATAAATACGCAGATTTCTGTAGAAAGCAAACATGACTTTTGGTCACACCTGTGTAAGTCCAGTTATAATTCTAGAGAGATCAATAGTGGAACTCCAGCTTTTCACCTCTGTAAATGACACCAGAAACTGTGTTGTGCAAACCTACTTGAGAGAGAACTGATTTATACAGAAGATAGTTTGATGTTACCTTTTCTTTCCTCCTGCAACTTACATGTGTGCCTGTGGATTTATAAAGCCCTGATGGAAGGAGCAGAAACTGCATGACAGCTTGTGAGGAGAGACCCTCCGCAGAGGCACATCCAGCTTGGCCAGCGAAATCTATCTGTGTGGCACCTGTTAGTTACGCACAGCGGGACTGTCCATCATCCCTTGTAGTAGCTCTGCATTTCCATAGCACACTGCAGTGCAGGCAGAGGAGAAATTACTCTCTAACTATGAGACAGTGAATGAGAAATTTCTGTCCCTGTTTATGCTGTCAGACCACCACTCGCGATGCTGTACATCAGCCGGAGAGGGGGAAGGGAAGTTCATTTCACAGTCAGCTGACAAAGCTCTCAAGAATTTATCTTTGCTTTCTACCTTGTAAAATCCTGTAAAAATATTGTTACTGAATGTGAAATGTTGAAAGAGAAATGTGGAGTACCTCATGCCATTTAAAAGGCAAAATCTCCACATGGTGTAAAGAGAACTTGTGGTAAAACAAAGAGCGTCTATCAATTTTGTGATCTGATGCCCAGATCACAAACGGGTAGACAGCAATTTCCACTGCTGAACTGTGGCAAAATGTCCTTGGGAATGCTTGCATTGACTGCTCTTGCATGAGGAACAAAAGGGAAAAAAGAATATTGAACACATGGAAATATAACAGAAAAAAGCTGTCAGGTTCCTGTGGCATGGAGAATTTTGGCTTAGTATCATAATAAGCACAAGGAAATTTGGAAGTAAGACTACATATGGTTTTACCGTGTTTTTTAGAAAGAGATGGCAGAATTCCTCTTAAAAACCTTCATCATACCTCACCCTCAAGACCATCCGAACAGACTGATCATCATTGGCCCCTCTGTACAGCTCCTCAGCTCCTCTGTACAATCTCACACCTTTCCTTGATCATAATAGACTGTGACTTCAGCTCCTGGGATGACCAGAGACTCATTGTGTTACTGTGCCATCTCAGTATGAAGAAATCATGACTTTGTGTTTGGTTTTCTGTGGAAAGGGAATCATGGTTTCAAAGTCAGTTACTCCCCTGTAGCTGAGTGATAACTCCATCCAAAATTTAAACCATTTATCCAGCACTTGTAACTAGTAATATATACTGATATTCATGTGAGCAGTGCACTGCAAAGCTGGACCTCAGTATGGCTGCATGTCCTGAAGGAAGAAACAGAGGTACATGGGCAGTGGTGGCACTGTTTAGGGCAGAAGGATGAATCTGTCCCAAATTCAGGACAAAGCACCTATATTTTGAGGCACTACCTCGTTATCTCTCTTTCATTTTCCCTCATGACTTTGTGAGGTAGCAGTGCATTACTATTCTAGTAAATACTAAGCTTCTCAGAAAAGTGCAATATTCCCATTTACCACTGGAAACTGAAGCTCAGAAAAAATTATGAAGCTAAGCAATGTATATGCCCTTCTCTAATCTTTACTTTTGACACAAAATGAGAGTCAGAAAGTGGTCTAGAATAGAAATCATTGAAGCTGTGGAGAATATTACCGAGAAGGAAAATGTAACTTCAAAGCAGTCTTTCTATGTTTAGCTCTTAGCTAACCCATATGTCATGAGTCAATGCAAACACACTTTGTTCTGTTATTGGAAGGAAACTGCATCTATGTCAGTGGGAATATTATCTGCCTTGAAATCTCTGATTTTCTGACAGATAATCAAATAAACAAACAAAATGACTGGAAAGAAAGGGTTTGCAGAAGTGATCTTGCTACTGCTAACTGTCAATTGTTAATTGAAATGTAGCAATTCTATTAATATCACACATAAAAGATAGCAAAAAGTAATACAATTTTTGACATACAAAAAGCTCTTTTGGCAAAATTAAATGCTATGATCTTCTAAGCTGTTTATTCTGTGACTGCTGAATAAGATGATGTGAAGCTTTCAAGTAAGAAAGGAAGCATGCAGCAGGAGCGAAAATGCTCTAAATATCCACTCAGTGTGATTCTGATAGGAACTATCAGGTTTTAACCAAAATCTTGAGAAAAGCTGCTCCAACTTGCCACTATCCTTATATGTTCAAAGCATTGCTGGGGGGGTCTCAGCAACATGATACCAAAAATGAAGGAGGCATGTGATATAACTTGCACAATGTTTTTCCAAATGTAAACATTGGAAATCAGCTGATTTTGTTTATTCTTCAAATCTTCTGTGAGCCATATAAATAGTATACGCCTAGAGTGCATCATTAGAATGTCTGTGTGTCTTTTTTTGTTTAGCTGTGAATTTGAGTTAAAACTATACCAGCTTTGTTCCTGTGGCTTACGTTGTCACTAAAATCCCTTGGTCAAAATCCAAATTCCTATAATTCTGTTGTGCATGCTTTTTTGAGGAAGTCAAGAACTAAACGTGTGACACTCTCATGAAACCACTTGAACGCTGTGGATTAAAAGGCCTGATTTATGCATTTAAAAAGAATGACTGTTCTGATAGACTTTGTCCAATTCTCTTACTTTTATGCTGTATACAAACTTGGGGGATAGGTTTGAAAACAAAACAGTAAATTTGCTTGAATTGTTGGAAAAAGTATTTGTAAGATTAATGTGAAAAAATACTTGGAGAAGTTAAAAAGTTTTTAGTTCTGCAAATATTTTTTGATGGACTTTTATTATTACGAATTACTGGTTCTTTTCATATATGAACCAGGTACTTTGCTACAAAACAAAGACATGATTTCTCTCTCAATGGGCTGCAATCTAAAATCCAAAAAGTATCAGAAAATATGATCACTGAGGGTGGGGGCAGGTGTCAGGCATTTGGGCTGAAGTTGCAGAATTGGGACTAATTTGAACCCTGCCAGATGCAACAGAGGGTAAAATAAAAGAACAAAAATCCTTTCCTCCTCCCTTGTCTCCTCCTTACAGAGATAGCAGGAAGAAGCCTAGGAGCAGCAGAGCATGAATGAAAACAAAAACCAGATTACTTGGTCACTGAGGAGAGGCTAGTGTCACGCAACAAAAAGAGTATTGGCAAAAAGGCGTCTTATAAGCATTACAACGAACAAGCAGCAGTTTAGAAGATATTTTGAACACAGAAAAAGAATCAGTGGGAGAATATTTAGTTAAATTGATAGGTAACATTTTTCACTTGCACTGGACCATGAATGAAGAATCAGAATCCACTTACCAGGGAATTTTTTAAAAGCAATTACTCTTTAAAAATTATTAAGGCATTTAGCAGGATTTTCACATGATAAAAACATTTGCCTAGTGAAAATTATCTGTCCTACTCATGCTTACTGTGCACAACGGACATATTTTTCTTTACAGTATATTTTCAATAATGTAATTAATGCCTAATTGCATATGATTGATTTTATCCTCCCAAGTTACAGAAGGCACTAAGGACAGGCAAGGCAGGCTGATCTCTATCAGTCTGCTCTGTGGCTGTGGGCACTCCTGTAATGATGCATGGATAACCAGATGTAGCTCAGTTACAGCTCAATTAGATGTCACCATTAATCTAAACTCAGAAAACAGGTTATCAGCTGTAGCAATTTTTAATGGTGAGAGTTAGTATGAAATCCTTTAATTATATTTTGTTCTGTCATATATACCAATTAGCAACCACGTACAGATACACAAGCACTTAGAGAGCACAAAAAACCACAAGATGTTTCACAGAGTGTAATTTGTGCATATGGAAATACTAGGTTTCTGTCTTTGGTTCAAGTGTCATTGTGGCTTCTTCTGAAAACTGGGAAATATACCCTCACCAAAGGATATAAATAACAAATGCCCCCTACCCCCTCCTTCCTCTTAGCTTTTATATCTGAGCAGGTGTCATATGGTATGGAATAGCTCTTTGATGAATTTGGGTGAGCTGTCCTGGTTGTGCCCCATCCCAAGATTTTGCCTATTCCCTGCCTATGCGTGGCAGGGCAGAACGTTGAAGAGACGGGCTGGTTCTGCGGGAGCCCTGCTCAACAGCAGCCAACACTGATGTGTTATCAACACCTTCCTAGCCACCAATGCACCTCAAAACTCCACGAGGACTGCTTGTGGGGGATGGTATCTCCATCCCAGACCCAGTTTGTCTCTTGGATATCCAACCTGCCCTCTGCAAGATGGGCAGTTTTTTAGCCCTTTTGCCTTGGCTGCTCTGTTTGCCCCAGATGCTGTTTCTCAGGGCTGAGAGAAGCAATGCAACAGGCCAAAGCCTGTGTCCACACTCTTAGCAGCTACTGTGATACTGACCCAGAGAACAAATATTTAACATCTGAACATCACCTAATAACACCTATATTTTGGATGACGTGCTGACTTGGAGATGTGGGGCCTCCTCTCTGTGTTACTTCTTTTCACACAGCATTGTTCTGTGGTACCTTACCAGATTCTCCAATTGCACTTGTAGATACATCACTGAATTATTAAAATTCTGTTCACACCAGCCATTTAGAGTGTGTTTCCGTGGTACTGCCAAGGAGAGCAGTCTGGAGAAAACTCTGTATGTCACTGAGGTTTGAGAGAGTTTAGCCAGAATTACTGGGAAACAATAAGGCTCTGTTGAAAAAGGGTTGGAGATGTGAATTTCACTCAGTAACTCTTGCATACTTCAGCTGAAAATAAGCTGAAAAGTCCCTTCCTGAGCCTAATTAAATAAGCATGACATTAAAGAACTCACCACATGCCTACAGTTAATGTAAACACACAGAAGTGTACGTGTATGTATACATATACTTTTACATATATTATGTATATATAAGAGTGTATATATATATATGTATATATGCTCCATCGTGGCAGTCTTACAAAATATTTTCGAAACAGTGAAAAAACATATCAAGTGCAACAGGCCATTAATGTCTGTTCTGACAAATATTTGCTACTAAATTCAGTAGAGAGATGAATTAGTGAAGTTTCCTGTCCTATGTCCTGGTAGAGGTCAAATTACATGATGTCCAAGTCCCAGGTGGTCTTAAAATATATGACTTAGCTCAGTAGGATTAGAATGACTTAGATCACCTGAGGATTTGTCCCTCTGCCTTTGTTAGAACTAATTGACCACAAGGTATTTTTTTAATTTCTGCTCCCTCTGCCCTTCCTTGCATGCTTGTGACAATTCAAAAGTCAGCGTGTTGCATGCTCTGATTTATTCTGTACTCAGAAATATTCATCCTATGAGTAACTCCTGGGCTGGCCCAGCCTTGCTGCATGGTAAGCATTTGCTATTCAGAAGCAGACTGGAGTAGCTGGTCACTTAAATCACATGGTGAATATAAGCTACAAGCCCCTGGGAGACAGTGCGTGCTCCAGAGAGACTTGTTAGGGCAGAACAGCCATTTCTGAGAGCTGCAGCTCCGTGCTGTGCGTGCCACAGCCCATGGCTACAGCCTGACACAGCTGAATTTTCTACACCCTTCCGGTGCCTGCCCCTGAGGAGCCAGCGGGGTGGCAGGGTCTCTGTTTTGGAGTTGGAGTTGCAGTTCCCTGCAAATGCCCAGACATGCAAAGCTACATCAAGGAGATAAAGGCCACATCAGCTGGCAGGATGCTGGAGCAGTCTGGATCAGGCTTTCTTGACACAGAGATTGGAATTAGCTGGAGAGTGGATTGGGAGTCAGAAATTAAGGGGCTGTAAGATAGCAGAGCACTGAAATTACAGAATGCCTGATGGTGGACAAGGAATACCAGTCAGACCTGGCAGAAGAGGGGGTCTGGCAGGAGGAAGAAAAATTACAACTGTCTGAAGACACTGAGCAAAGGGAGGGACTGGTTGGTTAGGGGTTGGGAGTATGGGAGGAAGACAGGCAATGGCCTGAGGTGGGAGGTGGTCTTAAAGTGGTCACTTCTTAAAGCAACTCGAATGGCATTAATGCAAATTTGTTGCCCTCTGTCAAAGGGAGAATGGAAGGTGTGATACTGAAATGAACTAGTGTGCAGCTCTGGGAAACGTGATTGTCAATGGCTGTTGTTGCAGAATGAGCAGAAACTGAAGGGAAAGCATCAACATAGGGGACAAAATGAAGAAAGTTTTTTGTTAGACTTGTACTCTACACAGGCAGGTATAAATGACCATGTAACAGCTCACAACAGCAAAGAACTTACTCAGAAATGTCACAAATAGATTAGAAGAACATGTCATTTCCTGTTTCAGTGAATTATGTCAATGTGTTTTTCTCACTAGTGTCAGTAAAAAAAAGTGCATTGTTTTTCTAAATGAATATTCTGCCCAAACACTTTTATTCTGCTTTCTTGCCTTGACTTTAATTCAGTGTTTGTATTCCACTTGCTGTTTCAGCTGGAAGTCTGCAGCAACCTTGATGAAAGAGGTTTGCTCCCTGTGTGCACCCTTGTACGCAGCCACAGAGATTGCCACTGCACACACACCCTGGGACACAATAGTTTTACGCACAGGATGCTCTGCCTGAGCAGGGCAGGTCACACAGCCCTGGCCTTGGCAGCGTCAGCTTCAGGGAACTTTTTAAGGAATAGGTTAGCTGCTATCAGCCAAACTCAAGTATCCTGGAAAAGGAAATCATAGTCCCTACTTTTGCATCAGGAAGGAATCTCCCATCCTGAGGAGGAAAGATTAGCTTAACTGTGTATGCAATTGCTCAGGAACAACTTCCCAAATTACAATGCATGAAAAGATCCCAATTTAGTACATTATGGGAGTAAGAGGACAGGGCTGCATGCAGATTAAAGCTCACATTCATTATTGTTATTAAGTAGTCTATTTTTAGAAAAAAAACCCCTATTTTACATGAATCAAAAGCACAGCAATGTTAAAATACATTAAGCAGAAATTTGAATAATAAAGGTCATATCTGTGTATGTCTCAGAAATAATAATATAGTGTAATGACAATACGTGATTAAATATGAAAGTGTTCTGTGTTGACAGAGCTGGCAACTGACTATATTTCCTTAAATCTTAATTGGATAAACACACACACATAAATGATAACAAACTATGTACACTGGACCCCAATTTACTGGAAAATTTGTTGACTTGTGATTCTTGCAGTAATGGGTGATGCTGGTAGGTATGAATCAGATATCCAAACTTTCCTTAAACTGTTGGAAAATCGTGGGAAAATGAACATGGAAAATTTTTCAAAAGAACATAGAAGCAGTGGGTAGTATAGAAGAAAGTTCATTGCATAAGGACATTGCTGCTCAACAAAAATAGGAACACTGCAGAGTGAAAGAGAACACAGAACTTATTTATCTTTTAGTCCATTGAATCTTGTCTTTGTAAGAAAAATAATGAGGCTGTACTTCCCCTTCACCAAATCTTTCTCCATTCAAAGATGATTATTTATTTGGTTGAACTAAAAATGAACTGACTGAAGAAAGACTAAAGGCATGAAATGTGCCTCACATACAACCTGTGCAGAAGGACTTCCATATACTTGTGCTCCCTTGCCATCATGGATAATTCTTCAGAGAAGGGCTGAAAGAGATCAGGCTGATGTGAATGGGCACACACCACCAGTCAGAGGGTGTGACTATTTCCTCACCAGCTCTCTCTCTCTCTTTTTTTTTNNTTTCTTATCAAGCTCTCTTTTCAGCTGAGATCATGCCTGAGTTACGAGAGACCAGAGCAGCCATTGTAGCTCCAGTTCAGACAGACTGGCAGAGTCTGGCAGAATCAGGCACAACCATGCACACATGGGACCATGACACTAAAAGTATGTATGGCCAGGCCTGAGGGTAGACAAGATCTTTGGGTGAAATCTTTCAGGAAAGAGGGTCACTAGTCTGTATTAAAAAATTTTAATTTGCCATTAATTCCCAGAAAAGCAAGAAGCAGCAAAAACCATGGGTTATTACCCTGCCTACAGTGTGCATTTTCTAAAGAACTAGCATCCTTGTTTCCATGCTGAGTGCTCAGATTCCTGGCCTTGTCCTTCAGAGGAATAGGCACCGGTCACAGAAGCAGGGAACCAGACCACTTGCCTGGTACCTTGCTCTGTTCCCAGTGTGTGTTTATTACACTGCAAAATGTCAGCACAGTCCTCCTTGGGTTCCAGTCCCTTGTCTGTAAAACATCAGCAATAATCATAAAGTGTCCTTCTTCCCACACTTTTCCTTCACTACCTATCCTGGTAGTAATCTCTGCCAGGTGGTCTGTTGTACACATCTTTAGAGAAATTAGTACAAAGAGTCTCTCATCTTGGCCAGAGCTGTCTTAACATAAGCAAAGATTCCAGATTTGTAAAGATGCTCCCTCACGTCTATTCAGATAAACACTGTGAAAGCAGCTTCCAAAGGCATTCAAGGCCAGGAATACACTCTCCTTTTGCTGGATAAATGACATTTTTTTTCAATGTGAGTTCAAAATGTCTCGTACACTCTCCCTTTAATTTCAGAAATTGTATATTCTTTCTTCTTAATTAGCAAATGTTAGGACAAGAACTTTAAGATGGAAGGTATGTACCTAATGCTTGTAACAGAGCCAATGGCTATTAGGGTTGTCTGATTAAAGAAGCCATAGTTCTTGATGATAAATTGCTACAAGTCTGAGATAAGGCAAAGGCACCTCCAAAGAAATTTTTCATGTCATGGAAGAGGAAGCAAATTTGAGAGTGGACATTAAGGATTGTTATTGGATGCTCTTTTTAAGCAATGGTAAAGGAAATTCATTAATTGTTTTTCATCAGTATTCAGTAAGCTGAATCAGCTGGATCAGATAGGAAATAGATGCATGAGAATTTGGCTCAAAATTGCTAAAATCAAAAAACCCCAGTAAGTATTTTTACAGTAGATGATGTCACAGTATGGTACCTTCAATGACTGTGTGAAAGCAAAAATTAAAAAATGAATGCAGTGGCTAAATACTGCACTATTATTTCATGTAATGCCATCAAAAATATACTTTCGGCTGCATTGCCTTTGGAAGAAACACATATTTTACATAAAAAACCCCAAAAACTGGATTAAAACTAGCCTGTAATTTCAGATGGAAAGAGGGAACAGTCTGATATAGATGATGACGCTGCAAGTTGTAAGAAATTAAAAGCCCAGTTCCTATCATAAAACCTTAAAATTCTGAATTTGTGCTGAACTGGATCAGAAATCCCTTAGAGAGATGAATGAAGGAGCCAGAAAAGGGCATGTCTCAGAGACTATTTCTTATGATTTCATGCATCATTCAAGAGACATAGGTAGGAAAAACAGTCCCTTCTGTGAATAACTATATAGGGAGTTAGCTTTTCATCTACACTGCATAATCATTTATACCTTGATAAAGTGTGTCCAGGTTTGTACAGAAGACAAAAAATGCAAGACCTCTGCTCTTGTTAATGGGAGTTTTTATATGTGCTTTGGAAAGTCCCAAATGAAGCAAGGCAAGGGTTAACCACAGATTCTTGTCATGAAAACTTAAAGCAGTGAAAAGTCATGTAGACACATTTAATTTCAGCTGTGCCGAATGAAATGTTGCAGAAATATAATTTATCCTGGTGGCCCACTTGTGGTGCCTTCTACTTGCTGCTGCCAGTGTTTGGGAGGGAGTGTTATTCATTATTCTAATTTTTTAATAACTTGAAATTATTTCTATTGTATGGTAATATAGATGAGAAGGAACTTTTGGAGGTCTAACTGTCCTCTAATATCAGGGTCAACTTAAACAAGGCTGTTCAAAGCCTTGTCTAGGTGAGTTCTGAATGTCTTGACATGGTGCACTGGGTGAAGCAAAGAAAAAATGAAGCAGTATTTGCAGGTAAAAAAGAGAGCAGAATTAGAAAATAAATATTTTACTTGGTTCATAGTCAGATAGTGTATGTGTGTTAGCATACACTTTGACCAGTTCTGTAGGTAATGTTTTTTGGCTGTAAATGAAAACATTTTAGCATGCAGTCCTCTAGTGCGTATGCACTAATTGTCCAAACTGATATGCTATGTACCTCAGTAAGTCTACATCTTCTATAACCAACTGTTTTTTTCATTTTTGCTGTGTTTGATGCTGTTCTTTAGCTAAGAGTTTCAAGAGGAAGGAAAAAAAACGGAATTCCTGTCTGGAATGTCTCCTTCAAGTAGGTCATTTTAATAAGAGACAGTGGGGCACAAGCCCCAGTGAAGACTTTCACTAGAAAAATGGGGTGCATTATGAAGAATTTTAGTCTTGTCTCCCTAGAAAGCTGTCTAGAGAAAACCAGACAGAATGTGTCCCAAATAAATGAAAGGTGATTTTTTTTTTTCTGAGAAATTCAGATGCTTTATAAATAAATCTATGAATTTTTAAGGTTTTTGTAGAGAAGTTGTTCAATAAGTCAGAATAAAAAAATGTTTCAAATAGGAAATTTTTCGTTCAGACATAGCTTTGCTTTAGATGAGATTAAGCAGCTTAAATTCTAGTCTTTCACTTCAGTTGACACTACATTTTATTCATCAAAACCAATATTTGTACAGTGTCTAAGCCGTAATATTTAAAAACAGTACAATGCTTCTTATGAGAACTCCTATAATAAAATACGTTATTGATCTTCTTCGGCATAACATATGTGCTAATACAATGTAGCTTAAAAAATAATTTTCTAGGTTGTTTTCATTTTTGAGCTGAATCTGTTTTGAGAAAATGCTCTCCTTTTCTGGGTGGCTGTCTAGTGACTGCTTCTAGGTGTATCTAGCACACCCTGGTAAGGCACATCGCTCATACAGCCCTACCCTGTCTGCGGCAATCAGAAACAGAACAAAGTAGCAGCAGGAATCCCAACTTCATCAAGCTCTATGAAAACTAATTTCTGCATCTGCAACTTGTTCCTACTTCTAGTGACAAGTAAGCAATGTCCTGTGTGTTCAACCTGTTACCAAGTGTCGCTCAACCAGAATGAAATGCTTGCCTGAGCAGAGAGCATGAGCAATAAAAATCCATCCCTCTTGAGCTGCACTTAACCCACAACTAAAATTATGTGGGATTTAGCTGGCACATGGGCCTTGTGACCAGTGATGGACTGCAATGCTAAAGGAGCTGAAAAGGCCAGAGTTTTCTGAGGAAAAGTCTCCATGACAACTTTTTTGTTGTTGTTGTTGTAGTTTTTATTTTAATGCTATTTTGTTCCCTGCTGCTTTCACCAGGGAAACAGAACCTATGCAACCACATTGCCTTTCTACTCTCCTGGCATTCTCTCACTACTTACTGGCAGCTCTGAACCCATTAGCCAATTTCTATCAAACAGTCAGGCATTTGAGTTACAACATGTAAATTACCACAAGTTTCCAGAAAGTCAGTGACAGAGTTTTCTCAGTTTGTGCTTGGTTGCTCATTCTTCTTTCTTCCCCTTTCTCATTTTCTTGCACTCTCAATTAGTAAAACAGCCAGACAACATGCTTAATAGCACAAGTCAGCAAATGCAGATACCTGTAAATTAAGTGTGAGCCTTCCTGTCGATTTGGCAAGCGAGCAGGCAGGAGAGCTGTAGCTGGGTGTAATGTGATTTACATCAGGAAAGGGCACAGTAGGGACACTCTGCAGTGAAGAGCAGCTCCACTGGTTCAGAAAGAACAAGGAAAGATTGAATGAGGAAATTTTCACATTAAAGTGCTGCATCTCCTACAGGAATTGATTGCACCATAATATGTATTCAGAAAACAGGTTCTTGTTATTGTGTGGGGATTTGGAGCACTTCTACAGGATCTGCTGTAATAACAGAAGTGATCTATGACAGCAGAGTTATGGTATTGGCCTCAGGATGGGTCCTACTTTCTGTTGCTCTCTGAGAATGATGTCCCATGGGTGGCTTCCAAATTGCAGATGGGGCAAAGATTTCCAGTGCCAGCCGCTGTGTTCATATATTTAATAACCATGAGACAGTGAGAAGCTGAGAATGAGTCACAGCAGTAGAAGCGTTGCCATTAGTAAACAGTTGAAGGGCATTGTGGCGAAAGTGCAGTATTTGCTCTACATTCTCAACTGTAAAGAATGAGCCATGAATTCTCCATAATGCTTGCTCGTGGGTTTTCACTCCTCAAAGTTCTTGTTCAGAAGATCATCCCCCTTTCAACACATTTATTTTCCATCCTCAATGGAGGGTTTGTTGTTATTTTTCGAGAAGAAGCCAGGTAGCAGAGCCTCCTAGTCCAGGTATGGATTTGTCCATGAAGATGTACTCTTCATGCCTGTGAATCAAACACTGTTCCCTTAGTATACCAAAGCACAAGTGGAGCAAAATTAAGCTAAGCTGAGCTCCCTTTTCCTCATGAGTCTGGTGAACTAGCTTATGACTTTGAGTGAAATGTTACATATATAATCAACCTGTGTTTTTTTGATAAAGGTAACCAATTTTCTTTGAATCAGCTTTATCAAAAAAGATGGTTGATCTCTCTGTTTCAGTTGAATGTTCTATTGCTGACCAATAAACCTGTACTGATCATGATCACCAACTGTATAAACCTTACAAAAAATGAATATATTCCATCATTTTCCTTGTGGCTTGATTAAAAGGGCTAAAAATAATTCAATACATCACCCACACTAAAAATTTATCAGAATTACTAACTTTTTCCTTTCCATCTAGACATTTTTACTGTTCTTTGGACCTTTCAACTCAGTTCCCCACAAATTCAAAATGTACTGTTATATAAATCTTTTTCAGCAGGTGTTGTTCACAACTGCACTAAAGGCATAAGCTTTATAACCCTGGAAATATCCACTTGGATGAGCTGGAATTTGGCAGGTTAGCTACCTGCACAGAGACTGGGGCATTATTTGTGCCTATATACCAGTGTGCCCCCCTGTATTTCTTTCATTGCATGAGAACTGTATAAAGAGTAGGATGGACAGTCTACAGTGAGACAAAGAAATCTAGTCCACAAGAACGGGAAAACTGCAGCATGTTTCAAAGACAGGTGGAAATTCTGATCCTACAGTATTCGGTAACTCTAAAAATATCCTCCACTCAGTACAACAGCAGAGCTTCCTTTCTCTCGGGTTAAAGAAGAGGTTTTAAGTTGCTCAGGTAAAAAGAATTATAGTGATGCTTTCCTAATCAGAGATAAATATCAGCTACTTCTGATCTCCTACATTGTCAGCTAAGTAATGACTCATTCTCTGCATTGTCCTCAGTATGCGAAGGACAACAGGAGAGCAAACCTTATCCACAGGTTCTGGTTACACTTAGGCATTTCCTGCTATCAGAGGCAGGCATTATGAAACACAGTGCATTCACAAATTAAAAGCAGAAACACAGTCAGCAATTACAAAGGCTGTTGATACATTTGGTTGTTCCATAGCATTTCAAGGCTGGATTGCCTTGCTTGGCTAAGACAGGAAGGAGATGTTAAAAGCAGGTCTGCAGGTCAGTTTAGTGCCCGAAAACTAGCTCTTCTTTTAAGGTGGGCTTCTTTTCCCTTTATTTATACACACGATGTGCAACTTTTCCCACAACAGGCAGGATAGGCTTTCTCAGCACACTTTTGTTGTCTCACCTGCTCTGACTGGACTGTCAGCAATTTCCCGGTGCCAGTGGTACACATGCAACCCAGCTCATCCTAATTCAACTCACATAAAAAAACAAGTCAGGGTGTCTTTGTCTTGGGACAGACAGAACTGGAGGGCCTGCATTCATTTTGCTGCTTAGAAAAGTAAAAAAAAGAGATTTATTGGGCAGCTGCTATAAGGATAGTTGCTTAGAGAGCTGTGCTACCCATAAAATGCCTTTATGCAGCACTTCTGGCACCCGAATATGAAATTAGATTTAGGGCTAAAATCCAAGGAAAACCTATCCATTGCATATGAATGTCGCAGTAGATATTCCTTGTGGTGATTCTTAAAAAGCTGTCCTTCACTGGTTCCTACCTATCCTATGAGTGCTCCTTCTGAATGGCACAAGCTAAACCTAGGAGGACTGTCTGTTTTTAATGACAAATGCTAAGAGTTTAACAATACTTTGACATGTGTTGAATGGTCTGGTTCCAATCCTTTGCACCTAGCTCACTGCCTGGCAAACTGTGTCCTCAACCGATACTCTTCCTGCATGGGAAGAGAACAGTCCCCACAGGCCTACCTGACTGATCCATTCACCTTTTGCTCTTGAAAATAGCATGGATATTATGTTGCCTCCCCAATTACAATATTTGATTTCAGTTTTTGCAGAAAAAAAGTTTTGCTTCATTTAAACTCTGCTCGGAGAACTACATATTACATGGATTTTAGTAATCTGGTATGTTGTGGCGGTGGCTCAGGTGCCCTCTGGCCCGGAGCTGGTCTCTTGGGTCCGTTATCCACCAAGAGACAGTGACTGCCTGGATGAAGAATCCATTGGAAGCAGCCCGGGAGCNGCACTGTCATTCTTCTGTCCTATTGCATTTTACCCCCTCGTTTTAATGCATACCCTGTATAAAATGACTTGTGACATGGTGTGATTCATTTCAGAAATTCACAGCGAACTAAGCATACTGCTAAATCCTGTGGTGTAAAAGTATGGATGGTTTGACACTGTGGCTGAAAGTTCTTGCCTATGCTGCTAGAAACTCTTTTATTCTGCAAAATGGACCATTTTACAAGACAATAATTTCTGAGCCACTGAGCAAGTGGTGCTTTATATACCACCAATTGGAATATGTACTGCCAGCAACAAAATGGGTTATGATTATTTGTATGCAAACATCCATTTATTTTCATTTAGAATAACCAATAGTGAGAGCAAGTAAATTTCCACTCAAATAGCTTTAGTTTTTACTTGAGAAGAAAAAGAAAGGAATTTTGATAATGGATGATATGTTTACTGAAGTAGCGTCCCTGTTTCTGGCTTTAAATGAGGACTGCAATTAAATAACTCCAGAGGAAGGTATTAAAAAAACCCCAAACAAACATAATTTAACACTCATTTACTTCAGAAGCGCCCAGAATTGTCAAATGGAAAGTAATGGTTTTATTTTGACAGGCTCTGAGTGGTCTTTCTCAGACCTTTGCTGCTTCAGGACTGAGCACTGAGAAAATACTTGAAGATGACCTTTCCTGACAGAAGCATCAGTCCTGCATAAGTCTAGATAATCTGTTATTTTCCTTCCTCTGGAAGAGTCAGGTTTGGCTGCTCATCATCCTGAAAGCTGGGCATGCAATTTGGTAGTATGACCAAGACAGACTGTGAATCCTGAGCTGCTGTGTATTATTCATAAAGGCAAAATTCCATTTTACCCATTCTAGTTACGGAATTTGAACATGTGATTTTTTCTGTGAGGACAACTCACTTCATGGAGGGCTAGTACAGGCCTTATGCAATTCGGAAGGACATCGTTTGTGCTTAACTTGTGGTGGGAGATGAAATTTCATGCAATGCTACACTCTTGCTGTGCAGGGCTGCAGGGGTGATCACGGCCAGCATTCTAATATGTCAGCTTACATTCAAGAAAGACTGTAAACAACTGTATTTAGAAGACGAAAAAGAAGCAAAATAAAACCCCACTTCTTTTTCGAAATGTGGTATTTTCTTAATATACAATGAAAGAAACCTATCAATATCAATTCAGGATCAGATCATATAAAATGAAGTATCATATCATAGCTAACCAATGAAAAAAAGGTTAGTAAAATATTTCCTGAAAATACTTCTTTTTTTTTCAATGCTTTTCCTATTAATGTAACCGTTTCCTTGGGAAAAACGCCAATAATAAAAAAAGGTGTTCATTAAACTTCTGGAAAAAACATATCTAAACCTGCCTTCCTTCTGACTTTGATGGCGTATATAATTAAGAACAGCAAAGGCTAGGTATTGACAGGAGACTCATTAGAAAAGAAATATGATTAAACCCAAGATTTATTGAAAATGATTCAAAACTTCAGGAAGCTATCTTTAGTGTGTGCAAATTAAGGTCTGCTGTTCCGGTGAATTGACAGGACTGTACCATGCAGCAGAAATACAGAGGCAGAACTTAAAATAGTATCTACCACTGCTCATTCTTACTCTCATTATAACATGGCCTGAGGCCTAGAGGACAACTTTTATATTTCTTCTATTTTCTTTCTCCTCAGACCATAACGAGCTTTGTAGATTTGTGCCGTAATGAAAGTGTTTGAAATTGATTTGACTGCTACTGTTACAAAAATCCCAGATCAAAGAATTCAGCATCCACCCAAAATGGGGTTAAAATGCCTTTTTAAAATGCCTTTTTAAAATGGCTTTGAGTAAGAAATATAACCCCCATCAGGCCCATTGATCCCATAACGTTTATTGTGGCTAACAGTAAATCATTCACAAACTACCAGATGGTGCTGGATGAGTTTGAGAATCATTATTTTGAGGAGTATTCTGAGAGTTCTGATTTAATTTCAATCTCATTCCACAATGTTTTTACATTTCCCCTATCATGGTCATGGGCACCCTCCCATGCTAATTCGTAAAATGAATTTTACTGAATGCCATCTAATCTTATTGCCATAGTTACAACCAAGAAATCAAAGATTTCTTGCTACTCTGAGCTGAAAATAGCTGACTTGATATGAGGAAAGGGACGATTCTTATGCAAACCTCTGTACTCAAATACAATCTCTTATTCAAAGAACAACAGAAAGTTTGATCTGTGGTAGCACTGACTTCCACCGTATTTTCATTCTAGCAATGATCCACAAAAAAGATCGAACGAAATGCACAAAAATGATGTGACAAACAGAGCACTGGGTCCAAATTGTTGTCATATGTGCTATTTGCTATATATATATATTGTAGAAAATCAGTAGCAGAAGTACTTATTTTGTTAAAGCCCACCATTGTTAACAACTAAGCTCCTGCTGGCTGGAGCAACAGTCACAAAATCTTTCCCTCAAATTTACTCTGGAAGATACTTTAGAGGAGTAGCAGGAGGGGTCTGTTTGAAGCCAGGGCTTTTGGCATTTGGGCTGTTGCTGTTTTCTGTGCTATCTCTTTATACTTTCAGATAGCACAGGCATTTTTTGTGTTATGAATAGAGGATGCAAAGTTTTTATCGCTTATTACTCCAAATACCCTTGACTCAAATGGGGAAATTGTTAAGAGATATATGGACAAAATATCTCTATATCTCTGGCATTTGTCCTCTGTGCAAGGACTTTCTGAAGAGACTCTCCGTGGTAATCCCAGGGTACAGAGAAAGGAACTTGTACTTGGGGAAGTAGCTTATATGAGAGAGGCAACTCCTGAATCCACCGTAGACCCTCTCACCCCAGCTCTATAAGACACAGCAGCCGTAAATGAGTCTTATTACTTTCTTCTGTGCTAGCAAAGTAAACATATGGTGGGGGAAGAATATATAATGAAAGAAAACAGAGGGAAAAGGAGAGAAGGATTTAAAAAAGGAAAATGTAGAGAGGACAGTCAAATCTATCTCAGAGAAAAAAGAGAGAAGAAAAGGGAGAAACCCGAAAGAGACACTAAAGCAATACAGAAAACCCAACAAGGACAAGCAGCTGAAGGCAATCAGTGTTTTCAGAAAAAGAGGGGGAGTGTGTAATAGACATATAAGACAGAGTAATAACGAAAAAAAACCCAATATACTCAACAGTGGGAAGAAGGAAAATAGACTTTAGGTTGTCCCTACAGAATTAGAATTTAAAATCTTTCAGCACTGCCATATGTAGGATGCTATGCATTTTTTTCTGGGTGAAAGAAATCTCATTTTATTGAATGGAATAGTCTGAAAAATACGTGTTAAGAGTTCTAATGTGCTGCTTTATTCACGACAGGGAAAGAGAATTTTACACTTAGTCCTGAACACAGGGAAAGCTGGAGGAATACAAGCCTTCCAAAAGGACATTACCTCACAAAGTCAAACTCTATCTGTTACGACTTCTTTGGTCTTCCACAATATTTCTGGTCTCTCCAATACTCTTTTGTTTCACTCCTTTCTATTTTTTCCCAGACCAACACCAATCCTCTTGATGTCTCACAAATATGGCAGCTGAATAAGAAGAAATATTTAAGCTGTGTATTTTAATGTACCTTGATGCCACCTATTTTAGCAGAGTCTGCACAGCTTAAACATTAATTTAAATCACATCTTTGAACATAAAAGTGTGCATACAGCATGTCTCCCATGCAGAACTGTCTAATAAACCTCTTGCTACTGTTTACTGTAACACGAGATGTTAGACCACTTGCCGTCCTCAGAGAATGAACAATAATCATGACTGCAGTCATTCAGCATTTAGGTAGTTGCTCTGCACATATTCCCAGTGCAGAAGGATAGAATTCAACCAAATGTTGACCTAAACTACCCAGACCCATCCCCACAAGAGACAGTTAAGTAAAAATGTTCTGTTTGTTAGAAAACTTGCTTTTTTTGTGCATGGGTGGTAATACTCCTTCTTGTGTAGAAGACTAGAAGTCAAGGGGGCTGATGTATCTGTCTCAAACACCAATAGCCAGACAGCTGTGGAGCCACACAAGGATTGTTGGTAATAACACTTTGTGAGAAAGAACAGGATGTGGCTGGAGAAGGGGCCTTATGGAGGTAGGGCAGCATTTTTCTGGGAGCAGTATCCTTGTTCTGGATCCTGGACAAATGCACAACACAGTAGTGTGCAAGCGCAGCAATGAGGTCAAGAAGTGCGAATGGACTGCTGACCACAGACTGACCCTCTTAGGGGACATCAAGACCACTAAAGACCCCCAAAGCCCTCTGAACCATTTCCATACCGGTCTAGAAGGATGGACTGCCCATGGTAACTGATTTGCACACAAAGCAAGAAACATGTATTCAGGGTGGGAAAAACTTGTCTATAAAAAGGTACCCACATGAAGCCCAGGCATGTGTACAGCTCAGGACTCTGGACACCCCATCAGCTGGATCGATGTTTCTTCCTTTCTTTCTCTTCCCCCTGTTTAACTCATTTCTCTCTCCACCTCTCCTCCCTTTCACCCTACTGCTTTATCCAAAACCCATATGTTTATACAGGAGGCCAGGCTCTAACTTATACCAATTTCTATGATAAGTGTGTTATTTCCTAAGAAAATTTTGTCAGCTTTTGCAGATCCTCTGACATTTGTCAGTACTTTTAACAATAGGCAGCTCTGAATCTTGGGCGCTCCCTTCCCCTTAAGGGTGCAATGGAACTCAGAGATAATGATCGGAGTGTTTTGAGCAAATGTTAAGAATGGTGAGAGCAAATACCTCCTCAGAAATTTTTCTGGAGCTACTGTTCTCTGGTAAAACTCAAACCTGTGTAGACAATACTTGTATTAGCACAGAGGAGAAGAAGTACTAGTTAAGTCCTTCTCGGTAGTGTGGGTAAAAGTTGTACTCTGCTGTTCTGGAAGAAATACAAAATAGATCTCCTGGCCCAGATGTCAGATGTGACTCCCCTCTTATCTGTTTCAGTCTGGACTGTCTACTGCCATTAGTGCCCTGGAAGGAAAAAGTAAATCCCCTGCCCCTCACCATTAAGCCTTTCTCCTCTGGCGGTAGCCCTGTTAGCAAAGAATGACTCTTCAAGGGTTTAGAAATGAGATGTCTGGTTTCTCAGCTGACAGTCATGGCTCAAAACAACAGATATGTGATATCACAGGCAACCAGGGTTGGGAGGGGCCTCTGGAGGTCCAGTCCCTCCTCAAAGTGGAACCAGCTTCAAAGATACATTAGATTGTGCTTGTGCTTCTGTCGTTTTCATGAAATGTTTGGTGTACCCTGTCAGGTAAGGTATGGACTTTGTTCAAATGTTTGTTCAAGTGTTTTGTTGAAGTGTTTGTTTGATTGAAAATTCTTTAGAATTCAGTATTACTGAATCCAATTCTTGCCTGTCTTCTGCTGTTCTGATACTTGTGTTTGCTTAAGGGAAAACCTCTTCAGCGAATGTTAGCTTTTGTGGCTTCCTGTGTAAACGAACTGGATATTTTTGACTGGGAAACCATTAACCTAAGAGGAACACTTGATCGTCTATGAGTAATAGCTAATATTTCCAATATTAGAGACATTTAAGACCCTCTTGAAATTTTGTGTACATGAGTTGCTGTGTAGGACTTTTTTCGTACACTGACAATAAAAACAGTTAAAAAGCATGTGCCAAAAACCTCAAGACTACATTATGTGTAATTGTAATTTTGTTCAGGGAGTTTCACTCAGCTGAGATGGGTTTGTGGTACAAAGTGAAAAAATGATGGCCATTTCACTGTTTCAGTAGCAATCCTCGTGCTCCATTTAGTTTATCTTGAACTTTCCACTCCATTATTGCTAAGGCCCGACACAAGCATTTGTGTAAGGATAAAGTAATGAGAAGAAGCTTCAGGGTGATTCCGGCAGTAGACACCATGTTGCACTATTTCTTTTCTTTCTGTTTTTAGCTGAACTGGACAAGAAATTCTGAGTTTGTTTCAAATATCTATCCACTCTCCCTGGCTAATCTGCTGTGGTGCTAACTTAGTTGATGCGCTGGTGAGATAGCTGTCATTTTGTGTAAATAGATTTTGCATGCAGTCATTGTTCTTACTCCTTTCAGGGAAGCACTACAGCAAGTGACATTGGGCTGTAACAATGTTCTTTTATTTTGTTTTTTTATATAATCAAGTGTCAACTTGTTTTCAGTTCAGAAATTATCAAGAGTTCTAAGGGTGTCAGAGATATTTCCTCTTACCGAAAATACAAAGAAGGTTCTTGGTAAATGGGTTTTGAAATAGATATGTTCTTTCCTTGCCTTCTGAAATTGTGGTTACTAAATGAGAAGAAAACATCAGAGGCTAGTGAGCTGACAAACTTAAGGTTAATTTCTGGTTAAATTTCAAGATGACATGAAAGTCAAGGAAGACAAGGGAAATATCAGTCATAAGATCTACAGGAAGAGTCAAATATTTTGCCTACAGAAATATTGAGAAAACAACAAGAACTTTTGGGAGATAGTTGTGGGTCCATAAATACTGATGTATGTTGGTTTCTTTGAAAACGGGGGAGTTCTTATTTCAGAAGGGAGGATAAAAGCAAGATTCAGGTGACCTTTTCTCTCATTATGGGGCACCTCACTTGGGCACACTTGCCTTACTGTCTAGCTCTTGCGCATCCCTTCAAAGTACTCAGACTATCATGTGTTCGTCAGTTATATGAAAATAGCCAACTACTATGAGAAATTTTTCAACTAGTCTCTTTTTTTCTCAGATTTCTTCCTTAGTTGTCCACTGGATTTTTAATAGAAGAGAACTACAAAACCTCTATTCTAAAAGAAGTGCCTGTGGAAGGTTCTTCTGTTTAGCAGCACAACATTTTGAGGAGCCTCATGCACAAAATGTTTTAAAGAGATTACACAACTGGCTTTCAGTTAAATTTTAATATTTTTGTTCATACTACATTTTTCTGCCATCATAGTCTTAATAGATACATAATGCTTACTTTTTAAAGGTGTCGATTTAGTTGCCACTAGTCAAACATCATAATCTTTTCCACCTTCTGTCAATCAAAACTTTCCAGACACTTTCCTTGTTGTGACTGAATTGTACACATAAATCTATTTCTAAGATTCAGCTTCTTTGAATCTGCAACAATCATGCCAATGCAACTGTTGGAATGTCTCCAGATGGTAAATGCTAAAGAACCCTACATCAGGTCGATGTGCCTTTTTTTTTTTTCTTTTAACAGATGTCAGTATTTGGTGTATAAAATGGTGTGAGTAATCTAAGGTTTGCTGGACATCTTCTGTACCATCCATTCTGTTCGAGCCATGTCAAGTACACCACGGCACTCCTTCACACACTAATGGCGTAGCGCTACTAAAAAGTGTTTCTAAGTACATCCAATTCTCAGTGATACAATAATTAACAGTTTTGAGAAAAGATGAACAGATGATTCGGGGACTTACCCAAATGCTTATTGATATCCAAAGAAGAAAAGTTGCTTTTGATTTATATAGGTATTGGATAAGACCTTTAATAAATGCTAATGGAAAATGAATAGCAGCTAAATCTATTAAGATTTGCTTTGCTTTCCTTATATGATCAAAAGGAGATTTTTCTCTGTCAGCAATAGAAATTCAGGCTTGTTTGTAGAGTTAGGCACAGGCAGCCCAGATAGTGCTATGCTGCCACATGTAGGGACTTCAACAGATGAATATAGTATTGCCAAAAGCATACATCTGCCCAAAGTGAGAAAGCATGTTAAACAGAATACATCCACAGCAGTGAAATGCTGATGAGAAGGAATCTGTGTTGAAACAGCATTTCACAGGACAATGGAAAGTGAGAAGTAATTTCAGGAAGCCACTTCTATTTGCAGTGACATATCCCAGCTCTGCTGCCGTATTACCTACTTCCTGTAAATATGTGTTTACTGCAGTCCTTGCACAGTGAAAGAGAAAGGTCACAAAAGGCACTGAACACTTTTTATCCTATTAGTTCTTCTGTGGAGATGTAGCAGAGTAAAACAGATCAAAGGTACACGAGTATGAATGTTTGAAGGGCACAAGGTGAACTCTGGAGAGAGCAGGTGTTGGCTGCACCAAGCACATTAGAAACCTCTTTTTTGTGCATTTGACATCTCCCCATAATATGAAATATATGGACGTTTTTCAGGATTTTTTATTGCTTTACTCAGAAGAGACGACTGAACTCAGTAGAGTGACTCACTGAACTTCAAAGTGGTGACAAAACTTTGAAAGGGATGTTATTTTGATCCTCAAGATTTTAGTCAGTCTCTATTAAGAGAGATCAAGGAACAGTTTAGTCAGCTTTGTCCTAAACTTTCTCTGGTGCATCCAACATTTATTGTTGCCAACAGGAGACATACACTGTTAGATGGACCTTGGGGCTGATTTGATATGATAAATGGTGTCCTTTTGTATATCTGTGCTGAAAAGGAAACTAGATAAGTGAAAAAAAGGAAGATACCATGTCTGTAAGAGAGCCAAATGAATACCAAAAATTAAAAAAAAATTAAATTTAAAAAAAAATTATTTCCAAAGGAATTTTATTCAACCATGTTTACAATTTTGTGTATCTTACACACATACTGAAACATTTGTGAGAAAACTAAGTACATTTACTAAAATAAAAAGTCAAGTATAATCTCTGGCTTTTCATACATGAAAAATCAGATACAGGAAGACTTCTCACAGAATTGTTTCAAATGCTGACAGACCTAAGTGCATGCACTTTGACCTGCTGGTTAAATAAGAATTCATTTGTAAAATTCATTTGTGACCAGCTAAAAATCATCAATACCTCTTGTTATCAACAATGGCACCAAGTTTCTCTGATTCTGTTACTAATTCTAATTTACATGTGCTAGATTGAGATGCTCTGCTTTAAAATGTGCTCATGCAGTGGATGGAGACAATAAAATAACACTTTTTATTCAGCAACCAAACTAATTTCTGACAGAGAAATGAAGATAAGAGGGTGTTCACTGGGGTAAATATTGAAATTTATATAGAGATTTACTGGTACAATTAAGTTGATAAATTCTGCCATTTGCTGTCAGCAAAAGTTCTTTTCAACAAGTCTGATAGACGCAGAAGAACTTTTTGCTCGAAAATATACATTCCAGATGGCTGTAATATTTAAAAAAAATGAAAGACACTCAAGGTGTTCATATCACATCCCCTGTTTAGATAAAAGGAAGAGTGTTGATACTGACTTGTGTTATTAGTCTGCTGGAAATATGAAGGTGTAAACTCAGAACTGTTAGCCATGCAGAATCAGTATCCTTTGCCTTTTGGTGACTCTTTATAGATTTTGAGCACTGTAAAAATGTAATGCAGGTGGTGAAATGCACTGTTTGGAGGATTACGTCACTAATAGATGAAGGTGGGTAAGGTTTTGTATAATACCGGGACAGCAGTTAACCATTTGCTGGTTCTCTGATGATTTGAAGGTAATGTTGAAGAAATTAAAGAAGTTGTGTGCCACTTGGATAAATGTTCTGGCAGGTAATTCACCCAAAGAAAAAAACCACTTTGTTGTCAGATGATGGAAATACTTTGACCAGTGGAGGTGCAAGCGGGCTATTGATGATATCACTGAGGTGCTCCTGGTAAAAGTCTGAGAGGCAAATAGTGGGTTGTTTTCTGTTACCATATGATTTGGGAGCTTGTCTATTAGGAGGAAACTGGTTTAAGCTTTATAACAATTGTCTTTTAGAAATCCTGCTGACTGATCTAAGTGTCAGAGGGTATCTTATCCCTCTTAGGCATTACAATACTTTTGTAGGATAGAGATTAGGAAATCAAGTCCTTTCCATTGCTCTAGCATTCTGTATTTCTTAATCCCAGTCTTTTTTTTTTTCGCTGTGCTTTTTACAGTAAAGAATTTGGTACTCAATGATGTGAAGAATGACTCCTTTGTCTCTTTCCCTCTGTTTAATTCTTGGGCTGAGCTGCTCAAATGTGCTTTTGTATGTTGACGAGCTCATGGGTTTGATGACTTAAAGAAGAAAAAAAAAAGGAATGGGCTGATGAACATGATTACATAGAAAAATCAAGAGATACAATTTAATTTAAAGGTTCCATCACTACAGATTCTTGGGAAATACTGCTGTTCATAATGAATTTACTTAGTATTCATGGGATGTGACATACATTTCCATAGATTCTACTCTTGTGAGATATAGCCTCATTTAAACGTTGGCTATTCCTACTGACTGAATTTAAGTAAACAGTTTTATCAAATGGTGAATTCCATCTATTGCCAAGTGCTCAGAGTACAATTGTTATGCTTGATTAACCAGATATTTATCTCCTCTCTGCTACAGAAGTGACTGACTGCCTGCATAAACATGTGTAATTTATCTCCAGATTACAGATAATCAGGAAGCTTCTGCACTCTGCTTCTCCTTTATTTTCTTTCTTCCCTAGATGTTTTTCTTAGATATTTTGCCTGTATTAAAAATTATGAGGAAACATAGGACAAATGTTTAGGGAGTCTTTGTAAGCATCATTAAAGTGTGTATTTACTAAGGTATTTTCTCTCCGATTTCCACCCAGTGCTACCAGGAGTCTGCAGTACATTGCTGGTTCATTGGAGAAACATGAAAAGCTCTTACAATATCTTAGAGCAACTCACGCATGTCACACTAAGGCAATTCCAACTGTTGCCTGGTATCTTGTGCCTTTCCTTTTCCTTTTTCCTTTTCCCCTTTCTATTTCCCTTTCTCTCTCTCTTTTTCTCTCTTAAAAGTTATATGTTTTTAGGTGGCTCGTACACTAAGTTTTAGTGCACTCCCTCAGGAGTCAAAAGTCATATAATTTTCCTCCCTTGATATGTTTTTCTTTATCTGAAAGCTGTAAGCTCCCACAATTTCACCAAGAACATTTCAGTGAGAGACAGAGGTACAGAAGAGGAGAGAAAATGGAGGAAGTGACTATAAATGGTCTAACTGTACACATACCTGCTTTTGCTGTTCAAGGACTGGGAAATATTTGCTTCCAAAAGCAACCCAGTACTTGTTTTGCAGTATACTTACAGACAGGAAGTTTAAATACATAACTTCATGCCTTCATCCTCTGAGAGTTGTCATTCAGGAATTATTAAAAAAGAGCTCTTCTTCTGTGATTTAAGTCCCCTATTTGAACTATGATGGTGACAATATTGTGTATCAAGAGCATACTTGTCTATTTAGTTAAAAATGCAAAGAATCTATGTCTGTGCTCTGTCACTCACTGCTGCTGAGTTGCAGAGAGGGTGGGAATTAATTTGCTGGCTGTCCTAGTGCTGTCAGCGCAAACGCTGCTGTTGCCAAAACACAAGCGAAAATAAGACCGCTGTTCCAGCTCCAATAGGTGACGCTGCCAACCTGCCTGCATCCCCAGTGTCCCGACAAGTTAGCTAGATTTCGAGTGATTGAGGGGAGAAGACTGAGGTGCATTAACTCCCTGCCTCTCAGCACAGCCCAGATGACACAATGTCGCTGTTGCAAAGGCATAGACTGTTGAAGCCCTGAAACCACATTAATTCTGTAGCTCCTTCCTTTCAAGACCTGTCCACCATGCCATAATTTCTTCACGGTACATGTAAATGAGAAATGGTTGCAGCTATCCCTGATGCACTGTAAAGCACAACTATTTTGGCTTTTTTTGGCAATTCCACTGAGTTCTCTTTCCTTTTTCTACATATCATTGTAGAAGGCCACCACACACACAAAGCATTTCATTAAGTTGGCTCAGTATGTCAGCAAACAGGGATTACTTAGGACAGATGTTCTCCAGAAACAGGCTGGAAAAATGTTTCATAACAGTGGTAGTGTCCTCTCACTCTCTCCTTTGAGGACTTATCAGAGTGAGACATGAACTGTGTTTCAGTCAGTGGTCCCCACTTGGACATAATGAACTCTTTTACCTTTGTCACATTACTGCTGTAGAGCACCCTCTGAAAATCAAATTTCGGAAAGGCTGCTTGAAATCAGAAGCCACCAGCATACACTAAACTTTAACACATATCTGAGTCATCATGGTTGATTGATCTCAGCTGAATAGGGAGTTTCATGAATATGATGTAGGCAAGAAGACACTTGATAGAGTTTCCGGTGTTTTTTGCATAAAAAGCATGGTTTTGTAGTCAAAACCAGCATTGCCGCAGTCATCCATAGTACTTTAATATTTCCCAGGCAGACTTCATTTTGCAAGGAATATTTTTTTTTGTGTATGTGTGATTGGGAAGGACATCACAGATAACCATTAAAAGTTGGATATTAAGAAAGCTCGTGGCAATTTTTTAATACTGTAAGTTCACCTTGAACCTCTGCATGACTTCAGTTAGTTGTGCCAGGAATCTTGCATACAGAGGGCAGAATATTTGAGGTAAGTAATTCTGATTCCCAAATTCCCGTGCTGATAATGTACATGCCAGCGGGATGTGGGGAAATGACTCAGAATAGAAACGTATCAACACACAGTTTGTCAGGAGCAGAAATCCTTATATCTTCAAGAGAAAACTTCGAAGAGTGAAATAGCACATTTTCCACACAGGAATAAAAGAAAACACAAAACCCTGCAAAAAAATCACTCACAGAGAAAAAAATGTATTAATCTATAGAACTCACATAAACAAGCTAGGATATACATGGATGTATACTCTTTTCTAGGCCTTAAATATTGTCTGACAACCTAGGAATAATTCATATTCAGATATGAGCTTTAACACCAAACTCTTAAATATTAGCTCCTTGATGGGCTTGCACACACAGACACAATCACTCCCATATCCTGAAGCCTCTTTATTAGTGCCATCTTTCTGTATATATTTATGGATTAGGAATTAAAGAAGTATATAACTCATTTTCAGATACGTTTTTTCTGATAAAATAACAGTAGATTATTCACTTCACGTTTTGTTATATTTTGTTTACGAATGGAGTTATGAAATAAGGACTCAGTGCTGTTTGCTTTCAGCATTTACAGCTGACTTTTAATTAACTTCCCTCCATAATGTTAATATAGTTTTTTTGTTGAACAATATTTCTATTCCACAATAGCTGAAAGTACCGACAGTACAGCACAGAGGCAAAAAAATGGCCCTTCATTATCAAACCATTATATTTCCAACAGCTCACTGCCAAGAGACTTTTCAAAGCAGTCAAACAATAAATTCATTAGAATTCCAAAATAGGCCATGAGAGGCCAAACCTTGATCCCACTGAAATCAGTAGCTCATGTACTGAATAGTGCTAATGTTTGGCCTTTAAAACTACTCAAATATCTTGGGTTCAAGCAAAATAACAGACTATTACTGCAAATCTAACCTTCATTAAATTTTCTATGCACTTAAATCTTCGTATGAATTGGGGAATAGGTTTTGTTTGAACTGAATACTCCTTATATTTGATTTTGAAAATGATTTTTAATGTTGTATTCTCTTCAGGTTGCTATTCTCTGGGAACATGAGTGCAGCAAGCAAACTCCCATATACATACATACATATATTATATATATATACCTCCACATATATATATACAGATATATATATATATATAAAAAAATATATATATACACACACATGGGAGACCAGGTAGCCAAGTGGATAACAGCCCTGCCTCTTATTTCAAAGGTTGTGGGTTCAACATGACTGAGCTCCGTTTTAATTAAACTTTCTATTTGCTTTTCCATAAGCTATGACATATAAAAGTCAACCATGGTTAAAAAAATGTCTATGTGCATTTACAGTTATGTGGAGTCTATTCCTCTGTGCATAACACAGAATGGAAGATCAGGAGCAGTTAGCATAAATGTGTCTTTATCTAAGTGCAAAACCACATAATGTTTAGCAAAACTTGGGTAAGTTTCTGGTTCCTAATCTCTATATTTCTTGAAAAATAAGAATCTCAGAATGTGCTCCGTATTTCTGATTCCCTGTACTGCTATAAAGCATCTGTGGGCCAGGAATGCAGAAAGGAAAAATTAATTCATATCTACCTTCAAGCCCTGTACTGCTAAACACTGGAATTGCTAAGACACCATCACTGATAGGCAGAGTAATTGGCAATTTCTAGTGTTACACGCCTTTGAGAGCAGCTTCAAATAACTTGTGTTTCATGGCACATTGGAAAAATCATACTTTTGTTCACAGGTGAACACTGAAACTTTGTGCATCTTAGAGTATTTGGGAAAGGGCTGGTCTGTGGCAGATTGCAGTAGACAAACAGTGCTATTTGATCCTGTGTTTAACTTGTCCAAAAGGGATAATAATGTTAACAGTAGTGAGTAAGAGGGGTGCCAAACACAGTTTGACCTTCTGAAATGTACAACTTCTATGTATCTCATCAGGGATACTCAAAACTCATGTCAACTTTCATGCTTGCTCTTACCTGAAGGAATGATATACGGGAAAAAAGTAGTGCAGCTGAACACTTCCTACCTGTGTGTTATTTTAGGTATGTGTATGAACAAGGCAAGAAATTATTTGTGGAAATAAAAACTATTGGTGTTCACAGATTAATTTCTGTGCTCTAAGAGAATAGAATTCGTTTTACAACTAAGTTTATAGAGAAGAAAATGCTCTGTATCAACAAAGACCAGAAATTACAAGGCGCTCACATATCTCATTGCAGAGTATTCCTCAACAGACAGATGCTCTCCGTGGTTTGAGACATGCTCTCTGTGGAGAAACAGCCTGTCAAAAATGATAAAGATGCAATGTATTTGCAACTGCACAGGAAATTTATGTGTCTCTATGCAGACTGGAGGTGAGGCAAATGAATATTACTCACTTGATTGAGAGAATGAGGTCTGATACAGAGCACAATTAACCTAAGTTAACATTCAGACAGTCTTAGTATACCCACCACTTCTCTGATTGAAGGAAAACAATCTGACCCAGAATTTATGTGCAAAGAAGATTGAAATGATCAATTAAGCTCTCCTTCTTATAAGCTGTCTCTAAAACGGAGACTGGTTAAATGGAGAAATCAAATATGCTAAGTTAAAAATAAGAAACTTAAGCTATTGATTGCACTAAGACCCACAGAATGCAACTGCAGTTTTGAGGAGCCCTGAATAAGGTTTGCATGGCCAATTCCTCATGTTTCTAAAGGTCAAAGTAATTTTGTTGATTTTTTTATAGTGAGTTTTATGAGACTTAAAATTGATTAAACCAGTACCTTTGGGTATGTTGGATTATGATTGCCTTTATTGTAATCTATATGCTATGTAAGCCTGCATGTTTTTAAATTACTTGACTTTTTTTTTTTAAGTTTTGAAAGTAGTGGTGTTTTAAAATATATCTCATTTAAGAAGCAGCCAAGTATTACAATTCATATTTACCTTATTGGTTTGAATATTGTATTTTATTTTAGTGATGTATAAATCTTGCCACTACATGAAAGATTTTTTTTCATGTTAGATGTTAAACGCCAATTCCTCTTTCATAAAATTGGGTAAAATTAGGTCCAAAGCTAAAACACTGTAATCAAAAAATATTTTGTGATAGTTTAGAAAGAAATAACAGTAGTTTTGTTTCTTTCCATATTTCTAATCTGATGAAAATTTTCAAAATACGCTGTAGAAGGTTATAGCTATTCATTGTGGAGACCCATCCAGTACTTAGGTCTGAGAACTATAATGATTTAAATAAAGTCTGCCTGCTCATTTAAAGACAAGCTGATTATGTGGCTTGCTCCATAAGCTGGGAGCAGAATGAGCCCTAATCTCATGAAAAGGTGCCGGGAAGAGGAATAGAAGATGTTCTTGTGTGTGGAGGGGGCTCTGGGTGCATCCTGGCAATCTGACTGGCATATGAGCCCACTCTGTGTCCCAGAAAATTGAGAACAGGTACAAGGGAAAAGCTGGAGGTTCGGGGTATTGCCAACACGTCATACAGTGATCCACATGAAAAACTCTTCTCTTGTAACCACACACAACATAGTAATTTTTATATCATATGAAGCTAGAAATTTTTATTAGCTCGTTATCTCTATTTCTTGGATCATAAAATTTTACTCTTACAAGGAGTTTAGTTTTGGCTGTCTGTCTGATGGCTATTAAAGTCAAGAGAAGAACATCCCATCTGTTTGAATGTTTGCTGGTTTTTAGAGTAGTTTTGGCTGTTAGAGATTACATCCTGAATTCCTACCCATTCTTTACTTCTTCATTTTTCTTTTCCAGAATTAAATTAGGAACAGAAATATGTTGAACTTTTTTGAATCGTGGAGACTCCAGCTGCTTCCAAGCACTTCTCAAATCATCCCATTCAAGGCAGCCATGAAAAGAAGGGCTTTCAAACTGCAGCAAGAAGCAACTAGATTCTGCAAATTTTTTATATTTGTTACTGCCCACTCGATTTACTGCGTTTTAAGGTGCTCATGCTGTTTGTCAATAGGAAGTGGAGTGCTCCCCTGTTTCTCAAGTCAGAGTCTTATCTTAATAATGTACCAAATGTCTTGGGTCCAACTCATGCATGCTGGAAAAGATACCTGCCAGGCCTGGAGTCAGTTCATAGTCTGTCCACTTGTTCCTGACGACCAGAAGTCCTCAGATAATGTGTTAGACGGAGTCATGGTACAACCCATGAGAATAAAAATTTCCAGCTCTGGCTCTGCCAGTCACAGTAATTTAGACTTTATTGCTTCAAAAAGTAGGTGACTTTGAAGGGACTTTTTTCCCCCCCTATACGTGGATTGTCATGACAATCTGAAACATGTGCAGCAATGTATTTGTAGTGATTTTGGCTTCAGACCACTGGACCAAAACCCAAGAATTTATTGTTTGTTTTTTTGTTTAAACAAAAATCTCCTACCTCTTTTTCCAGCATACAAACCCCAAACAGCAAGTTTGTTGCCGAACAGTGAGTATATGTGTGCATTCAAGGAATGACAGGAAAAATAATTGCATTTACCTGACAGCATATAACAGCGTCTGCATTTTCCACAGTGCTTATTGACTCACAGGGTGAGTAATCCTATGTCTAGCTTTGAACATATTTCTCTAAGATATTGGATTGCTCATGTTTTAGAAGCATTAGGGTTTCCCCTGCTCAGCTAAACAATAACCAGTTATGAATGAGGTGTTTGTATACATGTGTGAAAGAAAAAAAAAAAAAGGTTTTGCCTAATGTTCAGGTTTGATCCAGACTGTCTGGGTTTCACAAAGGTTACACAGTGTTTGCCAGGTTACTGGGCTAGAAAGCAACTCATCATATGTCTGCTGCTAGAGAGAATTCAGCATCTGCAGGATGATTCACGCAGGGGGATGAGGGCAGCTGGGCTCTCACATACTAAACCTCCCTGGAGACCTCCCTCCCACTGCAGCCAAAGATGTTTCTCCTGACACTTCCTTGCCTCAGACAGCAGGAGCTGGGTGTCTAACCAGTGGTCTGGAGAGTGCAGAAATGTGCTGGCATGATTTGGGACGGGACAAATCTTTAAACTTTGAGATGAAATCATGTTTTGCTTTTGTGCTTCAGGACCACATGTGTGTGAGAAGCCGGAAGCAATAAGGCACCTCCCTCAAATATCCCTGCTGTCTTTTAACTCAATAAACTGACGTGCCTGACACAATGAGAAAACATTTTAAAGTTGCTTGGCAGAATGGACTCCAGCCCTGTAATTGGTCTTAGGCTGGAAATGAGGAGGTTTCATTGTCAAGGACAGCCAGCGCTCTGTTGCTTTTTCTGACTGTACTGCAAGCACTTGGGAGACAAACGATGTGCTTTAGATGAGTATAGCCATGGATTATTTTGTTCATTTCCTGAATAGAAGGGAAATTTAAACCATATTTGGCTTAGAAGCACAAAACTATTGGTACATCTGGAAGCAAAAATGAAAACCACCTCAAAGAGCTCCAAAAAAAGTGTGAAGGAAATGAACTTTATCCTATGATGATCAGAAAGGATATCACAGGACACACTGAAGAATTAATGAAACACACTTCAAGAACCAAGCCTGCGTGACAGGAGGCTGGTTATAACCAGGTTTCCTCAGTAAAATATTAAAGGCCATTTCTCCCTACCCATTTACTTTGACTGACTACAGAGCACTTTAGAAAGGGTAAGAGACTAATAGGTAGTGAAGAGGTTTTGACTGCAGTGTGCAATAGAAGGTAATAGCATGAAAGTTCTGCAGAGAAAATCTGTTCAGAGAGTGTAAATCAAACAGGGTTGCCCCAGAAACAGGCGTTTCAGTAAAGTCAACATCTTTCAAACAACATTTCATACATCGGTACTTGTTTTAGAAACGGAATTGCTTTAAAAATATCAAAATGGCATATTGCACTATTTTATTTATTTTTACTTTCAAAGGGCTTTCAATAACGCTAAAATATTGCAATGTTTATCCAAATATTTTGCGGGTTGGAATGTGACCACAGCTTTTTTAACAGAAGATCTTTTTCTCACAAGGGGACCTTATGGATCATTTCTGAATGTCAATTTTTTATTTCCTCTCTGCATTAAGAATGACAAAGGGGAAAAAAGAAGAAGTTAAGTGGAAATTCATTCTCTAACAATTTCTTCTGTGTGATTCAGTTGCTGATCTTAAACTTGTACTCTGCTGTATTTTGCAAATATGTTCCGCTGATACCCTACTTATCACTACTTGTCATCTACCCAGATACGAACATAAAAAGCACCCAGAGCAGCAGCAGGACTTAGTCATGCTCCTCCAGGTCTTTGGTGACCTTCAAGTGGGGCTGAGTCACCAAAAGGCTCACCTGAAAGTACTGGAGCAAACAGTGAGGGCACTGCCTCATTCTTGGACTAGAGCTGGGCATGGGCAGCGTTCTCACTGCTCAGAAGATCAGAGGAGAATTCTGCTTCACCTTCAGGCATGGTCTTTGCCAAGGCTAACCTGAGATGAGCCAGGTGATCACCATGCCTGCCAAAGGGCTGTGCATTGCCTCTGAAGGCAGAACACTCAGAAATTAACTAGTCTTGCCTGAATAACTTGTCTCAAATCTGTCGTTATTGTGAATATTAACTGTTAGCCCCATGTTTAATGATCAGTATATAATGTTGAAATAGATGGATGATAGGTCACAGCCTTAAGTGAGGTAAAATCTCATGGAAATGTCAAATGGGTTTTTAAAAAAGTAATAAAAATAATGCAGCACAGCACAGCACCTGGATTGTTCACTTTTATAGCTCAGAAACAAGAAAATTCTTATAATTTTTTTTTTTTTTTTTACAGACTAGATTAAGTCTGGGAAAGAGGTGGATGTTCACATACAGAATTGTGGTATGATTTTTTAAAAAGCACTTATTCAAAACTTACTGTTTTGAGAACCATCAAATTAGAGAATAATACACAAATCACTGAATTTCTCAGTCATTCAGGCTGACACAAACACTTATTTTCCATTCCAGTTAGCAGATTTCCAGATTTTTCTAAGTCCTAAGTGTGCTGAAATGTCGGAAAATGTTTTTGGTAATTTTGCTCTATTGAAGTTTGTTGAGCTACCTGAGGGTTCATTAGGTTATCTTTTAATTGGTGATGGGTGAACTGTGACAGATTTAGAGATCTGAGTGACTCAAAAGAGACCTGCAATGGTTAATATGTCTTCAGAGGAACTTTGTTGCCTGCAAGATATGCAATGGAGCACTCAGTAGGGTGAATTCAATGTGGTGACATTGTTCACAAAAAGCAACACTGTGGAAGAGCCATAAATGTGAATCCTATGTGTTATTGCTTAATTCTGTTATATATTACCACAGTTAGGCTGCTTTGAATTAAATTTCAGTAAGTATTTGAGATTTTAGTGCTCAGTTGGTAATCCAGTGTTTTAGAGAACTGTAGAAGTGAGAAAAAGACATAGAAGAAAATTCTAGAAATATTCCTGAGTAAAAAAGCTAACAATAAAAGTGCTGCACTTCAAAACCAACTATTTTATGCTTGATCTGAACTAGAAACTAGTCTTCCCAAACTGAGCCTCAGCTCCCCAATAGAATAATTAAATGGATGTCTCTAGCTAGAATGTTTTACATTATATCACAGCATTTTAATAGTTCGCTATGTCTAGGAACGACTCTGACTGTTCCTAATTTGTCTTGAAGGAGGAAATTAGAATTAGTTTGGGGTTTTTTGGGTATTTTTTTGGTCAGTTTTTTTTTTTTTTTTTTNGTCACAAGCAGGAATGTTTGGAGCCACCCAGGAGGTGTAGGATTTTAGAAGCAGTCCTGTTATCAACACAAGGGCGGGTGAAGATGAGAATGCTGCGAAACAGGCAGAGTGCAGTTTGTGAAGCTGCCCGTGGTGTTCATGGAGCGTTCAGTGCCACAGCACTACACAGAGCGCTGGGCTGGGTACAGAAGAACTACCAACCCCCGCCTCCCACCAGCTGCTCGGGCTGGCAGATCCTGCTCCTGATCTCACAGGCAGCAGTCATCAATCTGCTGAGACACGGCAAAGAGCAGCGAGCAAAGTGTGGGTCTGGGAGCCGACCCTCCCGGGTGCCTCGGTGCCGTGGTACAGGCTTGCCAGGGTGAGGGCACAACGTCCCTCCTGTGCTTCAGCTCCTACATCTCCTACAGCAGCTGGAAACAACTACCCTGCTGAAACTCCCAGCCGGCTCTGAGGGCTTCCTGTTACTGCTTGCTGCTGTTACTGATGCAGTCTCTACACCCCTGATAATCTTCTGGCAGTTCTTGTTGATGACGTCTTTAAATGGGAATCCTTTAGAGATGTGCCTCTTTCATTTTTTGCTCCCACTCTCAGCTCCCAGGGTTTCTAATATCAACATGAAGTTGTTATTTCTTCCCTAAGTCTGCAAGTTACTCCTACACTACTCCCATAGTCTTGCAGTTTCTACGATTGTGCAACTCTCCACAGTTCTGAGCACACAGACCATTTCTTGTGCAGGATGTGAAGCCTACCACAAAAGGCCATGGTCTTAGAAAGGAATTGTTTTTATTTTAGTACACACTTTCATAAGTGGGTTAAGAGTCTAATGAGTAAACAGAGGTCCTGGCCCTAGAGATGCTTTTTAAGATCTTTGAGAAGTCTGTTTATCAGAGCTTGAAAGAAATCTCATGGTGGCCTTACAGTAAGTCAAACAATCCCTTTCCCTGTGCTCTCATTTGTGGTTTGAATCAGTTACAATGAGCCTGTTTTCAGAGGCGGAAACAGGTGTTTGGGGTGGCGGTGGATAAAATTCAAAGATCTTTTATGAATGCAGCTTCAGGGAAAATATGGTAAAAGGACTGTGACTGACCTGCACTTGAAAATAGGATATAAAACCAGCAGGCGCAGTCCAAGCTGCTTGTAATCAGCTTGGTCTGATAGTGAGTAGTCTTCATTTGAAAAAGTGCAAAAAGGTACAAAAAGTCACAAATAGTGACCCAGAATATTGATTATATTGCAGCAGTTTCATGAAGATGGACCAGTACGGGGGAACAATAAATCCAGACCTGGAGAGCTCTGTCTGCAGAATCAAATCCTCAGGTGATGCTGGCCTTACACACTCTCACACAATAAATTTCAGCTCCTGGAAGGCCAAGTAAAGGACAAATTCGGAATACTTCAGTGTCCTTTGGACACCTCTGGACACTGACACAAAGCAAAGGGGCTGTGCATCTTCTCTGCTCTGCTCTTGGCTGTGAGTGAGCAGTCAGGCAGGGATTCTGCCAAGGGAGAGTGAGCACAACCTGGACTCTGACCAGAATCAATTCCACAAAGTGATTTTTTCTTAGTACAAGGTATTTGCAATCACTCAGTACTATCAACTCAGGAATGTGAGAATACAAACAACCAGCTGTGTCCCAGCTCTGTGGGAGAATTACTTTTGAGAAACTAGTAGCAATGATAATGCTCTGTGTCTTCTATGACTCAGAAAAAGGAGCACACTCCTTTCAGTGGTTTTCTATATCAGATGCTGGTTCAGCAGTTTGTTTCTAAAGTCTTGTTTATAGCCTTAAAAATTAGTCTTATTCATGAAACCTTCCCAAAACCATACTATGGACAAGCACTTGCTTTCCAGTATAAGCGCTAAGTGCCATGCCTTTAGCAAAGACATTGGAAAATGCAAGCAATGTGCCTTTCAGTGGTCTCAGGCTTGAGCTGTTTTAAGTTTGGAGCTGCGTAACGAAGATTGACACAAATGATCTGGCAAAAATAGTGCAGGATAGGAAAAAGGCTTTTATAATGCATGAAGCACTCTAAGTTCAATGCAGCATTTATTTGTAAAAGTAGTTCATACTCAGGAACAAACAGCAAGAAAACATGAAATAACATATCATCCATTAAACAGCACTTTCACATGTGCATGCTGTTATAAGAAGAGGCTGCACAAAACATTCAGCGGAATATTTGCCTTTCCAGACACAAATTAAGTTGCTGATAAAGGAATTTAATCTTGAAGGCTGGTTTTGACTTGGTCTAGAGGATCATGCAAGGGCACAAACCCTGAGGTCTGAGTGTGCAGGACAAGCACATGATAAGGTATCTGCAGACTACCTCCCAGAGCAAGCAGATGGCTGCCACAGACGGGCAGCAAATGTAAGCTCAGTTCAGCTGACCTCCACGAGCAACTGTGGCAAATCACTCTAATGCTGGTGCTGGTGGTACAGCACATATTTTTCCCAAGCAACCAGCAGGACTCTCATTTTGACTGGTGTGTTAGGGCCAGATGTCTCCCTTCAAATATCCCTTGCCAGAGTCTCAGTCCACCCCTGAAAACTGATGCAAAGAGGGAATGCCTAGCTGGGAGAAGTGCTGAATCTGCACCAGAGGGGCTGCTGGGTGTGGACTGGATCCTGGGAACTGCATGAGCCAAGAGGCACACTGCTATGCAGATCACTAAGTTTGGGACATTACATCTTTGGCCCACGTGGCAAACGTCATAAAGCCTCCGGTGTTTTGGAACATTTAAAAGTGAAGTTCTTAAAAGCTTTGGTTAGTATTATGCACTATTTGAAATAAAGTGTTTGGCAGAGCTGAAATTTATTAATTTTGAAAACTAAGCCATCTGGAGCATAAGCTGCTTAATTACAGCAGAAAGAGTAATGAATGAACACTTTCTATTTTCCAGTGCAGGATTCAGAGTGTGTTTGAACCTTTTTATTCCTTGATTAAAAAAAAAGAGGGATACATGGAAGCAGTCATGTTATGCTATTCCTTCAGCTTTTTCTTCTTTTCATGGAGTAAGAAAACCCAAAAAACCAAGGAACAAACCCTATGACCCAAACCCACAGAACACAAAACCTAACTAGTGATAAAATTCAGTCTCTCTCTTTAGAAAGCAGAGATGACAACGATGACCACATACAGATGAATATGGAAGAAAAATAAGGAAAGATGTTTTGCTTCTTGGTCTGTTATTTAATTTAATGTAATTTTTCCCCAAGGGGTTGTAAATCATTTGTCTCTTTGTGCTTTCAGTCATTCTAAGAATTTTTGATCCCAGGGTAGACCCCAACTTGAAACAATGTGGGCTTGATGAGTTTACTCTGCTTAAAACAAGGAAGCCTTTGTCCTGTGTGCCCTAGGCAACTTAAAACATAATGCCCCCATCCTGCTTTGCCATGAGACCTTCAGTCAACATTCCCCTAGGTTTATGACAACTGAACCAACAATTAGGCCTGAGGCATTCAAACATGACATTTGAAATAGAGGGTGCATTGATGTGTATGAGCCCTGTAGTGTGCTACTCTTGTCTCCTGCGATATGAAGGTGCAAAGTTAAATTTAGAAGTTGCTGCTACAACTCATCATTTTTCACAGCTGTGTTTTCACTCTCCCTGCTTTGTGGAGGAGAGCGAGATTTAGAAGACGCACTATTTAGCTCGAGTTTTTCTGCATTTTTGAGAGGAGAATTTTACCAAACATTTTTACAAATGTCTCCCTCCTCTCACATGATGCCACAGCACTGGTTAAAGCACTCTTCCACAGCATCCCTGGATATGTCTCAGCCCTGAAGCTATTCCCAGTTGCATGCAGATAAAGAACAAATGCTGCCTAACAGGTTTGTCCCGAAGAGAAACTGTCTGATACTGCAGATTCCCACAGCCTGCAGTGCCTGCTCCACTGAAATGCAGTTGCTCCAGGTGCTGGTGTGACTAGTCCGGGGTGCTCATGTTCTGCATTCATGCCAACCCTGAATTCATGTCTGTACCAGCTGGAGGGAAGGCTGAATTCAGGCAGAACCAGCTGGTTAAAGAGGAGCCACAAAGCAGGATAAATCACTGTTTCTGCACATCTCTGGCCATACCTGAAGGTCACTTAACAGACCCTGTGGGCAGGAGGTGGTGGTGCTGCTGCCAACTTCTCCATGATCATTTCTGCCATAGAGTAGTGAGGGCTGGCAGTGGACAAAATAGGTCCACTGGGAAGGACCTATTTTCTGTGCTGGGAAGGCCACACCTGGGTGAATGGTTGCATGCAGGTTATCAGCGATATCACTTGAGTGGTTCTTTCCTGAAACAATAGTTTTCAGTGTGCCAAAAAGCATATTGTGAGATTCCAAGACCAGATGGACCACTAACAATCAGTATTAACAAAGGATGGGGGAGGAAAAGCCTACTGCAGCCTGCAGTTTTTATCAAGTGTCAGACTGATAGGAGGTCAACTTTTTAGGGGAAAGTGACGTAAAAAAACTGCAGTAAAAGTTATTTCAGTGTAGACAGCAAATCAGTGATAGAGGAGAACTAAATTCTTCATTCCTTATGTTCAAAGTATTAGGTCACAGTGCCTTGCATCGTCAGGTAATAAATGCCTTGGAGATCTCTGCTTCCTGCCTGTCTGGTAATAGGCCTTGACTAGTTTTGAAACCTGTATAATGTGACATGTATTATACAGCGTTCTTCAAAGGCTCAACCTTACATCATTCCAGCAGAGTGGCTGAAAGTCACTGAATTTTGATAGGTCAAATAGGCTAATTTTCTGTATTTTTCATACTGCAATAAGCCTAAACATTCAGATACCAGTCATATGCTATGAAGTTAGTGCAAAATTAAATTTGCACTCGCCCATCTGATTCAAGGGGAGTGTGAAATATATTTGTCGCACCATTTTCACGTGTCATAGTGGCTCGCTCAGTGTGACTCCCTGGAATCAAACCAAGCGGCTGATTACAGTGACTAGCATTCAGGACTCCTACCACAGCGGCCAGCAACAAAAAATCCCCCAGCAAAACAACCAGAACCCCCCAAACCAATCCCCTCCCTAGAAACACTGGAAAGAAATAAAACACAAAGAAAACTAGACTATATAGAAGACAAGCATTTCTTTACTCTCCATTAGCTCCTCTTTAACACATCCCCCGAAGAAAGCAATACCTGAGCCATGGGGAGATGTATTGCAGAAACATTTGACAGATAAATACTTCAGCAACCAGATATCCCACAATGATTTGGGTTTTGTCATATTTTTCCACAGGGTATTCCACGAGATACCAGCAAGATGAGTGACTGCTACACAAATCAGCATCACAAGGTTTCATTCTTAGTATGCTTCAGTTTACTGTTTCATTTGCTAAAGCTGATGTTGCATTTTAGCCAGTGTAAATGGGGTGACTGAGGATGCAATGTCTTGCTAAAATGCACCTCATGCGGCAAAGCATACAGACATATGTTTATCTTTAAGAAGGTGAATTATTCCAGTAAATTAAGCAATGCTGAAACCGAGTGTCTGAAGTCAAGCTCAGACTTTTTCACTTGGAAGGACCAAGTTGCCACTACATATTTTTCCCTTTTTGCTCCCATGTGAGTCTCCTGCTTAAATCACATGCTCTGTTTGTACACCAATGTTGAATAGGTGAAATATGCAGCTGCTACAGTCAGTGACAGCACCTCAGCTCTTCAGGGTACTGAAACAAGTCTTGGTCTTCTCAGACCATTGCTACTCCGGGAGATGACAAAGAAAATCAAAACAATCCCTTCATAATGCTCAAAACCCTCATCTCTTTGGCTTCTTAGGCTGGCAAACAACTGCTTCTAAGATTTTTTCTCAGCATGTGTCATCTTGCTGGATGCTCCCCAAGTGTGAGTGGAAATAACATTAACAGCAGTTTATCTGCAGCAGGATTGCCAGATTTCTTATGATAGTTATTGTAGGTGGATCTCTCCATTGTGCTCCAGTGGAAGATACCCGCTCAAGAGAAGGAAGTCTCCCCTGCAACCTGAGAGTTTTCCTACTGTGTTGCACAGCTTGCTGTCTCTGTTTTCTAACCCACTCTGCCCTCACCTGCTTTTTTTTTTTTGTTATTCTGGCACTGGCATGGGAGCTGCTTAATACTCTGGACTGATGTGTTGAAATGCTTCATCCTTCCTCCTTCCCTCCCACAAGTCTGCAGCCACGTACTTACAGTTTTCTTCCTGCAACACCTGGAAAGCAGTTTCTTATACCCTCCAGTTTTTCTGGTTCCCTATTTTCTTAACCCATGAATTCAAGGGATTTTTACACGTGTAAAAATGTCCTCTCTTTCTCCATGGTTAGAGTTTGTGAGAGAAAAGTATGGCAGAGAGAAATTGATATTTTATTAAAAAAGAAGGAATGAAGAAGTGTTTTCAGGAGAGAGAGTGCAGAACGTCCTACACTGAGTTGGAGCTGCCAAACGCATATGGCTGTTTTTCCTACTTTTGTCCCTAAAACTGGTACCATATTAGGGCTACAAAGCTCTGCTTAGCTGTCAAAGGCATTAAATGTATGGGAACCCCATTTGCTTAAGATCCCTTCTGTCTGTCAAATTCAGTGAAAGCTGACCGAAAAGGAATGTTATTGTGAATAACAGTGGGGATGATGAGGAACAAAGGAGTCATATGGGTCTTCTTTTCAATATCAAACAAACAAACAAACAAACCAACCCACAGAGACACAGACACACACTTCCCTAAACTCCAAAATCATTTGACCTCAAAGGTTTTTTGGACTTGCTGTATAACACCCTCTTCTGTAAATCAAAATTATGGTCTATGCTGTCTGAGTTGCAGAGATGACATTTTATGTGTAAACATAATTTAACTGTTTGACATCTGGATGAAAAAAATTACATGCAATATGCTAATATAAAGAAACTAATTGATGTACATGTCATGGCAGTGAGCTTTGACTCTACTAATACCCTTTACAGTGTAATTTTATCTCATAGACAACTGCATTTTGGCATTTTGAATTTAAAATTAAATATTGGAGGGAGAAGGAGGTCAACTGTACTTTAATTTCCCAGCAAAACAAATCACTACAGAATAATAACATGAATTTAGGTAAAGTACAGCAGGAGGTCTGAACCCTGCCTTGTATTTAGCTTTGCTAACCTTTGACTTAGAACGGCACATTCCCACTCAACTTACTATATCTATTAGTTCAATTGTTTTTTTTTTTTCCTAAAGTTACTGCTTTACAATCTCTGCACCGAGGATGTTTGCCTCAAGAGTTTACTCAATTACTTACAATGCTCTTGCAGAAAAGCAATATATTCTGAGGAAGATGTAAAATTAATCAACATCTTCCTTATCGCTGCCTTTTACACATTTTAATCCCATTGTCAAGGGTGTTCTCATTCAGTAATACCTTGGACAAGTGAGTTTGCACCACACAAAACCACAAATTTTATTGTCTGAAAATTGTGTCCTATTCTGATTGAGTAAGAATCTTCACTTTAATGTGATGTCACATGCCTTAATAGCTACTTTGACGCTCATCTTAAAATACAGCAATCACCTACACTCAGTGTTTCTTTTGCCATTATATAGGCCAGTAAGGTAAGTCTAGGAGAAATTCACTGCCTCTGTGTTATTTTTTGCTGATTACTCCCTCTCCCTAACTCACAAATCACTTATTTCATTCAAATTTGCAAATGGCTTGCTCAGACTAATCAGTCCCAAACCACCAGTTTAGTCACTGATACTGAGATAAACTCATCTCCCTCACATGCTGAGCCAAAAAATTTGTCAGCTTGCACAATATAGATGTTTCCTAAAGTGTCTATAAAGTTGAAAATGTAACATTTTAATTTCTTGTATTATAAACTAACATAGTATCAAATAGACCTTCTAACTTTTTAATTAATTTACACTTAATTTCAATGAGGGTATTCTAGAAAAACACATGGACTCAGATGGACAGTGCCTTCCTCATACTGTGTAAATTCTGTACAACAGGCTCTAGCCAAATAAAATGTTAGTCAGGATGCAATGGCGAACAGGCACAGTGATCTTTTTTCTTTCCAGCATCTTCCTGCCCCTTTTTTCTGTCTCTGAACAATAAAGTTGAACTGAATGTCTGTGCTGAGCAGGGCATGTGCTCTCAGTGTTCCAGTCCTTTACGGGACGGAAGAGCTTAGCTATGCTCCCTCTTTTCTGTGCAGCTGTGTTTCCCTGAAGGAAGGGTTTTCATCTTCACATGGAGCCAGACAAAATCCCTTTGCAAAAGTGGTGGTAAAGGTATGCAGTCAGGTGTGAACACATTCTAAGCAAATAGAATGCAAATAAATCAATTTCATCTCCCTATGGTACTGATGAAGGTTGTGATCTCTGGAGGAGCGATCTAGAGGAAACTCATGGAAGAAACCCTTTTGGCATATTCCATCAACAATGTTTTGATCTCCCATATGGAAATTAGTATTACTGAAAGCAGGTTCCAAACAGATAAAGACATTTTGATTATGTATGCTAAGTCATGGCAGAAAAGTGACAACCAAAGAGCTCAGGTGAAAAAAAACAAACATGCAGTGCTAAGTGAGAAGTGATGTGTTCCACTAATTCAGACCTTAAATTTTCCTAGGATGTCACACATCAAGCTCTTAATTTTCTAATTTAGCATTTCTTATGTCTCAAGGCCCTCGTATAGTGTTTGATGACAATGGCACACGAAGATACTACAGTATTAATGAAGCATTTAGGAGGAAGAAGATTGCCAGGATCTTTTTAAAGTGTTAATAGTAGACCATACTGATTTTTATTGATTCATTAGGACTGACCGTGTTAGAATTGACCTGTTAAAACTCCATGGCTCTGTTCAAGGAACTTTTAATAGTTTCACGACAAATATCAAAAAAAAGAAGTAACATTAAAAGCACGAACGATATCTGCTTCTATAAAGGAAAGAATGTGATATAGTTATATACATTTTTCAAATGGGAAAAAACTAATTCACTTGCATTTGGTAAGAGTTGGCTGCAAATATTATTAAAAAAAATTACAGCTGGTTTTGAGTTCTTTAAAGAGAAAGAGAACTTGAAATAATATAATTTACTTTAAATGTTTCAAAAATAGGTCAGACTGACTGAAATTCATTTAATGAAAGAATATTTTACCCATATACTAAAACCTTGGGGTCTGTTGTCTCCCATATGTATTTGTGACGCCCTCAGTGGCATTACTTGAACATAGATGATGAATCATAAGACCTTTCCAGCTTATGTCTTAATGAATATGGTGCTTGATAGAATGTACAGAGCTGAACGGACTCAGGAGAGATCAGAAACAACCCCCCCCCTTCCCTTCCNTCCATCTGAGTGTGTTTGGGTTTGTCTCACACGGACAGCTTTAGAAGTATAGAAGGGGAACGTGGATACCACCACACTTTGGTCTTTCCTGTTTTTTTCTTTCCTTTTCCTTCATGTACACATTTGTATATGTGTGAATCAAAGGAATTGCATTTTAAAGCACTCCTTCAAAGGACAAATATCGCCCTCAGACAAAGATGAGTGGGTAGAGTCTTTGAAATAATAGAGTCAGAAAACTGAAGGCTTATGGCATAGTGACTTGGTGAGGTAAACGGCAGTGTTGGTAGCATGACACTTGAAAAATGAATTACATTTGACTTCCTGAAATCACTGCTTCTCCTCTGCCTCTACTTCCTTCCCAGGGAAAGTGGTATGTTAATATCGCCTCCTGTATGGGAGGCAGCACAGTCTGGAATACAATCGAAGAATAGTGGGGAAGCTGCTCCCTGTGTATGTTCCCGTGAAAGACCCGGAGGGGAAGTGCAGCACGGAAGAGAAAAAGCCGCTCTGGATGTGCCTGTGGAAGACGATGGCCAGGAAACACTCCTGTAACACAGGTTTTTTACCCTAAACGTGAAACACAGCCTCCTCCTCTGCCCTGAGCTCCATAAAGCTGTGTCCTCTCCGAACGCTGCGCTGGGTTTGCATGGCCAGGTTTTGGTAGCAGGGGGGTCTGCAGGGGCAGCTTGTGCAGCACGTGGGTAGGACTCCGGCTGGAGAAGTGCCTGGAGGGCACATTTCCACCCTGCGGGAGGGGCCCCACTCTGGAGCAGGGCAGGAGTGTCAGGAGTCCTCCCCTCGAGGAGGAAAGAGCAGCAGGGACGATGTGTGATGAGCTGACCACCGCCTCCTTTCCCTGTGCTGCTGCCGAGGCGCAGCATTTGTAAGGAAAATAAATCCTGAGAGGAAATGTGTGGAGGAAGTTGTTTTAAGATTTAGTCTTTATTTTCTCGTTATTCTACTCTGATTTGATTGGTAATAAATTAAATGAATTTATTTCCCTGGAGTCTGTTTTACCCGTGACTGTAGTTGGTGAGTGATCTCTCCCTGCCCTTACCTCAACCCATGGGCTTTTAGTTGTATTTTTCTGCCCCTTGCTTGGCTGAGGAGGTGAGTGATACAGTGTCTTTCATGGGTACCTGGCATCCAGCCTGGGTCAACCCATCACACATGCTATTTTCAGTATGTATGAAACACACCTGACTCCTCCTATATATATTTGGAATATTTTACTCCTATTTAAAACTTTTGCTTGGTCCTTCTTTCTGATGAAAACTTGCAGCATGACATTTATACCGGAGTTTTAATTAGCTCTCTTTTATTTTTGGAACTTATTAAGTAAATCTTTTTATACATCATGGTGCTATGAGGCCACTGCAGCTTCTCCTCAGCATGCAATAAAATATGCATTTCTAAAGGCTGTAAATTACTTTTCCTACCTAACATAAAAAAAATTGTGGCTTGAAGATTTTCACTGCTGACACTCAGAAAGGAAACTCTCTTGACTTCTGCTGTTAGGAGGAAGAGCTGATGCAGGCACTACACTCTGCCTTGTTTGCATTCTCTTACTGTTGTTGCAAAACCTCTTTTGCTGTAAGTTACATATAAACAAACATGTAAAGATGTTCTTTAATTTCTAAATGATTGCTGAGATTTAAGGATGAATTTTAATAAGCAGAAAGGGCTATTTTTTTTCCTTCTCCAGTCTTTAGACACAATCTTTCCCTCGTTTTTATTGAGTGGAACACAAAGTGGTTGAATCTATCCCAAATACTCTCAAAATTTCCCAAATAACTTCTGAGTTTATTCGAATTTGCAGTGAGCCTATTTACATGCACACCCTGCCCAGATGTCTCCACTGAAAGACCAAGAAAAAGGTTTGAAATTTCTCTGTGAAGTGAAGGTTTCTGCACAATTTTTCATGCACAGTGTAAGAGCAGTGCATGGACCTTCTGTTGACACCACTTTCATAATCTCATTTGGGATCCCTATCTTGACCCCCTGGTTTGAAGCCAGAGCTTCCTACAATCTGAAGAAACTCTTTCTTGCTGACCACAATAGGGTTCAAGAGGATAAAATGTCAATTACTCTGCCTTTACATATTTTTGACAATATAATCCTATACAGTCTTCCTCCCATAACATTCTATATTCTTCAGCTCACAGACTGTACTGCAATCTCTGAAGTCATAGTCACCACCCTTGCTTTTTATTATATGTCAGTCAATCCTTGCTCAGTGCAGAATCATTGTTTTCTTCTATAGACTTTTCTATAATTCTCCTCTCTCCCTTATCCAAGAGCTTTGTAAGGACTGCGTTTATCCTTACAGTGTCCATCAGATGAAGTGTTTTTATTTTCGTAGTCTTAGATGGGGAGAGAGAGGGCATGGTGAAATCAAAGTGTTCAGAAGAGTGCATTAATTGTTGGTGTCCATTTTAAATGAAGGAGGAGCTGACTTTCTCAAAAGGATTAGCTTTACTAGAGCATGTTACAAGGTGCACAACACAGATTTCATTGATTTCCTTAGCAGTGGAGAATGCTCAGCATTTCCTTATTTCCCGGTGGCAAAAATACCTGCAAGTACTCACCATCTCTGGAAATTATCCTGTACTTGATGACAGATGGTCACTAGGGTTTTTGTGGCTGAATATCTCTCTAGAGTCTTTGGAGAAGGTGAGATTTAGCCATTTCATGGCAAATATATCTACTAGGAGATAAATGAGGGATCGGTTCCTGCTGATCACATTCACCTAGGAAATGTTAATGGAAACTTCAGTACAGAATTTTCAAAAGTGCCTTTGAAAACTTCCTAGTCTAGTACCACAGGAAGAAGCACAAAAAGCAGCAAAATTCTGTAAAGAAAAGTAATTTCCACTATTCGTTACTGCAGGGACATACATAAATAAGAAAGCACCCAATTCCAGAAATTTCTGCAGGGAATTTCTTGTCCCCAGGAGAGAAAGAATGAGGCTCATTAAAACCTTCATTTGAGGTTTTGTCCCTGTGCAGTATAATAGATATTCTGATATTGTCTTTGAATGGACAACAGGTTCCTGAGGCTAATGCAGTCCTGATGGAGCATAAAGCATAAAGAGAGAAATGTATTTAAACTCACTTGGCTTTCCCATGTGTTGCAAATGTTATCTCTCTGAATGTTCCCCCTCACCCTTCTTTCTTCTTCTCGCAGCTTTTTGGCTGGGCTTGGCACCATATGGTCTGGAATATCCCTTTGGTCATTTGGGATCAGCTGTCCCTGCTGTGTCCACTCCCAACTCCTTGTGCACCCCCAGCCCAGTCACTGCTTGGGTGAGGAGCAGGAAAGATGCTGCGCAAGCACTGCCCTGCAATAACAAAACCAACCCTGAGTTATCAACACCATTTTCAGCACAAATCTAAAGCAAAACCCCAAACTAGTCACTGTGAAGAAAATTAACTCTACCCCAGCCAAACCCATCACATCATGTTGGCATCTAAACAGTGAAATTGCTAAGTCAGCCTTTCTGCAGCCAAATAAGAGCTATGCAGAAAATGGTTTTGTAGTCTGTGCTTGCTAAGGACTGCTGCCTGCTTTCTCGATGGGGCAGGAGCTTTGTTTGAACTGTCAAATACTCAAACTCTCCACTCTTGTCCCACAGGAGGAATATGTGGGAGCCCTTCCTAAAAAACCCCACCTAAACAAACAAACCCAGAATCCTCCATAAGTTGCATTACAACTCTGAAGTGCTGAGGTACTTCTAGAAACCAGTACTAACATCCTCAGGTTTCACAGTGGATTAGCATTTGGATTTGTTTTAGCTTGCAGTAGTATTTGTCTAGTGGCTGTAGCAATACATTTACCGATAAAAAGGCAGCCCCAAGTAGTTCTCACGTTGAATTGCAAAAGATGAATGGAAAATCTGAGAAAGATGGACACTAAAACTGAACTACTGAGTCCCAGAAAGAGACAAATATTTGCATAAATTTGTGGCTCTAAAGAAAGTCTGTGGAACCTGAATTTGCATAATCTAAATGATGAGAAAAGTCAAGGAAACTAAAGAGTGTTTAGACATGTTGGTGCCAGGGCTAGCTCTTAACTTGAACAAATCACTTTGTGAGAAGAAATCCCATGTGCCCTGATCCTGGAGCCAGAAAAAGCACTAAGACAGATTTCCCAAAAGAAAGGGACAAAAGGCTGTAGTCTGCTGGGAAATAATAGGAAAAAAAGTAGACTTTGGAGGTCTGTGTAACAGCATCTAATGGAGTCACTGGACACTTTCATCTCAAGAATTTTAAATACAAACCTTGGTGGCTTCAATCCTTACTGCATGTTTAGGGACTGATACGTGAAGATGAATCTGTCATAGTCAGCCCTCATAACTTTATTACAGCTGAAACACCCAGGGCCGGCTGAATCCTCAAGCTGGCAGCCAAACTTGGGCAGAGAGATGGAGTTGCACATCCGCCAGAAGCAGGAAGGAAGACAAGACCTGCAACCATGGCAATGTGGACTCAGGCACCTTGACACTCCTCCTGCGGCTCTGTCCGGTGCCTTCTGGTGCTTGCCAAAAACTGGACTGTAGTTTCTCTAAGTGTCTGGAAACAGTAGCTGTGGGACAGGCGGATGGATGGGTGGATGGATGGATGGATGGATGGATGGATGGATGGATGGATGGAAGGAAGGAAGGAAGGAGAAACAGTGCTCAGAACTGCAGACATTATCCTTGTCTCCTTGTTCCTCACTCTAACTTCAGGAGTTTCCTAGATATATGGATGAAAAAAAGACTGCACAGGTGGCACTGGGTATCAGAGGGCATCACAGGCTTAAAAATCCGGGGAATTCTGGGGCCTGTGGTTCTTCTCTATTCCCTTCAAAAACAATTTAATACTATTACAGTTCAAATATATGAAGGAGTATATTCTGTCAAGTTCTGTGAAATACCTAAAACACCTTACAAATAAACAGTTTGTCTTTTCAAGGTCTGCTCTGTGTTGAAACATATGAACAGAGAGCATAATTAAGTAAACAACGTGCTGAGTTGCTGTTTAAGAGCTAGATCCCACACAAGGAATCCTGATACTATCTTCAAACAGAATCAGCATTTTTGTCAGTATTTCATGTTACGGGGTAATCACACAAAATACATAGCGATGCTCTTTGCCGAGGCTGGTAAGTGAAAGGACTCTGCTTGACAAAAGTCTTCTGCTTAAATGTAACATGCTGTTTGTTTCCTACGGTTTGCAGTTAATTGCCTAACATAAGTAGTAGCAGGAGAGAACTCCGTCTTTCTGAAATAAAACCAACCACTCCCAAGCTGTCTATTAAGCGAGCTATTTGCAGAGACAGCGGCGTGGCGGGTACCATTCAAAGGTGTGTAACACCTTCATTCTTGTAGTCATTCGCACTTTGAGCTCCTGTCACCTGAGTGTCCCTGCTTTCCCTGCTCTTGGCAAAGCCAGCGGATCCCCTGTAATGGCTCTTACGGCTGCTTAATCTGTGAAGTTTGATGTCTTGCTTGACTCCTGCTCAGTGGTGAGTCCTTGGAAGAAGTCGTGCTCCACGCGTATCTACAGTCTTAATACAAGTAAGGATATGTTACTGTGTCATATGTGAAAAGTGGCATTAATTAATGCTATTAATTAATGACATTGTATTTCTAAGGGAAAATCTTCTCTGTGTAAAGGGAAGAAATTTATTTTGCAAACAGGAACTGCTATCCCTACTTCTACAGCTAAGCTTACCCAGAAAATAGGAGTTCCTTCAACCTACACACGGGGGAAGCTTTCTTTAAAAAGCCTGATACGAAAAAGAGTTTTTAATCAAGTGGAACTGGGTTAAAAGAAAGTCTGTTTCTCGGTGGTGATTAGTTTTTCATCACACCAAAGAAGCCTGTATCATTTACAGCAAATTTGAAAGCTGGAAGACACACATGTCGACATTTAGCCAAAGGAATAAGAGCAGCCCGTGCTTTCAGGGAGATATTGAGAATGAAAATAGTGGTTATGCTTCATTCCCACAGTTTTTAAAGTTTTATTGAATCAACCTTGATAATTACAAAATAGGCGTAATGGTAAGTCAGTGATTTTCCAGGGCAAGGGACAGGGTTATGGAAACATGGAATGAAATACTTTAAATCAGACTTTTAATAGGGAAAAAAATAATGTACTACTTACTAATATAATAAAACTCTTAGTATTGTTATAATCAAGTCTCTTTCACAAAGAAAGTAATAGATTGAGAGAGTAGATTTTGCGTCCAATAAATATAATTTCCATCTAGAAATGCATTAAGGAAATAGGGTAAAAAGACTTTAGAGGGATAAAAGTCTACAAGGTCACATCACCCACCTTTTTAAAAGCAGAGAGAAATATCAGAGTGAAACTAAATTATTTTAGCATATATTAAGGGCAGAATGCTTTGTCTGCTTTACACCCTTGAAATCAGTTCATTGGCCAGTGCTAGTAACACATCATTTATTCTGTGCAAGCCAAGCCAAGATGTATAATCTGTAGGCACAATAAACAATTTGTACTTCCACAGTATCTTCAATCAGAGAATTTCCAAGTACCTTACAAGCAACTAATGTCTTATTTCCCAGTGGCACTGTGAACAAAGCTACTACTTTTCTTCTTTTGAAAGGTGAAGAAATGAGATGACTTGGATAAAGCTCACTTTTTTTGCATGGGCCACCACCCTCCACTTGCACCCTTTGTCTGGGCTCCCTGAACAGTAGCCAGCTGCACCCTCCTGCCCCAAGGCTAATCAGCAGCAGGGATTTTGATGTAGTGCTGATATAACCCAGCCCAATGCTTTAAACTCCATCAAACTCTTTAACCAGGTGGGAAACTTAGGACTCCAGAGATGTTGAATGTGGACTGACTGGTGGATGCACAGAATGCAGGGTACAGTGTAGTACAGAACAATCACCCTGACCAGGTAATGAGACAAATGACACAGTTACCAAGTGTCACCTAGGTGACTACAATTATGTGGTTTGGTTTGGCTCTTGGCTTGAAGAACGTTGCACAACAGAGCACATGGCCCAGTGAGCAATCATACACCAGTACATCTGAACGCAGGCCAGCTTCAAATTTGCTCTTTGGGAACTGAAACCTCAGAGAAAATATTTACTTTGCAAATAAAGTTCATTTATAGTGTCAGACAAGGTGACTATTTAACATCATGGCAAACACTAGAAATTCCAGTATAATCACGGCACCTCATTAAACATGAAAAGTAACCTTCAAGCACAGGCATGTTTTGAGGTTGTCAGCAGTAGCAAAGGAAATGTTACAGTATCTGATGGCCTCAGTTAGTATCCCTGGGGATGAAGAGATGTAAAATGACAAGGAGTATCAGACCTTGAGAAGGCTGGTGGAGAAAGCCATGAGTCTGGGAAAGGTAACAGGATGCAGAAGAGAGAAATAATTTACTGAGAAGCTCTAATCCAGGGAAACCCTTATGCCACTCCTGAATGGAACGAACTGAAGTGCTTATTTGCAGAACATTACTTTGTTTTGATGGCTTTACGTTGATGTTGTCAGCATGGAAATTACTTCCATGTAATGAACAACTTTGTGTTATTGATGTTTACTGAAGAGAAGTATTAATATATATAATATAAGTACACAATATAAAAGAGAAATATAATGTTTTCAGATTTCACAAAATCCAGAAAGCAGCACAGAAAAAATTAAGACATCATGAGTAACTTCAATTTGAACAATATAAAGATGATAATTTTTCCATTTCAGAAATATAAAAAAAGTCCTGTTTAGGTAGCATTAATGACACAATGTCCTACCAGGATCAAGATACATCCCTCAACATCATCCTGAACAGAAATATTCTAATATGACTACCCATTTCTCAAATATTCACTGGTCTTCCATAGCAGTCTGGTCCCCAGGGGAACAAAATATCAGACCCAAATACTCAGAAACACTGCAGGTTGTGTCAGGATGAATAAGGAAAGAAGACAATTTTGACCAAAAATGGATAGAGAAAGTCTTTCAAAATGTATATATAGGTTGCACCCATGAGTTAGTATTCAGAGCCTGTCTGAGCCTGCAAAACATGTCCATCCTCCCCCACAAAAATGTAAACCTATTGTTGTCCACAAAGCAAAGATCCAGCCTACAGGTTTGGAGAAGTAACCAGGAAGATTACGTTAACTTAACTGCAAATGTAACTGGTTTCTGACTAAAAGGCTTCTGTGCATTCCTTTGTACATATTTGTGTAAAAGTCATTTATTGGCCTGTTCCTCTGCTCTCCAGCCATCTGTAAGAAAAATGCAGTAACAGAAATAGCCTACTGTGTATTGGTTTACATTTTCAAGCCCTGTTTTGACAGGACAGTCAGCTAGAAAACCAGAGATTCTCACTCATTTTTCTAGAGCTCTGACATGCAGAGAAAAGCAAAAGGTTTTCTCTGCAACACTAGTGTTCACGTACACAAGATAAAGTCTGTCATTGTTAAAGGGTTCATGTAGCATTAAATATTAATATATAAAAACTATTTCCTGGTAAAAAGGAAACAAAGTTAGAGCTCCTATAAATAGACTGTAACTATGGATGTTTCCTTACACGAAAGCTTCTTGTTTAATGTATGTTGTATTTATAGTTAGGCATATTTCAAGCCATGCAACATCATATGATGCTTTCTCCTCATAGTTCTTGAGTGGTCTGTCTCTTTCACACTGCTTTGAACTCTGTTTCTGAGGAGGTTATTCAGACACCAGAGCTGTCTATGCTCCATACATTGATCTCTGTTGTCTGCACAGCCATGAAAATCACTTTCATCAGGTGTCATTTAGCTGCATATTTACTTTTCAGTCTATAATAAAAATGTTGCATTTAGAAAGAATAAATTAGAAGTATTTTTTTCCTAAAAATATAGAAATTGTTTCCTAGAAGCCTGTTTTGCGTTTCATATTTCTTCCCACATTTGTTTTGTATTTTATTTCTAAATTCCTTTTTTGTTTGCTTGTTCTTAAACTTCATTAAACAGGCTGAAGAACTTTTTATCTCATAAAAACAAGCTTTCTTGTTTACCCAAGATGATAAAGAATGCACCGGAGAGTTTCCCAGGCAGTAAAATTTTAAAAACTTGCAAATATTTGTTGTGGAACCTTAGGTTAGCACAGACCTACCAAGAAGAAAGGGATTAGGATTTTTAAGAACAAATCCAGCAAATTATCTTATTCTTCACAGTTGCCTGGGATCCTTATTAGCAATATTGCTCTGTAGGGTCAAATCTAAGAAGCACAAGCACTCTTTACATCCTCTGAACAGCCTAACAGCAAAAGAAATGAAGAGCACAAAGAAGACACCGTAAAAGCAAAGTTTCTAATGGGCTTCATTCCAGCTGAGGAAGTGAGGGCAGCATAAATGAAATGTGTGGGAGCATGATCAGCTTTCACTTCTAGAGTAAGCGGGTGTAACACCTTATACTTGGAGGAATCTACTACAGAAATCACTTCCCAGGTGTTGAAGTGAACAAAAGTTACACATAAAGATCAGAAATCAGGGTCCAACACGCACCTTTATCAGTCATATTAGCAGATGCAAAAGTATTTTACGTGCATAGGTTTTGGTTGATTAGTTTGTCTTTTTTGTAGTGGGCTATTTCCTGGTATCAATGTCAGGTGCCATCTGATGTAGGTGTAGATGATTATAGTATTACTGGAAATTACCTGTGTGTATTTACATTATTTGACCAGAAATGTTTCGAAAGATTATGATATTGTGTTTACTGTATCTACTACGAAACTACAATTTTCTAGAATAATCAGAATGAGCATCTCTGTACTCACCAGTGATTGCTCTGATGTGCTTTTGAGTCACCTGGGACTTGAATGGAATGTGCTGAAGGCCTGTACACTTTCTGGTTAAAAACCCCATTAGAACAATATTGCTTATTTTCATTAAAACTTGAAATTAATCTTGCAGCAAACTGCCTAGGAATAGTGAGTGAGACGCTAGATGCTTGCCTTTTCCATACAGTCAGTATTTGGAATGACACAGAGTGTTTTCTAGGAAGAGGTGATGGGAGCTGATAGACAGCAAACCTGGTTTGGAGATATGCAGCATCTTGCTGACTCTTTTGTACACACCAAAAAAAAACCCCCAAAAAACTCTCTACATCAAAGTTTTCTGATTTACTACCTCTTTGAAAAGCATAGTAACTAAGCAGTTGTGGAGTATATTTCCACCTTTGAATGAGAACCTGAGAATATACTAAAGCAGAATTTGGGTCTAGATTTAAACATAATATATGCAAATGACATCTATTCCACAGAAAAGCAGCATTGTTTGCATCTCGCTCACCTTATTCGTGTTGAAGAGTTACAGCATGAAATGGAGTAAGAAGTTTTTGCCTCGGTGGGTTTACAGGCAAAGTTAAGAAAGGAGTGGATCAAATTAAAAACAAGGATTAGGAGCTCCTTTACTGTAGATTGCTCTCTCCCCTTTGGATCTGAGTTAGGGACTTTGTTTAAACAAGTCATTCGTCTGCCTCCAAGACTTTAAGGCTCTTTCCCTCTTCTTGATTTACAGCAGAAAATATTTTCTAGCACTCATAATAATACTTCTAGAGAGCCTGTTTCTGCAGTAATATCACATCTCTGATTTCAGCACTGCTGTTCTCAGTGGAGCACCAAGGGAAAGAGATAATGTAGGTCTAGCTTCTTGCTTACAGGGAGCTTTTTGTTTCAGGTTCAGTCAACAGGATTGAACTTCCTCATCACCTCCAAACTTCACAGTTTAAAACACACACCTCTCTTGCCACTCCATCTAGTCAAGGTTTTACAGAACAGAGTTTAAACTCTAACAGGTGCCATTTGATGTGTGTGCTTGTGAAATGGTACTGCCTGCTGCCTGATGTTTTGACATGGGGAGTTTCTTCACATATGAATACATTTCCCAGTCATGCATCAACTTTGTCAGAGTCTTAGGGGGAAAAGAGGAGGAGGAGAAACATTTGCTGAAATATTTGTAATATATCCCCTCATCAGATGGCAACAGCTGCTTGCAATCAATATGTGTCACTCTCTACTGGGTATTCATGTTGTGAATATAGAAATGGATTCTGCTCAAATAATATATGACATTTTCTTCTGAAAGTAAAAGCCCTGGAGAAACTGAACCCTTTGCACCATGAGTGACAGAGAGATGGTCACCATTCCTGTTTACATTGGAAATAGTGAATTTGCTTCTGCTAGGACCATGAACCTATTATTACAGGATGCACTTTAGTCTCTGAGTACAAAGAAGCCTTGTTCCTTCACACCAGCCCTTACATTTCTTGATTTCCTCTCTTTCTCCCCGGCAGAGAATATTGCTGAATTAACTATGGTGTTTTCCATGCAATTCCCATGTCTACGTCTGGCAATAATGCACAAAAGGAAACTGTTTCAGAAGAAATGCTGTTCTTGGATAGGGCTCAAAGGCTGGGGTTCATTCTTTTCTCATGTGCACCTCAGAGTTTTATGGAAGTGTGCAGCTTCCCCTTGCACCACAAATGCAAAAGGCAGGAGCTACCTATGGATGGCACTGTTTGCAGTGGGTTTCTAGAGAAACGATTCTCCTCTGCACATAAAAGACACTCGGTTAAAGGAGCACTTGTAGCAGACTGGTAAGGATAATTTTAGGATTGGTGAGTGAAAAAGAGGTGTACTACAAAGACAAAACAGTCTCTGGTTCATAACTGGTCTGGTTCATTCTTCATCATGGTGGGATTCTTTCTCTGGCCATCTAAAGTTCTGAATGTGAGTCCTAAAGAAAGGTCTTTAGTAGTAGTCAACAGCGACACAAGAAAATAGACAAAAAAGAAGGGTTAAAGAAGACACAAGCACATATTATTTTAGGTAAGAATTGGAATCTGTTTTAGAAGTGTTCATATAATTGACACAATCCAACACAGAACTTGCTCTATTTTGGTATTTGTAGCATTGCAAAAGCATCTTCTATTTAAATACACAATTATTATGCTGTGTTTCTGTCTTATGAAGATATAACAACCATGCAGAATTAGGCACAATGAGAAGAACTTCTGAGTCTGTTCAGAAAACCAGAAAACCAGAGAAAATCTAGTTTGGAAAATCCATTTGCTAAGATGCAAGAGAGAAAAGCAAATGAACAAAGTTAAACGGCAAATTTTTGTGTTTGTGCTGACTATTCATACGTACATGTGGTTCCTTAAGTGCTGAAGAAAATCAGTTTACGTCTAAAAATATAAGAAATTTCTTGAGTCAAATAAGCTCTTGGGGAGCAAAGACTAATTTTCAACTGAGCTTAACCTATTCATCAACGCTAAGCTTCCATAATTAGTGAGCTCATTCATGCAGAAAGTTAAAAGAAACACATCTCATTGTTATTATTTCAATTTCCAGGTCCAAAGGAGAAATACAAGACATGTTACCTTTGATGTTTCTGAAATATAACTGAACACTGCTACAGCCACACAGCATGTACTTTGCAGTTTCACTGCACCAGTTAAAAACAGCCTGGGAAAACAGATTTTGGAACAAGGTCTAATATTCACCCCGCTTTTATTTTTATGGTTTTTAACTCCACTGATAGATGGAGGCAGGCTAATGTACAGTAGAGCAGACATCCTCCATTTGCTACAACTTTGAGGATCTCCTTTTCATTACAAAAGAAGGCAAAACTTACATATTTATGTCTTGTACCTTATATGGCCGTAGTACTCAAAAGCCCCTTTCGATATTGGAGTTCTGCCATGGAAAGCCAGAATTACTCTTATCACACCCAATGCTCCAAAGACCTCAATGTGAAGCAGGAACTTTTATGAACTGCCCTCTATGTTTTGCATCTGCAGGAGGATAGCATGCCATTTGTAGTTTTATGTACCCTACCATTTTCTGGTTCATTTACTTAGGATTTCTACACATGACTTGCATTTGAAACACCAGGACAATTATTAGTGAAACACAAATCCTTCACCTTCTGAAAAAGAGGAATTCTCATTTTACTGAAAATGTATGGAAAATTCTTACTGGTAAAGCTCCTACTTCTGTTATACACCAAAGCTGCTCTACTCTAATCCCACAAAGCTACCAAATTAACTACCAAATGTTTATTAATTAAGTCCCTGTTGCATGCACTTCAAAGAAGTGTCCAGATAACTATATGGATATATTGCACATATGTGTACATGTTTAAGAAAACCTTATGATCTATCTCTTTGGAATGTTGTATTGAAAAATGTAAAATAATTTCTGGAAGATAGAAGTGTGTTGTATCACTTCTGCAGTAAACATGGATTTATAGTCTATAGTAGAAATTGCGTTCCAATTTCCTTTTCGAAGGGAAAGATGCTGATTAAAATTTGGGACTCTAAGACTGGAGTGTGTAAAAATAGGTTAGAAAGCAGTACCTCAGTGAAGAAGAGATAGTCCAGGGAAGAGAAAAGAGGAAAGGGAAAGGTCTGTTGAATATAAACCTTTTGATAAGGTTTCTTTGCACTCCTGTATTTCCTGCTGTTCACAGATAGCAGCAACCTTCTTGGAACTAGGACTATCAGTTTATTGGATATATGGACAGTGCACACCATGGAGAGTTCCTCAGTCCCCAGATGAAGCACTAAGGTGCAGAAATAGCTGCATGGGAAGAACAGTTGTAATAGCAGCTTTATTATCTGGTCTACTACCTCTATCTCTTCAGAAGACTATCTGAATTAAAATCTAGTACTGAAAGTATAAGACAATGTTCTTTCAAAATTAAACCATGGCACAGAAATTTCACCAACACTGTAGATGGTCTTTTAGGCCTCCCCAGACGATAAGACTTTTTATTTCCTCTCAAACAATTCTGTTGATGGATTTTGCTTTAATACACAATGTATCAAAATAACAATTTTGCAGTATTTGGCAGGTGCAAACCAATTTGTTCAGCTTGGAATGCTTGACTTTTTATGATGGTTGTGACACTACATTTGTTTGACTAGTGCACTGAACATACAGTAAGAAAGATGCCAAAAGGCAAATTCATGATGAAAGAACCGACCTGAAAAGAAAATCATTGAAGAGGGTTGTTTTTATTGGTATTCTTCACGGATTGAGCAGTTTTAAAGATTGTGTAACAACCACAGGCATGAAAGCCATCCAGACTCTTAAAGACATGAATAGAAGGTTTGTAATGTTCTGTATATGTCTGCTCCTCTGTCCAAGATTTTTACAAAACTGTAACAAAAAAGGTCTTAGCTATTTTAGAAATATTATATATATATTTACATATATATATATATAAACGAGTTGTTTCTCTGACAAAATTTTACACTTTTATAAGGTGAACTTCATGCTTTCATAGGAAACCATTCAGTTATTTACATTTTCGGAGAACTTCCTTACTTCTCAATTCCCACACTGCTTAAAAACATAACTTGTGAGAGTAGTATATATGTCAAGAAACATTACAATATTGTAGAAAAAACTTTGAGGATTCTTGTCCAGCTAGAGTAAACAGGTAAAAACTTAAATCAGCAACACATGCTAATTTACACATATGAGTCTTTTTGTTTTCGGCTGAAGATTTGTCATTCCATTTCTTGGAGTCGCTATTCATAAATTTTCCTAATACTGTTTTAAGCTTCTGGAGACATTCACTTGCACATTATTTTAGTATTTTAATACTATTTTTCCCAGTCTGATTTTGATATCTTAGCATCCTATCTTCCATTAACTTTTAAATCCTCTTTTGATATTCCTCAGTGAAAGATTCTTGTCTAACAGACTCCGATGGATCTTTCTTTCTTGTAGGCACAAAGAGACAAAGACTGCTGCTTATAATGATTGCTTAAGTGCATTCACTGGCATAGCAGCAGGTCCTGACAACAGATGTGGCAGCAGCTGGAGAAATCTTTTTTCATTTGAAATTGATGCTTGAATTTATATTCAGCCAAGTATATCTCTGGCATTGCAAACATGTAAATTCTTGAGAATGCCTTTGACTGCACTGAAGATATATTTCTGTTTCTCTGCAATGACTATTTTCTCTCAGAACTGATAAACATCAGAAACTATCCATGCGTCACAAAGCACACAATTTTAAGAAGTTTATAAAAATGTTTACATGTCCACATGATGAAATGTCTTCACTTAAGGGTCAGACCCTTAGAGCGCATTGGCTGAATAAGACTTCCTTTAGTAAAAGTGTAATTATCTATCTTTCCAATGACTTGGAGTAGTTCTCAGGAAAGTTGTGAGCACAGAAATGCACACAAACCTCTGAAAATACAAAGACCTTGCCCTTGTTTGCAGGGTGGCCAGGATGTGGAATTATCTCAGGACTTCTCTGAAGCATGCCTAAATTTTATCAAGGTTGAAATACCTTCAGGGTATGTATCAATGTGTGAGGGGTCCAGGATCTAGGAAAGGGAGAGTAATTATATATGGTACACTTTTGATTTCTCCTCTTTTCTTTGATAACAAAGGAGCCTCTTATAAATTTTCACTGCCTAGATGTTTAATCAAAGTTCAAACTAAGTAAAAAGTATTTGTAACAGCCTCTCTTAAGACTGTATAAAACTTACACTTAGCTGTTCTGTTGATGTCATCCCAATTCCAGTTTTCTTTCAAACATTCTCTCAAACTTCTGCTTAAGTTTAGCCGGTGAAATTCTAGTTTCAGCTTCTTGTTGCACACTACCAAGTAAAGCTGAAGTCTGCAAAGATCAGCACATTCTGATGAAATGTTCCCTTGTTATGGTTTTTAATGCCTACTTTATACCAGGGCACAGATTATGAATGTGTGCTGCTGGAATGCTACCAGGAGTCAAAAAATGTCTCTCTTAAAATTACCTGTTGCTTCACTTCTGCAATACATATAAAAAGAATACCCCCGCAAGGACAGGATGAGGGGATACAGTTTTAAGCTGTGTCCAGGGAGGTTTGGATTGGACATTTGGAGGAATTTCGTCACAGAAAGGATGGTTAGATATTGGAATGGGCTGCCCAGGGTGGTGGTAGAGTCACCATCCCTGGAGATGTTTAAGGAAAGACTGGATGCAGCACTTGGTGCCATGGTCTGGTTGACAGGGCGGTGTTGTGCCATGGGTGAGACTCAATGAACTCAGAGGTCTTTTCCAACCGAATTGATTCCATTATTGTGTGATTCTGTGATTCTGTGATTCTGTGATTCTGTCATTCTGTGAGCAGCAGTCTGATGTTCCTATTGCTATCTATATGGACTAAATTCTGACCAGCCTGGTTTCTGCAGGGTCCTAATTTCCTGCACGAACTCTCCTGATGTGCAAACTTTTATGATCAAGACTAGGCCCTTCTAAGTGTTATCTAGGTACTATTTTGCAGCAGACAGATCCTGCCTATGCAATCTAAAGCAAACTGTAGAAGAAAATGAGAATTCCTTTTGACCAGGTAGCCTCAAAAAACAGTGAGCTTCTGGCAGCATGCAGCTTAACCACAGTCAGCAGGACTTTGATGGCTGAAAGCCTGCCTGTAAGAAGCTCATGGTGTTTCCCTTCCACCTGCCACTCTCCTTAGTTTACCTAACCTCCAGGGATGCAGGTGCCTGGAATCAATTGGATGACCCCATGTTCAGAAAGACTCTCTCAATAACTATTAAATACAAATGCGTAAATTCAAGTAGCAGCTGCAGCAGCTCTGGTTGAGGAAAATGTGAATTTACCTCTTTGCCTTCTGTTTGCCAAGGTGGAGAAATTCAATCTTTATGAGTTTCACATAAATATATAGTCTTGTATGTAAGTAAATGGTTGACTCTCTACATAATGTATAAGAAGTCATTTCACCCAGAAGAGTTGAAAGCATGTCTTGTGCATTCTTTTCCCAGTGCATTTTGACATCTAAGAGTGAAGAGAGATATGAATGAGCTAAAGTTGAAGCATAGGCATGCTTGGGTCACTGGGGATTTGAAATAGGCAGAATTTCTCTCAGAGTTTCATTGCAATTTATAACTTACCATTATATATTAGGCAATGTTAGTGAAATGCACATGTGAGCTCATAATCCAATCAAAATAGTTATGAAATAGTTATCATGATTTCTGGGATTAACCAGCTACTTCTGGTTTTTACTTCCTGAGACCCAGGGGCATATGACATATGCTGAAACAGCGCAACAGATGACCTGGAATTTTAAAGACAGATTTCCACTTTATTTATGCGTGTTTCTTGTGTTTGTGATAAACATAAAGCAGATAAAATGTTGATATTTAACTTTTTGTTTCATTCTCATCTACTCTTCTGCCTCATGAATTCTGAAAAATTTACCAAGCAAGCATGTGCCCAGTTTTTGGGAAATCTTGGATTAATTCCTAATGAGCTTTAAACTAATTTCAGTGTACTGTAGGTACAGGATTAGTGGAGTTTTTTTTTTTTTTCTCACAACTTTGAATCCATGCTGAACAAAATACAAGGTCAAACTGATTTTTGGATTGCTGCTTTGATCTGCTGTAAATGTAGGCTCTTCAACACTCTCATGAGGCATACGATAATTCTTATTTTTGACTTTTTCATTACAGATCAATAAACTGAGGCACATACATGCCACAGCTCATTTACAGATCACAAACATGGGCTCTCCATCAGAAATGTAGGAGCTGTAAGCTAAATTTAACATTTTAACTGTTTGATCATAGCTCTTTTAGTTTGACTTTTCCTCTGAAATTCATTGTTTAAATAGAGCAAAGTTCATACAAGGTCTCTGACAACAGAGACTTCATAAGAGTATTTCTCAAATCAAGTTTGTTTTCAGGAGTAAGAACTACTTGTTACATTACTCACTATTATCTGAAATAAAATAGAAAGTGTCCTTTGACCAAAAAGTTCAGACTTTCAATCCTGGAAGTTATTATAATAGGGAAACTGCCACTAAAATTCCGTTGTATTTAAAAAGTCAAAGACCAGATAATTAGACTGAGAGTTGCAATAACTGTAACAGCCATTGTGTGACGCTCTACAGTGAATGGGCAGTAGCAGTAATCAATGCACTCAATAGGACACTGCAGTGTGGAGATTCATTATCACCCTGTCCGAACAGCAGATTTTTTTTCCACAAATTCATGTTTTCAGCTCCACTAAGTAAATTTAGGTAAGGGAAGTATGAAAGTCTACGAAACAAAATGTGTAAGATATGGTAGATAAAAAAACTCAGCTAACCCTGCCTCTGAAGTTCAACAAGACCCCCATTTTAGCTCTCTAAATTATTTGTTACATAACAATGTGCATTTGCATTCTTAGAGAGTGATTCTCATATGTTCTCACATTATGCTTCAGTGACTAAGCTGCAAAATATTTAGTATATTAAAAAAAAGCCTCCACAGCTCAAAGACTACATAAATTCTCCATGCAGAGAGACAATAACTAACTCCGCAACATTTTTCTCATAGCTGTTACTGTAATAACTTAAAATACTAGAACTGCTATAAGGAAAAGTAAATAAAAGAATCACCCACAGGCGTGTTTGTGGTATGATCTTAACCACTTATGGAGCAAGTAAAACAAGTTCACACACATAATGCAAATAGCCTGGTTCATGTCTCACTGATGTAATTTTTTGGCTTCTCTGGAAGTACGATTATCTGGGATAAGACAAAGCACGCATCCGGGATAGTCTGTTCACCAAATGCGAAGGGACACTCAAAGGAAAAAGGAAGATTCACAGTTCAGTTAGTGCTGTGACCTCTTGATTCAGGGTCTGCTATGAAGCCAGCATGAATGAGGGGAGTACAATGGCTGTACTAATGTACGACATGAGCAATCAGCCTTGCTGGGCCCGTGCAGCGCAGTGGATTGCCAGGAACAGATTTTTTCCAGAAATTGCTTAGGACACAGGAGTCAGAAGCTACTGCTTTGGTGATTTAGGGTTCCCTAGTGAATACCTCCCACTCATGGTTAACTCCTCCTAGCAGCTGCAACTTCAGAGACAGAGGGCAATGTACAGCTTCATCGTTCTGTGTAAGAAGTGAGACCAAACCTCTCAACCTTTTCTTTCCTGGAAGGAATTTATCCTAGAAAGCCAACTCTCATTGTTGATAAAATTAAGTCAGAGTTACTTTGCAAAGCTTTAAGAGCAGTAGCTAAAGTTATTTGAGGTCTGGGTAATACATACTTTGTGCTCTTTCTCGTTTTAATAAAATCCAATTGTTTGGGTTTTTAAAATATGTATAAGTAATAATTTTCTCTTTTAAGAAACCCTAACTCTTAAAAATGTTTTACCATTTCTAAATGGATGGTCTGATCTGTGTGGTCATTAGTGGAGGTGAAGTATTGACAACTTGTTGTAAAAGATGGTCTATATCTTAAAAGAGTTTGGAAATATAAAGCACAGACCTGTACTTCATGAAATGGAACTGCCTTGGGAAGGAGCAGCTATGGAGGTAGGCCCGTGCTACAGTGTTTTTAACAATTTCTGGTATTTAGCATGCTCATTGGAACCTCTAAGGAGTTTGAAGGAAGACAGACAGATTGTAGGAGATATGATTGACAGAAGCTGCATGAAGTCAATAACGCACACACAGTTAATGGCAGGCATAGCACTGCCAAGCCAGTCTAATACACAAACACGTAAACTTTACAAGCACCAAATCCCTCCACATTATTGCCCACAGCATGGCAGTTGAAAAGCAAACATGCTATAATAGCTTGTATAGGCATAGGATATTTCGATGACATATACGCCAAACTAAATATTAATATTCCCTGACACCAGTACAGTGGGGGCCTCTTGGAGCCACACAATCTCCAAAGCAAACGGTTTAAATGACAAGCCTTCAGCCTGGAGGGTTGGAGACAACTTGGGATACTCATGGATTCGCCGGTAAGTACTGAGCACTATGTGAATTTTCAGATTAAAAAACACGGCAAAGAGAAGTGGCTGGGGGAACAGAGGAAGCGAGTGGGGAGAGGGAAGGAATTGGGGTGGATTAAGTGCAAAGTCAAGGAGATGACAAAGTGATGAGATCGGAACCTTTTAAAAATGAAAACAGGATGTCTCAGACCTTTTGTTTTTGCACCGATTCTGTTTTTTTTGCCACCATTTCCTTCCAGGGCATGCTCACACACAAATATCTATACTGAGTATTTAATTCCACTCATGCAGATGAACTGATGTGACACTTTTTGGTCTTCTCTTTTGTCCCCATCAGCTCTATTGTGAGCAGCATTTTCTCTCCAAATCATTGGCAGGAAGATCAATTTCTAGAATACAAACACTTAGTAACCGATTAACTTTTTCTAAAGTATGAAAACAGTTCTACAGAAGGTGATCTTCATTTAAACACTGAATAAAAGTTTTGAAAAGGTAGTCTGTTTAGGTGGAAACAGCCACATGACCTTGAGAGTTCTGCTGTGAACCATCGTGAGCAGAAATTTCTTCTTCACAGTTCAGTTTTTACAGAAATTAGGACAACTGTGTTTGGTTAGCTGTCATTGGCATGGAAAATGGGCATAGGAGAAGGAAAGGCAGTTTCTGTCAATCTCCCAGCTTTCTCTTTTCTAGATTTAGGGATACGGCGGCTTCTATCACTTCCCCATCGTTCCCAAGGGACCATGTGGAGGTGTGTGATCCTTCAGCTGCTGCCATGCCTGTGCCTCGGTACCTCCCATGGGAAGGAGCCAGCACAGCCTTGTCACCCGTGTTCGGGACCAGATTCTGACACCTGCTGTGGCAAAGATGCCCCCAGGTCACTGCTCTGCAAGCAGCTGAGTGCAATAGCATTTGCAACCTGAACAAGGATGGAAGAAGAGGAATGAGAAATCCAGGATCAAACTAAAACTGCCACTAGCTACTCTCTGAACCTCTCAGACTCCATTTTCCCCCCGGATGTTTAGGAGGCATATAAAATGCTGGTGGCAATAGCAATTAATAGATGGGTCAAGCAACAGATGTAATTGCTTTGCATTTTCTTCAACAACTTTACTTTTTTTCCTTTTAAAATACAATTTTAATTACAAATGAGCAGTCAAAAGCAATAACAACTTGGCTTTTTTGAAAAAAATTCTCTTTGCATGCATTTGTATTACCAAAAGTCATCAAGTGGCAGGTAATAGCTCTAGTTACCTCTTCAGTAAACCCTGCTTGTCAAATAATGAATAATTTTTTTTAACCTTTTAATCAGTTCATCAAGAAAGCAGGTTGATCAGGGGTGCTTTGACATCATCTCAGTAACTGCTCTAAAATACTTTAGATGACTGGAAGGGTTATTAGAAATATGGTGCCAATAACTTTAGAATTCATGAAAAAAGTATGGGTCATTGTTGCTTCTGTAATGCCATTTGCTCAGTGATAAAGGAAATTACTGTTAATTACCAGGTTATTACCATACTTAATTCTGATAATTGTGGGCTATGCAAACAATGTTGAGATTAGAAATCACATTATTTTGTTCCTCCAACCAGGTGGCAGTACTGTTCCTGTATCATTTGTTCTAGGGTTGCTGTACTTTTGTTAATGAATTAGGTTTACCGCCTCATAGCTGATACTCAGAGGTTAAAAAAGTTTACTTTGAAGCATCAGCTGTTCTCTTTCAGTGTGATTTACACACACACATACGCACACGGTCTCTTGAAAACATTCTAATGTTGTGACATAGTTTTGTTTTCCTTCTTTAGGACCAAACTGGCAAAGTAGGAGGTTGTGCAAAGCAGAAATAGGCTTTACTGACTACAAAACCGGGTAGCTCAAGAACTCCAGGCACCGATATCACCCAGACTACAGCTGAGAGGAAATATAAGAACTGTGACTCTAGGGGAATACTGGGAAATACACCAAAATTAATTCATTTTCATTATGACTAATTCCAGAAAATGTCTCCTGGAAAGTGTTTAAGCACATGCCCCTTTGATTTCAATTGGAGTTTAGGGAACCTTACAAGAACTGAGTTGGCAAATTTTCATCTCATTAGTGTATTTTAGTGTTTTGAAAGTATACATGCTGGAAATGTCTAGAAAACACAAGGTTAGATCCTGTTTCTGTTTATGCATGTAATGGTTTCTCACTGTTTTTTAATCATTTTATAGAAACTGAGAAAAAATAAGGTTCGTAAAATATCATGTATCTGCTTTGCAAAACCTAAAGGATGAATCTAAAATCTACTGAAGTGAAACCATATTTACTGAAAGTTGTTATGGAATCATGGAACATTTCCCTGGAAGAGAACTGGTTTTATTCCTCCAAAAGTCATTGGAATTTTCCTAGAATAAATGTGAACAAGATGTGATCCTCAGCATTTTTTTCTGTAAAATCAATAACAAATGCCATTTATGTTTCACAGTGCTAAAGCAGGCATTTCAGCTATTGTCTTCTACAGTTTTTAGCATCTTTCCTAGACTTTGAATAGAATATTTTTTCTTGTCAGCAGCTTTGCTGTTGTCTTGGCAGCTTTCTTCACCAAAAACTGCTGAAAGTCTGAACTCCCCTTGCTCAGCTAAATTTTGTTATGTTCCAGGGCAAAGTAGGAACTCTACAGGAACAGCGTTTCCCTCTGTGCTATTCTTCTTCTCCTGGTCTTTCTGCGTGTTTGGGCTGAAAAAGACCTGCCGCAAGTATGGCGAGGAGCAGGCAGGAGGTGACTGCCAGGATCTGATGGTTTGCAGTGCTAAGTGAAACAAACAGAGAGGCCTGACTGACTTCCCAGCATCCTGATGTCCTCACTCTTCTTCACTCTGAGTGCTGCTCTCCCACTTACATTCATCAGCAGCTGCGAAAAGGCTGGGGTACAATCAGGATCAATGTAGATCCCATACTGCATTTCTTGCAGTTCCATGCTTTTAACAACTAAAGGCAAAGGTTTTTTTCCTTTCAGTGGATTTAAAATTGGATCCCAAATGATTCTGTGGCCTCAGGTGGCCAAAATCTTCAGAAAGCTATCATTGCATTGTGAAAGGAGCTACATCACTAAGATTATTCTTATATCGCACCATATTGTATATGGCATGGTAAAAGGAAAGTAAAATTTGTGTGAAGTAAGGCTTGATATCAGAAAAATGATCTGTAGCATATAGTTATTCCTCCAGTCACTCACTGTTACTGTTAACCACTATTCTGCTCTATAGGACCATAGTTTTCGCACTATACACCTCAGTAAGGATTAAAATGAGATGCATTGAATTATTCATATCTGTTTTAGTGCTAGAATGGAATGACCCTTTGATATCTGTGATTACAAGTCTTAAAAATAATCTGAAACCTAAAATCATTATACTACAAACATGTTGAATTTTCCCTCCCAAATTAATACTATGAACACAGTAAAGTTGAACTTTTCCCTGCATTCAATTTTAGAAAATATTGAACAAATATCTAGTCTCGAAATGTCAGAAAAATGTAATTAAAATGTACGAGTCTCAAAAACAACATCATCAGCAACAACGACCTAGAGAAATAATTGATCCCTTAGAAATTTTGTGGAAGCCTGTTCAGGAACAGCAGAAAAGTTAAAAGCTTAACTAAAATGCAGTGTAAATTCAGTAGATCAAAAATTTCATTATTACAGACTAGAGTTCTGGATACTTCTTGCATTTTATCCAAAGATCATGTCAGACATCTGAGCTATATCCCTTGGGCAAAATATTGTATCTTCTCTTTTCTAGTGATTTTTAAATAGATGCTTAAAATACTTTAATATTATTTATTAAAAAAATTATATATAAAAAAATATAGCAAGCTTCCTTGCTTATATTCCCTCTCTCAGCTAATACCACTGCAGATTAACACAAATTGCACTTAAACAAATGATCCTCACTCTGAGCTGCCACTTGCTGAATACGTGAATTGGTGCATGTGTCTGCATGCAATTAATTCATAAGCAGGCCAGAAATACCCTCACGGAGCTCTATTGAGCTGTAAGTGGAAAGCAGCATAAGACACCATCATAACAGAGTGTATTTCAGTCACGAATAACTGCACTTAGCCCAGTGCCTCTTGAACACAGCAGCTTCATGTCCGTCACTCAGTGTGCCACATGCGCAGGCTCCAGTGCAAAGATGTGGCAGTAACGCTTCTGCAGCACAGTGATGGGCTGATTTACTTGGGTTGGAAGTTAGCTCCTTCGAGTGGTAGTGCTCTGGTAAACCATGCAGTTACTTTCCATCATTGAGTTGATAGTTTAAATAAGCTGGCGTCTTGAGTGAACTAAATAATCACTCAGCTTCCGATTTTAACTTTAAATTCAGTTCAAAGGTTTACTTCAAAAGATGGTCAGTTTGGCATAAAACACAAGTACTGTTGAAATTGGCTGCAAACACTCCTCATCTCCAGTATGATCAGGAGCAAACGCTAAGTCTTGATTAAAAAATAGCCCTTTTTCCCTTGTACCCTAGGATTGTTATGGGCCTGACCCAGGAAGGTTGTGCTAATTCTGCATCTTACTCAGCTAGCACGATTCCTTCTGTCTAAATCTCTGCCATAACTTGCATGGAGAAGAAAGCCCCAGTTCAGCTTTTTTTTTTTTTTTGGTATTGCTCTTTTGCCAACTGACGGAAAGAGAACCTATTAAAAATATAAAATTTGAAAATCTGATTAAAAACCAAAATGGTTTTATATTTCCTTTACTGGAAATGTCTAGAAAAATACAGTCAGTGTTTTATGATTTCATTATCTGGCTAACAGTCCATTTTATTGCACAGCAAATGGTCAGGGTTTATCTTCCCATACATTCACAGGCTCTCTTTTACAATTTATATCTGATTTATAATCACTCCCACAAACTTCAGTGAAGCTAGATTATTTCTCTAGATTTGATCAATTTTCAAAACTCTATACTTATGTAGGAACAGCTTTGCATTTCAGTAGAGTTTGGTTTTGGTTGGGGTCTTTTTTGTTTTGTTTTTGAAGAGAGCAGAGTCTGAGATTAATAGGATTAATAGCTGTCAATGAGCATGTATAATTACATGGTTACAGCAGCAGTGTTTGCAGAACTGGCACAGGATATTTTGAAAAGTGTGCCTTTTGCTCATGAAAATGGTAAAAGTTTATCTGGGCATAAGAGCCATGATTTCTGTGAGAGGAAGCAAGGCCAGTTCTGAATGGCATTACTCATTCGGAAAGAGTAGGCTTTGGGGACTATTTGCATGAGAAAGGACTGCTCCTTACATGGGGAAGGATTGTAGAAAGAAGGCTAAACAGACTCAATTCCTGACATGTCTGACATGTTGATTAAGGCCTTTTATGAATTGAGAACTTGGTTTCAGCCTGCTATTAACACGCTAGGCATTATTAGTCGCTCTGCAGTTCTACAGACAAAGTGTTGGGAAAAGAAGGGCATATGCCCTTTGCTCGGTGTCTTTTCTTTTGCAGAGAAAGTGTGAGGAATATGTAAAAAATCTGCAAGCTCCACTGCTAGTAAAGAGAGTCCTCCAGTTAAGGCAGCATGTAAAGGTACTGCAAACCCCCTGTCTGCAGGTCCCTTTGGAATGGCATCAGAACAGCTTTGCCTTGTCCACCATGTGGTGCCGGAGACTGGGTGATGCTGCACCAGGATCACCTTTCAGTGATCAGAGGCTCTCCTTTCAGTGTTATGAAATAATGCCCCAACAGCTGGGACATGGACATGAGAAACACCAAACCAAGACAGGACTGCTCAAGTCCAAGCAAGGATTTCCCTGTTCAAACTAAAGTGGGTTTAATATTTATTTATAGAGGAGTCTTATGATAATCCAAATGTGGCCCTAGAGATGCAGCACAAACAGAACAGGGCTCACTGAAGGCAGGGGGACAGAGGTAATTTCAACAGATGATTTGACTTGCTCTGTCCCAACCACCTCTAACATGAAAAGAGATGTAATTGGCAGGCTACTGTGAATGAGACTGTTCCCTCAGAGCTTTTCACATGTGCAACAGGCCATGCAGCAGCGCAGAAAAGGAAACTGGAAAAGTTACTGGTATCCATTCCTGCTCATCTTCTTTCCTCAGGTTATGAGCTGTACGTTGCACAGATGACAGCCTCACCCTCCTGAGCAGGTACACGGTAAAACACAGGCTGTTAATTCTGGGGGATAATGTTAAATAAACACATCCTACAGCTAGAAAATACACCTTGGCTGTTTCCCCAGAATGTTTCATCCTAATGAGAAATGGGAGCTCTAAGTTTTCAGGAAGGCACTTAGGGAAGAGGAAACTAGAAAACAAATGCTGTATGCTAAAATTCTTCTGCCTCAAGAAGTCCAAGGGAAAATGGGATATTGTAATGCTCAAAAGCTCTGATACAACTAAGCCGGTGTTTTGGGCAGGGGCCAGAGTGCACTTCCTCACTGTCAGATCATAAGGCACAGAAAAGTCCTTGTCTTAAGTTAAGCTGTGCTCAGCAACAACCTAAACATCAATGTGTTATCAACATTATTCTCATACTGAATCCAAAACACAACACTGTATCAGCTACTAGGAAAAAAATGAACTCTATCCCAGCTAAACCCAGGAAGGTAACAAATGAGGGGATAACCTAAGGGATGATCCAGAACACAGCAAGATGCCAGCAGAGTGATTGGAGTCATGCCCCATCATTTGCATCCTTACCCACTGTTTCTTTCAATCCTTCACAGTGTTTACAGAGCAATGTCTCTGGTACACATAGTATCAAATAAAATTTTAAATTTTACTCCCATGCAATAGGATGAAAAGCAATGTGCAAGGAAGCAAGCTGTAGTGGACCAAAGGGATTAAGTAGTGATGATGCAGTGTCTCATTATGAGAATGTGCTGTCTCTATTCCAACAATAGAATTAAGCAAACTTCTAGATAGAAAAATAAGGAGGTTTGCAGCCTTACAAAAATACAGAAAAATATGACAAGATAAGAAATAACAAGGTTTTACCAAGAATATAAAGGTACCAATTCTGAGCCAGGGAAGACACTGTGAGATGTCATCATAGGTTCTGCTAAACTGGAGCTGGAACTCTGCTTTCACTGAAGTGGGAATGTGAGCCCACCCTCTTTGACCAGTGACCTTCATCTGGCTGTGGCCACCCAAACGCACATGTTGATTTGGACTGAGCAGAATTTAAGAGGAATGTTCACTCAGAAATACTTGAATGTTTTCCATTATGAGGAGAGCATTGTCAAGATGCTTCATATGCTGGAATATTCTTGTTCCAAAAAAAAAAAAAATCCAAGCTTGTTCTCAGAAACCTTCCAGATGGAGCAAGAGTGCTGTGTTCAGTCAGCTCTGCAATGTGCATGCACATCCTTTGGCCTGAGAAACCCCTCTCTATTCCTTCTTTTATCCACTAAACCCTCTACATTTCTTGTGCTGTTTTCCTGCCCTATATGAAAGGGCGAAGGCAGGAGAGTTCTGATCGTGCTGCTGCCTTGAGCATCAGCCTGCTATCCTCTAAAGCAGCCTCTGGTGTGAGTGGCTCATGAATCTGTGCTCAAGACTGTGCCAGAGACAGAGTTTTCTCTTTAAATGCTCAGGCCCCAAGTCATTCTCAGCACATAAAAGTGTTGATCAGACTGGTTTTATGACCTGCTAGAATATACATAATGACTTTGATGTGCCTTGTCACTCTGAGCCTATCTGTGAGAGGTAGAAAAACCCAATTACACTTCAGCCCAAGCTGTGAAATTATTCATAGCTTTGATAATTGTGGTACCTGTAGTCAAGTGAATGAATCGAACTCTGAGGATATGATTCTGATCTGCTGCTCACCACTGCAAACCCAGATCATTTATGGAGTTACCTAGGAATATAACAGTTTCAAGGGAAGTATTTGGATACAAATATTTGTACATAATGGCTTGGTTTTTGAATTCCAAAGTTACAGCTAACTTTCTTGATAACTTCTGTCATACTTTCCTATTTTTTTTCCTCATTTACTAAGCAAGCAGTGTGTCCCTCAAAAGTGTGATACTGACAATTAGCTTCTCTTCTGAATTCTTATGATCATCATTAACTGTCATGAGGCAATTAATCAAGTACAAATACGGCAGTAGTGACATCTTAACAGGTACAAGTCTTTTATACATTTGAGCGAGAAACTACTTATGCAGATGTGCATACATGCATGTTGCAATTTTACTTTACCTCTGAGTCTTGAAACTATTTTTTAAGTGAATATAAAGTTCTAAAGAAATCAGCAGTAGTCTGTGGTTCATTTGAAGCCAGGGGGACAAAGAACAAGGGGTTACAGCAAAACTAGTAGCAAACACCAATACTTTTGAAAGACTTAGCCCTCTGGCATTTCTGATGGAGATTTAATTTTGACATTCCATTGACATGTTTTCCTTTTAAGGTGTTCTACAGCTAAGTACAGCTCATATGAACATCTGTTCACCACTATAAAAGTTTATAGTGACCTGTGAATTTGAAATTTAAATCAGGTAACATTTCAGGTTATAACTTTTAGATTAAAAAGAGACAGCTCGGCATTGTAAATGAACTAATGTTGGCAGAATGGTTGGGGCATAACTACCTTATTTTTTTTACCTTAAAACAAAAAGCATATGGGATTGGTGTTAGCCAATGCCATTTTCTCAGGGTACAATTATGTACATCTGTTATTGCAATAAACTGTTCTTAGCAAGATGCATCTACTGGCAGAAAATTTTCCAAAATTAATATTAGCATATAAGCCTGCTTTTTTATTGATACTAATTTTTTCTATTCCAAATGTCCCTCATATTTTTCAGCTGCCTCCTGCTATTTTGCTCCATTCTGCTTATGGCTTCTCTGATGGAGAGCCATACGGAACCAAATCCTGTTCACTCACACAACTAGCCCCATCTGTCTTACTGTGTAGACTTAGGCTATGTTTTCACTGTCAAAAAATCTTTTTTTTTTTTTTTTACAGTGAGATAACTGGATGCATTAGGTAGCTTTCTATCAAATCCCAATAGCAATGAAATTTTTGACCATGACGTAGGTAGGTGAGGTCAGGCTTTAATGTTAACCTCATCTAGTTATGCAGTGGTAGAAAAGAAAATTTCTCATATCTTGTCTCTGTTATGACCTTAAATTGAGACACCTAATGTCCATTAGATATTTGGCTGTAAGATAACCACCTGTTTTTTAAAAAGAATTAAAAAAATGTCCAAAGCATAATTTGCTAAAAATCATTGCAAATTCATTGGTGTTGTACAGTTTGTAGTCTTGCATCACCCAAGTCATGAGATTTAATAAATTGAAAGTGCTTTCCAGCTACTGCTTCCAACTGTTATTTAAATTGTGTTCCTACTTCATGTTGGCATGGAAGTAAGGCACAAGAAAGGAAGTCCAGTTAAACATTGGTCATTGATACAGACTATAATGTGGGGCATACCCATGGAGAAAATTGCAAAACATGTTATGATTGTGTGTATCTGGTTTTCTATATCCTATATTTAACATCTTTCTCATGCAATTCAATCTCAGGAAGCTGAGCTGCAAGAAGTCTCTGTTACATGAAAGTTTCAGTAAAATTTTCCCTGTTTTGATTACTTTGGAGACATATATGTGAAAATGTTTACACTGATTTTACATGGACTGTTCACTGAACTATGGGAATATTTTCTCCCAAAACTAGATGGCATGGAGAAAATTTATTATATCACCATTTTTAAAATGCATGTTAGTCCTATAAAATTTCTTGCTTCTACTCGCCTACAGCTCCATCTCAGACTCAGACCTTGTCAAATTTACCAAAGAAAAATTTTACATCTTCAGATGCATTTTTGTTAAACTATACATTATATGAAGAAGCAGCTAAACAATATATAAAATTATTCTCAAAGTACTTCAGGCAACATGATTAGCATGATATTTATATCCAGCTCTCTAACGTATGAAAATTCCCACTAATCTTTTGAAAATATATTTGCTATTTTGCAGTGATAAAGTTGAAAATTCTGTGTGACTTCTGCCTTTTGAAAATATGTGAGAAAATATGAAAAAAAATAGTGTTTGGGGTTTCTTTTCTTTTTCCAGGAAGGTCATACAATGTAGAGAGCACTTGCACCGTGAGCTGGTTACATTTCTCATCACTGTGTCCTCTGGGAGCAGAAGTGACATGCCCCCCAAATTATGCATATTTGTCCCTCTTTCTCACTCTGTGCTTCTCAACCATAACTTCCCAAATCAAGCTTCCAACTTCACTTTCAGATTTTCTCTACACCTTTTTCAAGCTCTTTCTCATACCTGTCTTTCATTTCCATACTTGCTCAAGACTACCTCTGTCGCATACTCAAAAAGGAGGAACAAAAAATTGCATACTTCTTCCAGCTTTCAAACTTTTCCTAAATGCAGCAACCAGAGTTCAGATGAGGAAGAGCAGATTATTGCTGCAGCAGAGAAGTCTAATGAGCATGATTGTAAAAACAAACAGGAGGTCTACCGCACCTGTGAATGGAGGCAAAGAAGTGCTTTTCGATGCCCATACGTGCCCCACACGCTCTGAGAATACACTATAAAGAAAAAAAGGGCTAAAATGAAAAGATTAATCTGCTATAAATTTTGCGGATTAACTACCTAAAATGATTAGTAGTATTGGTGGAGTATAAGATAACTGGATACATTTTTGTGTATTTTTACATGGTAGAGGAAGTTATATTCAGACTTGTCACACCCAGCACACTGCATGTGAACCTGAATGACCCAGAATTATTGATGTAGCTGGAATAATACAGAAGCAACTGTCATGATAAAGTGTACAGTAATAGCACCAGTGTAGCACAGCTGAAAACCAGAACTGAATTCCAAAACTGGATGGTATTTTTCATCGTCATGAGCTCCATAAAGCTCAGCTTCATGTGATCAACTGCCATATTCTTTAAAGGGATGACATTTGAACTAAAGTACTTTCAAGACTAGTGCTGGGGAAAAAGATGGGCTTGAGTAACAAAAGAGTCTATGAAAAACTGGTGCCAGTTGACAACTCTTCTTAGTTCTTTTAATGCTAAAAAGAGGAAAAACCAAAGGAATCCTGGAAAGCCAGGGCATGGGCAATGGGCAGGCTGCCTCTGGACTCCAGAAAACATGAAGACACAAGTTCATCCTAACAGCTAGGTAGACATCCAAAGACTGGCACTACTGACCAGGGCTGTGTTACTCATACCCCATATATTACTTTTTATTATGATAAGCCTCTTACAAAGCCTAAATGGCTGTAAAGACCTTAATTCCCTCGAATATGCATACAGTAGGGTATTAAGTTTGTACAATATGTAGTTTACTTGTAGAACAGGATTTCACTCTATGTGGCCTCTTAAATCACCACTCTGCAAGCATTGCGAAATTAGTCTTGAATGACTGAAATTTCAAGAATTCTAGATTTTGAAAAAAAGTGGGAAATACATCACAATAACCAATAATTAGTTTTCCTAGCACTCATTCTGTTAACTATGTTTTCCTCTCCGTGAGCAGAGATGAAACTTATATCCCTGCACAGAGAATTGCAGCACAGTTCCCTATATGTCCCAAATACGTAAACAAGAATATTCAGTCCTTTTTCTATTTACTAACTCTGTTATACCTTAGGAGGTCTGCAGGCCGTGTATTCCTAATTAGATGTTTCTTAAATCTACGTAACTTGAAGAAAATCAGAGTAAATTTCAAAATGGAATAATAAGTGATACTGGTTTTTGAGAACTAAAGTATTTGATATCAGTTGGGACTGGATCAGAGGTTTTGAGAAAGACTGGCATTTTCAAATACGGGAGATATAAAATGTTTCAGTATTTATCTTTCTCCTAACATCCTTCTATTCCTTTTCAGAAGGAAAAAAGTCATATCACTTGCATCTGCAAAGAGAGGGGAAGAGGAAAAAGAGGGAGTTGGTGTGTATGATTTGAGAGATCTAATATATAATTACCACTGAAGAACTTTCAAGTCATTTAACCTTGTGGGAAGGTTTATTTTTTGACCTTGCTTAGTCTCTGCATTAATTCTCTTTACGTTTACTTCCAGCAATAGTAGCCTAAGCCTCCACCTACACTTGCATTCAAAACTGCAGGGCAGTAAGTTCTACCTTGACAATATGCTGGAATAAGAAATTCCTACCATACTATGTCTTTCCATGGAAAAATATTAAGACTGTTGTTCTAAATCTAGTATTAGGGTCTGACAAAAAATAATTGCAATAAAGAAGTACAATGGCTGATAGTAAAACAAACTTTTTTTTAAACTGTAGTTTTATTGTGGATGAAGAAGTTTAGTGTGAATTGAAAGGGCATGTGAAATAAAGTACAGTGACAACCGACCATGCAGGCATATGACTAACAGTTCCCTCCTCAACAAAATAGAAAATTTTTGGTTTTGACTACAGGAGATATTTCCTAGCTCAAAATAAGAGGGTAATTTATACTCTTGCAAATATCTGCTAGAAATGTTAGTATTTTTGGATGCTTATGCAAAAGAGTAGACTAGTCTGATAAAAGGAGTGGCCAAAGAACATTCTGTATATAACCAGGTTTTCATCAGAGATAAATCAGGCATCACAACAACATTCTCCAAATTTATGCTAGATGTAAATAGTCTTGGGATTCTTGTGAATCAGGTTCTAGGGATCACAAGTGATCCTGTACTAACTCACAGATGCAATGTTACTTACTCTGTATTAGTTTCACACACCATAGGTATATGTGGATTTGTCACAATTATTTTGTTTCACAGTACCAAACCAAACCATAAACAAATGTTTATGGAAAAAATAAACATAAATAAATGTTATGGAAGCTCCTGGAATTTAGCAGACTGCAGAGATTCATGACAGTGTGTGTTGGTATTGTCTGGGATAGAGTTAATTTTCTTCACAAGTGCGAGGCTGTGCTTTTGGCTTGTGCTGAAAACAGTGTTGATAACTCAGGGATGTTTTCTTACTGCTGATCAGGACTTGCACAGAGCTGAGGCCTTTTCTGCTCCCCACACACGCCAGCACTGCACAAGGAGCTGGGAGGGGACACAGCTGGGACTGCTGACCCCATCTGACCAAAAGGATATTGCAGACCATATGGTGTCATGCTCAGCCTATAAAGCTGGGGGAAGAAGGAGGAAGCAGGGAATATTAGGAGTGATGTTGTTTGTCTTCCCAAGTCACCATCATGTGTGATGAAGCCTGGCTTTCCTAGTTCCCTGCCCATGGAAGTGGTGAATAAATTCTTTGTTTCACTTTGCTTGCCTGTATGGCTTTTGTTTTACCTATTAAACTGTCTGTACCTCAAGCTGTGAGTTTTCTCACACTTTTACCCTCCAGTTCTGTCCCCTGTCCCACTGGGGATGAGTGAGTGAGCAGCCCTGTGGAGCTGTGTTTCCATCTGGGGTTAAACCATGACACAATGAAATATAGACTATGCAAAATACATTCACAGCCTTAGAGACAAAACAGGTGTTAAATGCCTTGAAAGGACTGTGTTTGAACCAACAAATACTTGTACATTTCACCTATAAAAGGCATGTTAGTTATGCCCAAGAATAAGAAATGCCTCTCCTTGCTGCTCTTCATGCACCTCCAGCCTGATTTATAGGACACATGATGTTTCCTTTGATTGATGTAGCCAATGCCTATTCTCAGCATTTGCCATAAAAATTTAAATTCTTACTAAAATGTGCAACTCTGTAAAGTGGGCACAGAAAGTGCTGGTGTATAGTAACGGAGCAGTTCAGCTGCCTACTCATGGTAATATTTCCAGTGTACTCTTTCGGACTTGTGCTGCTGTTCCAGACAGGTGTGGGGCTTAAGATGGTCCTATGTCATACCATATGACCCTACCAATGTCTTAGATACCTGAAGGCACCTAAATTCACCCCAATGTTGACATTTTGTTACGGCGTGTAAATGACTCCGTGAGAAACTGGGAGGAAGATCTTTCCGAAGAGCTTTTTCCAGCAGGAAATGCAGTGCCCCTAACAAAGAAAACAGGCAGCCTCATTTCTGGTATAACTTCATCTCTTTCCCTCTTCAATTTTAAATACTTTGAAAATGGAAAAAACTAACTTAAACAGTGCAGAAGCTGCTGCTAAAACAAAATAAAAATTTAAAACTGTATACAAATATAGTAAAAGAAAACAGGAACTCTCCTGCTTTAAGTGCTCTTAGTGAGGGCTTAGTGGAGCTCTGCAAAAAGGATATAGAGCTGCTTCACCATCTTGAATTATGGAACTGGATTCAGGTGGTATCTTGCATCAAAATATATATCTGAGGTTCAGCTGCAATTTACTGCACAGCTGAAGAGGAGGAAAAGCAGCAAAATAAAGTGCTAGGAACTGTCACGAAAACACAGAGGAATCTACAAACATCCATTAACTTCAGACCAACACTTGGGGTAAGAAATAAATCTAGACAGTCGTGTCTCACGTTAGTATTGGGAGAATTAAATGGAAAAAATCATCCACGTAATTTTTAACAGCAGGAAGCTACGAGATGAACCTTTCTTCTCACTTATGGGAATCTGTCAAGGAGATGTTGGATGGACATGGGAGGGTGGAGGACACTGCTGCATCCAGGGGAGCTGCTGCGTATAGCTGAGAGAATTCATCACCTTTAAAACTCTCCCTAGTGAGGTCTGTTCAGAGCTGTTATATTAAAGGGGTAAAAAGCTAGAAGGTGGAGAAATAAGTTCAACAGAAAAAATGTAGGCAATTGGACTTATTTCTGCCTCATAAAGAGAAGGTTGCTGAGAGACTGCTTGGGGTGAGGATAAGAAGAGACCAGAGATTTAGTTCAAACACTTGAAATAAATATTTAAACATGCAGTCACATCATAAAGGTATAGATTTCAGAGGATGTTAAGGGACAGTTCCTTCTAGAGAATGACACAAAAGCTACTACTACAGACTTCTTATGGAAGAATGTATCTGTAAGATAAGCTACTTAGACAAAAAGTATTGTGACTGTAAACTGAAAGACAAAAACGTTAAAACGAGTAGTGGATCATTCACACAATAAGCTCAACACATGCGAAATATTTTACTCTGAAGCATACTGAACAGCTAGATGATAGAATTATACAGAAAAGCATGGCATTGGACATGCTAACTCAAATTAAATGGAAAAAAAGTAAATAAATTTATGGGAAGTACCAAACAAACCAGAAGGAAATTTATGTGAAAAGTAAAGATACTTAATCTAGAAAATAAAAGTAATGTCTAAAAACGCCAGAAAAGGGAATTCAGAAGAAAATAATGGATTGTCTATTCCTATCCCAAAGGTTGTACAATCAAATGGCTCTAGAAGTTTTTTTGAAGATGCAGCAAAACACCATGTCATAGTTACAGAACTGAGCACAAAAATGTGTAGTTCATTCTACCTGAAAACAAATCCAAAAATCTCTATAGAGGAAGCTTAAAAAAATGCTTCAAGATGTGAGTGAAAAACTAAAATGGTGCATATATATAAATAATATGAGACAGATAAGGACAAGAGTGGGTGCCGTGATAACATGATTTCAGTACGCAGAAATCACTGGAACAGATAACAGTTATCAAGTAATGTGCAAGCAGTACATCCAAAGACAGTTTTACAGAGGAAAATTAAGAAAACTATCCCAGGGAAAAAAAAAACCTGAAGGTGCTTGTTTTTATGTTACTACTCACTGCTACTGAAAGTATGCCAAGGAATGGTTGAAACATAACTACTGATTTCTCTTGAAAAGCTCTGAAATCAAAGACCAAACTCATCATGCTGGGCAAAGAGGAAAGCAGGAAATAATGGGCAGGATAACATTCCCAGCAGCTGCATTCAAGATGGACACATATGGGCACAAGACAGTGTTTGTGAAGAGTAATGAAAAGGAAATTGGAATAATTGATCCCGGGCTGAAAAGAACCTGAGATATTCATGTTCACACTCACCATGGAAGTGAGCATTCGGTGATATTTCTAAGAATAAAATGATTATTTGCAATAATATGCCTGAGTGATAAATTACTTTGCATAAACCATCATGAAAGAAAAGCTAGATGATAGGAATGAATTTGAAATCTGTTTCCATCATGCTGTGCCTGAGGTGAACACAAATTGCTGTTGTGGAGAGGCTGCCTGAACTCTTGGTTTGAAGGCAAACCAAAGGCTCTGAATGGGTAGAGAGGGCAGTTGGTACAGAGATGGGTGGCTGTGTTTGTAAAACTGGTAAGATAAGGAAGGAGAACTAAGGAGTGGCAGTGAATACTTTTGAGGAAGAGGAAGAACAAAATAATGATGAAAACCAGTAAAGGACTAATTGAATTCACACTACAGAAGTATGGAAACATGGAAAGGGCAGCAAGGGGTAAGGAAGGACTGGCAGATACTTGACATGTCAAGGAAAGAGGATAAAAACATTGCCTCTGAGATTTGAGTTGAGAAAAATGGTGAAAAAGAAGAACTATGGATGGTAGGGGTTCAGAGGCAAGTAGAGAAGGCAAATCAGATAAACTATCCATGTTTTCTGTAAGCTTTAAAGAGGCTTAATATTGAGGCATCTGTACTTCATTTTATACTGTGACTTGAAAGAAAGAGTAGAAAGCTGAAGAGGACACAAAGGGAGAGATGAAACAGTAAAAGCATAGCTGATGAAAGATAATGAAACCAGCAGAAAAGAGGGTTAGATGCTGAAATAGGCAAGGCACAGCTTAAAGCAAAAAATCTCTAACAGGAAGGTGGTGAAAAAATGAAGAAATATAAAGGCTATGTTATATTACTGTGCATTCCTAAATTATGCAAAACTGTGTATGCAGAACCAAAAAGGAGAGATTCAGGTTGCTCTGCAGACAAGAGGTTGGTCAGAGCTGCCTGCCCAACTGCTACTGCTCCAAACTACAGTCACCCATTATGACAAACGTAAATGAAAGACCCTGCCCTTATATTGAACAGCTGGGTCAGAACTGTTCATGTGATCCATACAAACAGCGATCTCTTGAAGCCTCTCTTCTATGCCATATATCATCAACTAATCCTTCCATTTCTCATTCATTATTATGTCACCATAAGCACTTGTGTCAGTGGAGATCTGCCATATGGTGCAGCTTTGGCACCAGCTGTTTTTTTCAGTTATTAATAGATAATGAACTGAAAAGTTTTCTCGTAAGATGCATACAGATGATTTCGTGGCTGCTGAAGAATGGCTAACAAACTTATTCAAAATTTGACAGAGTGGATGAAGTGTCTTTTAAATTATTTTTTTGTTTGTTTGTATTGTTTTTAGAGTCACAAAAATGTAAACAATGCACTTGGTCCACCCTTCATAAGTATCTAAGAAAACCCATAATGGCTACAAGACAAAAGGAGGAGAGAGACAGTTCCCATGCATTGGAACATCTTGGTAATCATGAACAACGGAGTTAGATGATCCAAAACGAGTACTGGAGAGAGCATTTTGTGGACCATTGCCTGCAACATGTGATAGTTCAGAGCTAAAGCATTAAACTTTAAATACAGAGTTCAGGCCAATTTGGAGCATTACAAAATTCCAGACTCACTTTTCCCCTCTTTTATTAGTGTTCATGTGCATGTGTGCGTGAGGCAGTCACACAGCAAAACCAAAATGTATTTTGACACTGCAGAAAGTAAGAAGTGGAGAGGAAGATGTTAAAAGTTAGAAAAATCCTCAGCTATTTTGGTGCTGCAAGTTGACTTAGATAAAAGCAAACAGTTAAATAGAATCCAATTCAATTCAAACAGACAGTTTTGACATTTAAGTGAAATTTCCAAAGCATGTACTGTGGTTAAACAAGGAGTGTGGCTAGCTTCCAGATACATATGGTAATTGTGAGGAAGCAGTTTTATTGATGACAATCAAAGCTGGCAAGAGATTTTTGGGCCCATGAACACACGAAAAACCCAGGGCCTTTTGCATAATCTACGTCATCTTCCCTCTTCATCTAATAACTTTTCCCTTTCCTACTTTCCATCTATGTCTTTCTGTAATACTCCCTAACTTTGCTTCTAAATGCTCTTTGCCTTGATTGCATCCTCTCTTTGACTGATTGTTTCCATCTTCTCTTTTCACATCATTCTCTTTCCATCATGTTTCCACTCTAACCTTCAACATTCTCTGATAGGGAGATAAACAACAAAAACTCTCCCATAATGGTCTTGCAATGACCAGCCAAATCTCCTTGTAACTTCTGTACTTGACAGAGTTAAAACCACACATTTGACAACTGCCAATGATAGGACAGCTGTCAAAAAGAGGGCCTTGATTTTTATTTACACCTGAAGAATTTAGTCTGGTTTTCAGTGTTGAATGTTCACAAACCATATGGGATAAACGCTTAATGTTCGCCAGTATATGAATTCATCATGCCTTTACCAATGTTGCAAATAACTCTCTCCAAATACAGCAAAGCTAAACAGAGTCCTGCAAAGTGTTTTTGTCTTCCTGTTCCTTTTTTATAATGTCGGTCGCCATTTTTATACTACACACAGAAGTAAAGTTTATTATCTGTCCCTACAGAGTAGCAGCTCATTTCAAAAATGGAATTAAACAAGGCAGTGTCCAAAATAGTTGCTGCCTGCATTCCAAGATGGGGAAAGGCAGAACAAAAATATGAGCCTTTTATCCTACCCTACTGGAGTCAAGACTGGCTCAGATGGATCTCCAGCTGCACTGAATCCAATGTCCAAGGGCTCTCTCAACAGAAAGCATCTTGTTCCTGCTAATTCTGCCCACTAAACTGAAAGCCAAATCCTATTTCACTGGAAAGCAAGAGTTATTACCAGAAAGAGCTGTAGGGATGCAGATCAGAAACGTATTAAATCCCAAACTGACTTAACAGCAACTAGAGAGTTGGGCACAAAAAAAGAATTCTCTTTGGTCTGCCCTAGCTTTGAAGCCTTAAGAGTTTCTAGGCAACTCTACAACAGTAATAAATGGAGGGTTTTTTAACTGTCTGCTCGGGAGGGTATTAAATCAGAATTCTCACTGGTTAGATCTGGAAGACAGAATAAAATCTTAGACTTACATGATGATACAGATATACCAAAGGAGTCAAAAGAAATCCTGAATACTTTGAGATTGCTTTCCTTTTCCAGAAAGAAATAAATATGCCCTCACACAAAAGGAAGGTCAATATCCACGTAACTTCATCAGCTTGCTGGCTAATATTACCACACTCAATTTTAGGCTGAACACAAGGCAGTCAGTTATGGTCATTCACTCCTCACTGAAATTAAAAATTAATTAAATTTCAGAACAAACCCTCTCTTTTTGGAAGTGCTGAATTAGTTTTGATAGATGATAAGGTGTAAATTAATCTAAATGAAAGGAGATTTACCTGACAGAACACAATATAAAAAAAACAGGTAGAAAAACTTTTCAGTACATCAGTGATTTTAAGGTATTTTGCATGTCAGACACTGAAGCTGATGCTAGAAGTTCTGCTTAAGAGAAATATTTACCTACCATGATCAACATTTGCAACAAAAAGGCCCTATAAGGAGCGTATTTGTTATGCTTAAGATGAACTTTCTCTCAGTCTTTTCATTATAACCTCCTGATATTTTTGCCATGCTTGTTTCTTACTCACCAAATCAGGGAATGATACCGTATTGATGCTGTGTAATGTGCATGTATCTTCTAATGCAAATCAGAAATCAGTTCTCTAGCTTTTCCACTTAAAAACAACCTTTCAAAATTGAAGATGCTGTCTTTTGATTAGAATTAGGCTTTTAAGATTCCAGATCAATCTGCAATTTTATCTGTACACAATAGCTCTCTCTAGCACTTCATGCTCAGATGGTAATCTCCTTTCTCAATTGCTATTAGAAAATGTTATCAAAATTAAAATTTTGGTTTTCACACACTGAATCCACAAGCAACTGTAATTTCTAGGTGGACTGCTGAGGTACAACTGGCATGGACTTCATTTGTCATCAGCCAAATAATAGAACAGAGATTATATGAATGCATTATAGCTGTTTCAGCTAAAACCAAATCCTTTAGTTTGCACACCATCACCATCAATTTCATCAAGTATTGTTTGAGGAGGTCCTAATTTTCTGCTTGTTAATGTTAAAATTCAAGTGATCCTTGCGTGGCTGTCAAGGCTTCCAGAAGACAGGAAACACCAATATGCTCAAAAAATATTTAGAGAAAGCTGAGTTTTTCCACGAACTTTTCCCAAGATGAGCTAGATAGCATTAGGCAACCAACCAACCTACACATCAGTCTGATTTTGCAGCCGAAAAATTAATGAAAAACAAGGACAAAATGAACAAAGGAAATCAATCTTCACATGGGCTTTTCCACATGGATCAATTTATTAACTCTCTGAAAAATGCTGTGGAAAAAGGTGACTGTATTATGTTTACATCTGGAGGTATGAGTGTGCACAGTCAAAACAGGGCCCTTCTCTTGTGCAGTATTGCAGTAATGTGCACTGCACAGTTTAAAAAATCCCTGCAATTTTAAGAAATATGAGGCCAAGCAAATTGAACATTCTGAGAAAGAGAATCCGTGTAACCAAAATTGTTGCCAGGGTTATACCACTGGAACACCACTTTCAAAGAGAAAAAAAGAGAAATACATCAACCCTTAGCAGTACATGGGGGCAACATATATTAAAACAGCAAAACTCGATGAGCAGGAAAGTTTTTCATGTTATATATGGTAGTTATGTAAATAAAACACAACAATTGGAGACCAGGAGAACAAATATCACAGACATGTTTAAGTCACACATATACAAAGACATAAAAATAAAGATTAATTTCTTTAAGCTGAATAACCGTGCTGTTCAACTCCTTGTGGTAAGACTTTGGGTATCTAAGCTCCTGAAAACATTTCTAATCCAGTGTGTAAGTGGATTTGAAGCCCTTCAATTGGCAGGGAAAGTTTGCACCAGGTGAGATATTTATTTATGTACATAAATAAAGATCTCATGCCTTCTACATACGTTATATGTAAATCATGTAAAATATTACACCTTCTCACTTTGGCAGCAATGCTGGAAAATTCAAGACAAACAAGAAGTTTTATCTAGTCTCTTGCTCTTGTTGCAGGAAAATGTGCTGTGTAAGAGTACTGCTGGTCAGTGTTTTTGCAAAATAATTTTGTCCGTCATATTGCCTTCTTTTTTGACTTTAAATCTTGTTCTGTGTACAAGATTATCCTTAATTTCTAAAATTACTCATAAAGTTTGCTTGGTAGCATGTTAGAAAAGAATAACAGCTGAAACTTTCAAACAATTTAATCTGAATCTTTGCAGCCTAATCTGGCAACAACAAAGAAAAATGAAGCATTATCTTCTTCATTAGAATTTATCTTTACTAGAAATGATGCACACTTTACAGTTAGTGACTCACATCCTAGGCAACCATAATGATCTTACAATTGCATTCCTTTGGAAATACTCAGAAATTTTTTGAGAAAATAACTTCTCATCAAGCTCTATATTTGAGCATAAGTAAATTATATTCTGCTGTTTATTCTCTCAAATTTGATATACTCTAAAATCGAACATATTACCTCTTATTTAAATTTTAATCAATCAGTTAGTTCTAGCCCAAGCACAAAACCTGGAAAATTTTTAGGCACCTGATTGTTAGGGGGTTCATAAATAATGAATGATGCAACATCATAGAATATAAATAAACATACTATTTTGTGTATAGGAATTAATGAATTTTGATGCTTGACCAGCTCTAGTAAAAGGGTTACTTCTACAAGCACAAACAGATCTTTAGTTAGCCTTTATGGTTATTACTAAATGTATGTTAATTCATCTGCCTCTAAATCAAACCCACAGTTTGGAACATAACTAAATTTGGAAAAGTTTAGATCGGTGGATTTTTTTTACTGTGGACCATTTCTACCACTTTCAGAATGGTAGGACTGTTTGTTAATACTATGACAAACAACATAGAGCACAGGACACCAATCCCTTTTCTAGCTAGCCTCCTGTGTCCATTGGGTTGAATTCCAGACAGATGGCAGGGGCAACTGGGAAGTTGGCCAGTGAGTACCCTGCAGCTACATTTCCAATTGCTTATGGTTATTTCAGTGGAAAAGGGTGCATGGGAGCTAGGTTTGATGATTAGCTGACAGTCATGTTTTTAAAACAAGGTCTCCAAACATTCTGCTTGTGACATAGAGGCTGAACTGGCAGGGATGGCAGCCCCAGCCCTCCTGCTCTCTGTCATTTGCACAGGACAGTTTGCTGCCCACACTATCTTTAAACCATCTACTGCTCTCCATAAGGAAGAGTTGTTGTCAACCACGGTATCAGTGGACCTCAAACTCGACAAATTGGAACAGTGTTCTCTATGCAGTCTTGGCAAGTTCCCATTTTGTATCAATGATCTAATCCAGTCATTCAGATTTTAAGTCCCTTTTTCAGGTGAACTTTATTTTCACAATAATCTAGTTGAACCATTTTTTGGAAATGGCAAAATTGGTCTTTCTAGGAAAATAAACCAGAATTTTTTTCTTTAGATAAAATTATGTCAGCAGTGTTTGGAGATTTTTTTTTTAAAGGCTACTTGAAAAAAACAAACCCAAACAGACAAAAATCACCCTTTCCCTTCCCTCCCCCAAAATTCCACAAATATCAAAAACAAATCACACCTGTAATACCTTATAATGTACTTGATCTGACAGACTGTGGATAAGTAACTTGTGAAGAGACCCACATGTGCGTCTCTGTAAGCAATATAAACTAATCGTCAAGATACTTGTTAGTCCTGATGCAATGTCAGAGAACTGGTACAAATGAAAACATAAAATGAAGCAATTCAGTACAAACAGTACCTGAGATGGCAAGAAGAAAACTGTGGAAGGAAAAAATATCTACCAAAATGACAAAACCAGATTTATATCTCTTTGAATTTGAAGTGTGTATACATCCCTGTAAGTATTTTGTGTTCCCTTCCTTGAAAGACTTGGATTTGAGCACAGACAAATTATACAGAGATAGCCCAGAAACAGCCTGTCAGTCAAATATGAGGGTCATAGTACAAACAGGCTTTGGACTGCCCTCCACTAAGGCACCTAACAGAAACAATTATTAAAATGGGAAATACTTTTCTCCGCTGCAGACTGGAAGAAAAGGTAAGGGGGTTGTTCCGTACAGTTTAAGCACCTGGACTGATTAACAATCTTGGGGTCAAAAGGAAAAGAATTGACTCTCAAAATGAAAGATTGAACTCTCAGAAACTTCCTGCACACTAGAAAAATATGCCAGTAAATACATAAACAAATATATAAGCTAGAAACATTTGAAAACCTTAGTACACTTTCCAGCAGTAAGGACTCCGGAACATAAAGAAATTTAAAAAAAAATCCAAACAAAGGTTGTGTTTCATGTCCGTAGTCTCTTTTTAAATACACACATCAAGAGTAAAAATAAATTAATATACCAAAAGTGTTATAATCTCATGTCCTAGTCAAGCTCAGCTGCATTCCTAAAACATCTTGAAAATTCCTTAGCCATGCAGAATGATGAGATTGTTTCACCATTTAATTTTTAGACACGATTTAAAATTTAAGTACCAAATCTTGATTCTGTAAGTGATAACGGACAGGGGAAAGGGTTTGCACTCACCAGTTCCCGGCGACACTTACCCACCCCTAAGATATCGATACGCTGAGTGCTGCTGAGCTAAAACACATCTCCATACACAGCTGGAAATAAAGCCTGTGGTACTTCCTCAGGTGACTCACTGTTGTTTGCTGTGCTAAAACAGAGGCGCAGACTAAGACAGCCTCGGCTGCAGGGGCAGGCAGAGACCAGCTGCAGGGAGGACCAGTGGGACAAACCTCAGTCTCCTAATTTTGTGTAGAGGTACTACCACACTACACATTTTCTGAAAGTATTATTCTACTGTGACCAAGGCTTTCTATATCCAAACCTTACTATGCAGATTAGAAGCAAAATATTCACGGGGTAGGTGGGCAGCGCCTTGCACAGCACTGCACAGTATCTGCTGGCTGAGCCAAACCTGGCTCCAGCTTCCAGTGCCCGTGGGGGCTGGGTCCCTCATGTCATGCGCCAAAATGCCATCTCTGATGAGCAGTTCTACAGCAGAGAAATCTGCCCTATAAATTCTTGCTAAAAATGAAACAAAATTTCACCAAGGCCACCATCTAGCTATTTTTTCAGCTTCATAGTGTAAGTTTAAGTTAGCACTGATCTTAGACTGGGTTAAGTGAAATGACTTGGATGGAAGACGTTTTGAAACAATTTTTATTTTTTTCCTGAAACATGGAGCACACCTAGCAGTTTGAGAACCACCACCTTACATGCAGAGTTAAATTTGTTTCCTTTTTCCAGAGCATACAGATGATATTACTAGGGCCTACTTGTGTGGATTTTTTTAAGTGATTACTTTATCTTACAGCACAGAATTTATCACCACAAGACCATGCAGAGGAAAACATAAAAGTTACAGAAAATATTTCACCTTTTATTTATTTTCTTTCTCTTTTTCGTAATAAAGAGAGCACTTAAACAAAAGAAGATGGAGAAGCCACCTTGAAAAAAGTCATTATAAGACAATATCTCTTTCCTTCTGGTACCAGTTTCTCCTTGTGGAAAGAAAGTGTTAAACCATGTATTTAATTTTTGGAGGGAATTTGTGTAAAGGACCCAGAGTGCGTTTCTATACAACCTTCAGAATTTTTAGATAGATTACAATAAATTTCACCCAGAGAACAAACTGAAAAGGAAAATTGAATATCCTTAACATGGAAGCAGAATACAGACATTAATGTAACCCATGTTAGCCTTCAATTCACTATTAAAAAAATGCAACATTAAATAACATTGGAATACTGGAGTGACTGTGTTAATGCAATGCAACCTATAAGTTTGCCCTACTAAAAAGACATCAAGGCTCACTGTATTCACTGTGTTTTACTGTCACGTTTTGTCCTTAACGCAGTATCTCTCAGTCTGTTTTGTGAAAAATTAGAGAGAAATGTTGCTTTTCTGTTTTAAATAGAAGTATTTTGTAGTTTATATACTATTATATTTTCATGATGAAACAGAGGAGCAAATAATGTTTTGGTGCAGAACTACTTCACCTCAGTCTTTTTCAGGATGGATGTAAGCCTAATAGCTTTCAGATAGAGAACAAGGGGAAAAAATTGAACTTAAGATTTGGTTGTAGGGCTTTTTTGTTTGTTTTGTTTGGTGGTTCTTTGTTGTTTTTTTTTTCTGAAAATATTTCCAAGGGGACGTTTCCAAATGGATACCAATTTTCAATTGCCCCAGCATTTAGAAATACAGATATCATACAACCAATTACATTTCTAATAATAATGGATCTAATTCCATAATATATGTATACAATTGTAATATTTCACCAGTAAACCTAACTCTTCTACAGCTCTTAAGGAATAAGGAACATCTGTTCCCAGCTATAAATCTCATGTCATCAGCAAATCCCACCACAAAGACATTACTGGCACATTACTACAAAAGTCACAGTCGCATGCACAAAAACATTGTGTCCTGCAGAACAGCTGCAGTGTCACCTCAAACTTCTCTAAAATAGGGCAGTGTGTCAAAATATAGGCCGTGTCCTTACACATGTATGTGTTGAAGACAGGAAATCCGATATGGAAGGATTCATCTTCAGACATCATGGAATACTGTAAGAGGGTGAACTTGGCTGCCAATATAAAAGGCTGTGCTTGGCCAGCATCCACTCCAGCATTCCAGGGCTGCTTGATATTAAATTATTTTAATACTGCCTTTTGGCGTAACACAGGTTTCAATAATACCTATGTTTGACTTCCATGTTGAGGACACTCAGTGTGCCAGTTTTCCTTTTTAGTTTGTTCCCTAAGTGAATTTTAATTGCATTTATCCATGATTTCTGAAGGTTATATGAAAACAGGCTTCAGTTTCTTGACATTATTTTCTTCCAAAAATTAAATACCAGGGAACAAAAATCAGATATTCATATTTGAGATAGTTCCTCAAAAAAAGGGAACAAAGTAATTTTTGTCTGGTGGGAAGAAAAAAACACAGGTAATATATTACAAAGCCTTATTTCCTGAATTATCTTCTTGTCACACTACAAAATACATCTGAATCATTTTTTTTCTCAATCACTGATTACCTTGGGGAATGCACTGGAAAAATGGTTCTGTCTGTGATACTTGCATCATGTGAAATTTTAAAGTGGGTTAAGTTTGAAGCTCTATTTAGAGTGGCATTACCATGGGTCTAGGACAACTCGTAATCAGCTTAATTGATAGCAAAGAAGATTGAGGCTAGATATTAGGTTTATAACTGTAAGGGTAATTAATGCCACAAAAAAATTATCTAATGCAGCTGTGTAAAAACACACATTTAGTGTTTTCAGAAACAGATTAGGCAAGAACCTGCACATGTGTATCTAATCCCATCTCAGAGCACAAATGCAAGCTATATGACCTCTTGAAGTTCTCTTCTGTCCTACATTTCTATGTCTTACAGTTGCTGAAAAAAAGAAACATTAACAGGCCAGTAGAGGCTTGTTGTTTGCAATACCTTCTGTACACTTGTTTTCCCTTGGAGCTATGTTTCTACATAGCAGGGAATGAATTAAAATATTTCCCTTTCCTGCATTCTACTTTGTAGAAATTGTGACTGAAATTCGGGAAACCCACATGTGTCTTGCCCTGCTGAAAAGAGTTTATCTCTACTAATTCTAACAGTGATTTCAGTGCATGACTGCTAAATTACCAGAAGATTATGGAAATATGTTCTAGCCTCCATGATCTGGATACATCTGTGTCGCATTTTAAATTACATTTATTTTCAGCTATGGCAATTAGATTTGTGTCTGGTTGACTACTTCTGAAGATGTTTCTGATGTAGCAGTCATAGAAGTCTGCAATTTTGGAATGGGCTGCCTGGAAACTATCCTAGAAACGTTATTCTTAGTTGAGAATACATCTTCAGTGTTCCACATGAAAAAATAAAGAACTACACAATAACTCAAGGACACTGCAAATACAGTCTTTAGCCAGAATAAATATGTTGCAAAATGCTACAAATGCAATATTTTAAACTCATAAACCTCCTGTACGTTGATAAATAAGACAATGGTGGCTTCTTTCATCCTATATTTCTTTTCTTGGTGCTGTGCATTTGTGCAGGGCCCCTATATGTTTTGAAGCCACTCAGAGGAAGAGAAGCAGCAGTATTCAAATTTTTCAGAGAAATAGCTAGGTAACAGGTACTTAGTTGATAAATTCAAGGTATCTGAAGCTTGTTGGAACTCATGCACGTGCAATAACTCAACGAATTTCTTGTGGACTGGCCATCTATTTTGCACTGGCAAAGTATTTGCGACCTGTCCCTGCTGTGAACTTCCCCACGACTGTGCTATGGTCATGACAGATGTGCCTCTATTTCTAATCAAAGCAGAATGACACCTAAAAGCACATCCTCCTGCAACATGGACATTACAGGGTGGCACCCATTCATTGTTCAACATATTGTAAATAATTTATTAAATATGAATAAAACAGCAGTGGTTCGCTGAATTTGCTTTTCCTTTTTTATATTCAATGTTGCAAGAAATTAAACCCACAAAAGGGTCGTGTTTTAAATGTAAGAGTCTTTAGCTTCTAGGGCTTTCACACCCATTCCAAAGCACATGTGGAGCATTTTGATGCCTACGGTTCCTTAGCAATATGTAGGTAGTGCTATACACCCAAGAAGAGAGACTGCCACTAGACACTAGGAGTTGCCATCAGGAGGGCTGGTCCTTAAATGTTGCGTCCCTTGGTGGTTTGTACCTTAAACTGAAAGACAAGGGTGAAGTTCCTCAGATCATGAGGCACAGTTCTCTACCTTTTTTTAATACTTTCTTTTTCTTTTATAACCTAAGGAATATTGCTCAGGGGCAGCTATAGGTAGGTAGAGGTGAAGCTGCCCCTCTGATCCTTTTCCTGCACACAATCCCTTTGCCAATTTCACCTACCATTCCCACAGAAGCCCTGCTCCTGTAAAAGCCATTTAGTCAGAAGATCTGAATCTGGTTCTCTCTTCAACTGGAATGGTTTCAGAATCTTTTCTGTAGAAGTCCTAGCCAGCCGGGGCTGCCAGTCTTCTTTCCCTGGATGAATTGAGAAACTTTAATTGTGTGGTGAGTACGACCTTAGAGTGGTGGGGTTGGCACTGGAAAGAGCTGGAAAGAGACTGGTACTCCAGCCTTGCTACTGGGAGATTTCTGTCAGTTGCTTAAAATATACTTTGCCTGTGTTCTATTTTTCTTTCCCCTGCAACGAGAGAGGAACACAGCCCTGTGATGGATCAACTGCAGCATGTCATGACACCGAACAACCAAAGGGAAGACAACAAGCCTCAACAAGTAGGTTGGTATGAATTCTAGTCAGCTGTCAATATATATCATGATCACAAATCAATTAGACTTGGACAGAGCTTCAAGTTAATAGCCAACAACTGATTGTGAGCATTTTTTTTACTTCAAAGGATTGGCGTAACACACACAACAATTTCAAATTAAATAGGTCACAGCCAGACAATCTGGTATGATCAATGTTAGCACAGTCCTTGTAACCACCAAGTGTTCCCTCCGGGAGCCACTACACATGCCAAAGCAGTAAGTGCCTAACACTGTTGAGAGGGAGATATTAATGTCCCTGATTTAATTAGTCATTGCTTTCTTCGTCAACTGCCTCAACTCTGCTAATCTTTCCAGCTTAATTTTAAGTTTGGCTTCTTAAAAAAAGATATTTTTCAAAATGCAAAATCCACTGTTTGGCAATGTATGAAGCATGAGCCTCTGCACGTGCCTAAACAAAGGATTTGCAGAGTGGAAAAATAACAATCACACCCTTATGTCTGGATCATTGACTGGCATCAGGAAGAAAACTTGTTCTATATGCTAAGTGTAGAAAAAATTGAACTGCTGCAGTTTTCATCATAGAATGGTTTGGTTTGGAAGAGACCTTAAAAAATATTTGGTTCCAACCCCTGTACCATGGGCAGAGTCACTTTCTACTAGATCAGGTTGCTCAGAGCCCCATCCAACCTGGCCTTGAACACCTCCAGGGATGGGGTACACACATCTTCTCTGGGCAGCCTGTGCCAGTGTTTCACCATCTTCAATTCACAGTGAACAACGTTTTCCTGGTATCTAATGTAAACCTCCCCTGTTTCTGTTTTAAGCTATTACCTATTTTTCTATAAATTTAGCTGTATTAAAATACAGATAAATATAAAAATACCAAAAACAACTCTATATGTAATAAGCAGTGAAGCTGTGATAAGTCCCATATAAGTCTCCTAAGCTGAGTCATGACAGAAATCCTTTTAGGATCTCTGGTTTCCTCTCTCTCTATTCCTCTCTCTCTCTGCTCAATGTAACACCTAACTGGATCAGTCTTAAAAATATAAGCTAGCTAGAGGTTTGACTTAGGAGCCACAGAAAACACTGCCAGCATCCCTGTCTTCAGCAGATGGAGAAAACAGTATCACTATTCATCTGCAAGTTTTATGCCTGAGTTTTATCAGAGAGATGTCCATTGCTGTGATGATCCTAAACAATAATCACTGCCATAGTGAGCTTCCATAAGTTTATAAAAATAAATGAAGGTATCAATGAGACTAATTCAAACAAAGAAGAAAATGAAAAAAAGTAAACAGAAAATTAGAAACACAGAAGCTAGCAAGACTGTAATACCTGTGCACAAATATTTGAAAATTATTACATGCATAGGAAAAGCAGAGATTTAGGAGAAGAGAGGAAATAAATAGAATTTATCAGATAAACACAAAGAACATATTTGAGCAGGATATTAGCTTTTTTCATTAAAACTCAGTCATTTTATGTGTTTTTGTCAGTATCATGTACAGCTCCAGTAGAGGACAGATAAAAGCGTGGTTACACATCTCTGGAGTGATGCATATAAAATCCATAAGTGGACTGAAACTTTGGAATGAATCAGCCATGTTGGGAGTGCTGGGGGGAGCAGAGAGACCTCATATCACAGCTTCTGCAAAATGACCCCCTACAAAAGCATGTTTTTACCAGACTTATGTGAACAGCTGGTCACTCCGCTTTCTGCAAACAGCAGTTGAAAAACAGTTTTGGGTTAAACTGAAAACTTCACTATGTTGTAAGTATTTATTTTTTAAACTTCTGTTTCAAATTTATTTTAAAATGCGAATTGTAAAAAGAAGCTTTCTTTTTCAGCTGCATTGACACTTTTTTTTTTTTTTTTGGTAGAGACNTATCACAGCTTCTGCAAAATGACCCCCTACAAAAGCATGTTTTTACCAGACTTATGTGAACAGCTGGTCACTCCGCTTTCTGCAAACAGCAGTTGAAAAACAGTTTTGGGTTAAACTGAAAACTTCACTATGTTGTAAGTATTTATTTTTTAAACTTCTGTTTCAAATTTATTTTAAAATGCGAATTGTAAAAAGAAGCTTTCTTTTTCAGCTGCATTGACACTTTTTTTTTTTTTTTGGTAGAGACTGAAATGAAGCATGGAGGGTTTTTCTAGTCTTCCTTCCCTTGATGGCATACCTTGGGAAAATCAACAAGCATGTCATGTTTCTGTGAACTCAAATCTGCATTCTTCGGTAAAGGTGGTTTTAGCCAAAAAATGTGAGGATGACATCTTGCACTGAGCTTCCGCTCTACTCGTATATGGCAGTTTTCTGTCTGCTCCTACAGTGCAGACCTTGCTGCTTACTTACAGTTCTGGCCTGCAGTTCCACAAAGCCCACGGGCTTTTTATGCACGCTGCCCTTCATGTATCAGCATGATGTACCACGAGGTGGTGGCTGTGTCACTGCAGAGCAAAGTAAACGCTCTCATATACTGCAGGAAGCAATCCTATTCTGGCAAAATCGAAAGAAGATAGGTTGTTCTAGCTCTAATTTCTGTCTCTTGCTTCCTACAAGAAGATGGATGCAAATTGTACTGGAAGTAGTGATGATCAAAGAATCTAATAGTGAAGGGGTGTCCACAGGAAGCAGCATTTCCTAAAATGCAGCATACATGATGATTCCCCCAGTAAAGCCAGGTCAAAGGAATACATCCAAATCAACAGGAAAAGATCAAATGTATGTTGAATTGCACTTAAGCAGTCGTTGTTTCTACATAAATGTGACATAATTTCTCAACAAAACCATGAGGTTAAGGTTTTTCCAAATTTTATATATTACAATGACTTAATTTCTTAAACACCAAAACTGTTTCCCTGTTACAGTTTTCCTTTTTTTGATGTACAATTAAAGAGTTTTGAAGTAACACTGAATTAAAGAAGTACTGCAAATATTTCAGTAAATTTAGTTAGCATTTAGTTAGTCAGCTGATGGTCATCCATTTTTAAAGCACATGCATGCACCTCACTGCACGGCATGCATCTTGTTAATAGGAACAAGAAAGTGTCTTACACAAGAAATTGACTTGTACAGGATATAAGTGGAGAATAAACCGTTGTTTATGACTGAATAGATCATATGAACCAAGACCAGTGCTAGAAAACTCATTAGTGTCATTACCAGGACATTTGTTCAGGACAGAAATAGTGAATGTATGAGATATCAGCTCTTCAGCGATACACATTTTAACAGTAGAAGCAGAACTAATATTTGCTTACAGAAATTGTTAAGTGATTATTTAATAAACTTAGGTAGTGTAAATTGCAAACTACAGAACTGGATTTCTAAACTAAAATCTTAGTGACTGAGCAGATGTTATTTAAACATTTTTAAGTGCAATATTGAAGAAGAGAATGGTTAAAATTACTCTTTTGAGCAGATCTCAAAATGTTAAAAACATTAAAGCATGAAGATGTAATGAGGTAAAATAAAAGGATCAGTTCTCCTTTACTCTTAATTGCTTTCATATAGTCCATGATTTCTATTGTCTTCATTTAACAATGCTATAATATTTAACTTGAGGTGGAGAATCTGGCTATTGAAAAGTGAGAATGAAAATAAATACATAGAAACTCAAGTTTCAATGAAAAATTAAACACATTTGGAAAGACCAAGAGTCTTTCTTCAGCTGTAATACCTTGTACCCTCTGAAAAGGTAAACATACATCAGTGATCATTCAGAACAACGTTTGATTCACAGATATGTCCCTTCCCTGCATGTACCATAGCATTAGCAGTAAGAAGGAGAGGAGAGAAAGGATTGATAAAAATTTGGTGTTAATTAAGGGATGCTTGGAAGAACTTGTCCCCAAGCCAAAGAAATTTTAGGCCAACTCTGTGGTTGTGACAACTCAATATAGATCTATAGAAGTTAGAAACACAATATTAATTGATACCAGTTGACTATTTGCCTTATGAAGTTAAAGAAAATTTCCCTAGCAATCATAACCATAAAATCTCTGAGTCCAAAATAAGCCTTACAGCAGTGGATGCGTGAGGGTAAATTTCGAGTGTGGAGCAATTACCCCAGAAGTGAGTCCTAGGGAGAACATCTGCACCTAGCTCTGTCAGTGTGAAGGACTGAAATGAACAAAGCAGGGAACGAATGCATGTACCTCATCACCATTCATCCCCAGATGAAAACTTGCACCGGTAGTGTGGAATTTTCTGTCTTTCAGATTGCCACTGTGACAGCAGGGGAAGGTTCAGTAAAGTGGATGAGGAAGATGCGATGAAGGAATCTCTACACACATGAGAATATCTGCTTGATAAACTCATCTGATTGCACCAAAAGGAAAAGCAAACAAAAATTTAAAAAAAAAGAAAACAAAGCAAACCAAAAACCAGACTAAAAAATAACGAGAATGCTTCCCTGAGAAAATAACTTGTACTGAACTGATCCTTCTAAGTGAAGCTGATGGAGGGCAATGAGGGATGCAAATAAGAATAAAATGCATCAGGACTGAAAAATATTTTATACATCTTTATATTCATTCCAGCCAATTTCAGTTTTCCATCAAAAATAGTTTAAAGTCTGCAAAACCCAGAGCAGCATAGTTCCTTTCAGAGGTCTGAGGACATTCAGGGTACTTTTTTATGGAAGAAGAAATGTCACTCAGTTCTCCACGTGAGTTAAATAGTATAAGGCAATGATAGCACTTTTAGGTGTAATGTATAATGAAAACCTTTCAGGTATAAGGGAAGGTATTATGGATTGTGCCCTTCACAACATTCAGCTTTAAGATGGCAGAAGTGACCTTTTTTCCACATATAAGATCTACTGATAATGAAACTGACATCACGTAAGTAACAAGAAAACACAGCTGTATCTGTTCTAACAGCCTTCTGTTAGTGAAACGCTGGATCGTGGAAGAAATCAGAGCTGGCAAGGAAACAACAATATGATTGCAGAGGCAGCCTAGCATTCAAGGTCAGGCTGGATAGGACCCTGAGCAATCAGATCTACTTGAAGATATCTCTGCTTATTGCAGGGGTGGACAACGGGTTGGACTAGATGGCCTTTAAAGGTTCCTTCCAACCCAAACTACTCTGACTCTGTGACTCAGAGAAATGTCAGGCTGTGGGAAGCCACTTGTCTGCACCCTGCCTCCCAGTGAAGCTGAGCCAGAACTGACTGCCACTTCAGTGTATGACACATGGTCATGTTGTTCTGTTTAATGAGTAATTTCACAGTGTGTGTGTACCTCCCCTTCACTGTCTCAGAAAAAAATCTGTGAAAATACGTGGAATATTTATGATACACGTGTGTATATATATACGTATATAAAACACCACAGAGAGTATCTGTTGAATTCTGCAAAAGGTTTTAACAATTGTTGTTAAGATGGTGAATTTGATTACCAGACACCCTTTTGCAATTAGGGATAACATGGGACTAAACATTGATTTTTAGTTATTTTGTCAAAATATACCAATGTGTTCTCAGCCTTTCTCAGTTGCAGTGAAATGCAACAGAGCTTAAAATCTTCTCCACTGAAATGAAGATGAAAATATACTGCCTTCCAATTTAGATAGCTAAGAATAGCATAAAATCACAGTGATTTAGCTAATAATTAATATTCCACAATGTTTTGGTAATATTACCACATCTTCAGCTTTGCTTTGTCTTTTTTCCTTTTATCTTTGGAATTATATGTTGTTTTGAAACAAAGTAGGAATTTTGCATTAAAAAATTCAAATATTTTATTTTTAAACAAAGCATTTCAGACTCAATCTTTCTATGTTTTAAATAAACTCAGCACAAATTTGATGAAAAACTTTATAAAGTTGTCAAATTTTCATGTCTATATTATTTCTAAAGTCACATTTAAATCCAGGTTCCTATTTAAGCCAATCTGAGAGTTTTGGAAGTCTCACTTTAGAGACAGGACCAAGTGTCTGTTGTTTATAGGCGTTCCAATGTCCAACCCTCAGGCATATGCGCTCCGAGCCGACTCTTCAGAAAATTTCAGTACCACTTCTTTCTTTCCCCCCATGTCTTTCCCTTCCTCACAATTCTGGGATTTCATGCATTCACACACTCCAATCATTTATTGTTTGTATTCCAAGTCTTCAAAAAGACATCTGTGATGGTTTCTGCCGGCTTGTATCTTCATGTCATTGCCATGTCCTTTGATTCTAAGGGAGGATATGCTTTCCTCAGCTACACCATCACTTTTCCCAAGAGAGGCATCTGATGATAAGTCCTAAATTTATTCCTAAATTTATTCCTGTCTTCATCAGAAGACTCTACTAAGACTGTCTTAGGCCACATTGGTATTGCACAGGGATTGAGTAAGACCTGTGACCCATAAAGCTGAGAGGTTTCTTTAAAAAATTTTGAAGAATATTCCTGAAGAGTACCTGCTTGATTTTCTTTACAAGTTTCCTAGAAGCCTGTTATTGTGACACATTTTCTGTGAAGGACTTCTCTCTCTGAACTTTGTTGTACAGAAATAAAATGTTTTTTAAGTTACAAATATTTAAATAAACTGATCAAGGCTATATGCAACATTTTTTTTCTTTTAAATGCATTTAGTATTTCATAAAATGGCATGAGTAGATGTAACACTTTCCAAAGGTTGGCTCTTCTCTGCAATAATTTATGTTGATTCTCTGTTTTCAGTGTCACCCGCTAAATCTGCTTATATATGCATTAATTAGTTTCCAAGTCATTCAATTTTCTCTATTAACATTCAATCCTCTTTACCAACACAGTATCACAATGCCATTCCTCTCATATTCTTTAAAATGCAGAGTTAATGCCCATTATTTTTTTACCAAATATTCTTTATTATGTGCTTCTTTTAACTTTTAAAGCCACATCATTCTCTTCTTTACTGACAAAGATATTTCTCATGTCGCCAATTTCAGCATCTTCTTCTGTGTCTCTGTCACCTTTGGCCTTCCTTTGAACCTGGTAAAATTCAGTTTGCCTTTCTGGCCCCAAAAGACTCCAGCTGATGACCTTATTTTTGCTGATTTCTCTTCGACGTTTTCTATGCCTTTCATCAATTTAAGTATGTTTTTTTCTAAGTATCTGTAAATCATCGTTACTATTTAACTGTTTTTCCCATAGTGGAACCCAGAGGTCAATCAGACTTGGCATCACTTATGACTGGCAGAATATTAAACTAACAAGAGCTGCATTTATGCAACATGTTCAGTAGCTGGTGTCTATATTAATTGCAACACAAGCTCTTTTTGCGTTCATGTTAATTATATGCATACTCAAGTCACCTTGTATTAAACTCATCTGCGTATATGTGTCTGTTTTATGTATCTATTCATATGCCAATTTCATGACATCTCTGCATTTAATTATTAATACTATGTATTTCACGATAATCTGAATATAATTTCCATATGGCATTTGCAATTTCCTAGCCCAACACTACAGCTGACTTCATCTTAAACATTTCTCAGCTGACAGAACAGTTCCTCAACAAAATAACCAGAAATTCTGAGCAGCTGGATAGAGTGCAGAGATCCTCTATTAAAAGCTGCCTTGGAAACCTGGAAAAGATGAAGTTTTACTCCTGTGGCTAATACACAGCTATAGTGGGTGTCAATGCTAATCTCAGTCCCAAATCTGCAACTAGTTTTACAGGAAAACTTCCTGTCCCATGTAGCAGTTTTCAGTCATGGTCAGAAATTCATTAAATATTCCCTTCATTCTTTTAATCCTTTCAGAAACAGTTAGAATATTTCATGAAGAAAAGGTATGAGGCAGTTATGCAATACCTCTTTGACAAAGGTTACCAGAACTGGTCTCTTTCTTCATATCTTTTCAGACTTGCAAGTTTTCACATGATACGCAATGACTAAGCATGTACCAGGATCATGGGTCAGAACTGTCCTGTGATATGGGGAGCTGTTTTCTGATTCTTTTCATAGAATCATAGGATGGTTTGGCTGAGAACGGGCCTTAAAGATCATCTAGTTCCAACCCCTGCACCATGGGCATGGGCACCTTCCACTCGACCTTCAAAGACTCATCCAGTCTGGTCTTGAATACTTACAGGGATGGGGAACCTGCAGACTCTGTGGGCAGCCGGTTCCAGAGTTTCACTCCCCTCGCAGTAAAGGATTTCTTTCTAACATCTAATCTAAAGCTATGCTCTTTCAGTTTTGGTTAATGTAAAGAAAAAAGCTGAGGCTCTTCTGTCTACGAATGGAGCAAAGCCATTAATAACTTAGATTTGCAGACTTTTAAAGTGTTCCAGAAATTGCTAATAAATTCCAATGGAGACAATAAAGAGAGAATTATTCTTCAAACAATTAGAAAAGTCAATAAGTTTTTATCATAGCCTCAAAGTCATGAGTAATTTGAAATAGTTTATACTCCTAATATGTTTACACGGTAAAGCATAATTTTTAACCTTATCAGGACAATGCACATGTGCTCATGTGCTACAAGTCTTGGATTAATCAGAATAACCCTATTTCCTAATGCCCCAAGGCAGTATCTAGGAACTACAATGGGCAAGATTAACATTCATATATTCTGTGTATCAATATTAAATATTCATGTTTTAATACTTTACAGTATCTTAGCAAGTTTCTGTGTCATTGTATTAGCTTAGCACAATGCTGTGTGAAACAGGACTCTTCCCATCAATACTTGCATTATACTTCTGCACTAGGCAGATACAGGAGTAAGCTGCTTATACAGTATGGAGTCATATCCAGCTAATATTTTGATAGTAAGTTAGTCAAGCTTTACAGGAATATGATTCACTGTGTTGAAAACAAATGGTAACACAGTAAATGGTTCACTTGAACAGAACCACCCACTGTACTAAAGTTAGTGTAGGAGTTGCTCCTGGAAGGGTTGTTGGAAGAAGTATGGAGGAGGTGTGGCTTTTCTATTTTGAAGCAGGAGACAAATTTTTCCTTTTACAGTTACCACTGATTGAAATTATCACTGCCTGGAGAGTACACAGATACTATACATTTGATCTAGATAAACTGCTTTAGGAGGTCCAGTCTTTGTTATCATCATACTTTTTCACATCCTAGCAACATCTTCCATTTTTCAGCAATGGGCAGACTTTGGTAGGCTTCTAGGCTAGTAAAAACATTGAGTTTGAGTGAAGAACCATTCAGTATTCCATAAATTGTTCTCTGCCAAGTCACTGATACTGATAAGGTGATTTTGGATGTAGTACCAGATCGTACCTACGATCATTTCAATGCCGCTGAAAGAACAAAGTGGACCTAGGGAAAAATAAATATCTACTGCAACACTTTATAAAAATGTGTGCATATAAGAATTATTATGCAGCTTATCTAGCAATTAAATATGTTCTTTCTTTTTCCTGGCCATGCTGTGTTGATAAATCATTAAATGTATATTTTTTAATTTCACAGTTCAGTTTTACAAAAACAGATGTTTGGACTTCTTCAACAATACTTCTTTCCTCTCACCCCATTTTTTCAAGGACCCTAAAGATGAAGCTAAGTGAGTGACTTACAACTAGAACTAGTGAGCTTTACCCAGCCGCCTCTTCTAATGCTGCATGCATAAAATGAGTATAAATAGATAAAAAGACTCCTACACTCTTTCCTCAGCAATACCATTGCAGCAGTCCCACAGCAGACAAGCTTTTTCTGTAGCTGTGGAGGAAGCAGAAGGATATGCTTCACAGGAAACAGAGCCAGAAAACATCCCTTTGGTCACACTAAATTTTCCACAACACTGCTACCAGCAGATCTCAACTGATATCTTTTTCCATAGAATTTCTAGTTCCCTATCCTCTCTGCCAATCCTCTTTGTTGTTCAGTTGTTTTTCTTGAATACTTGAAGTCCAAACTTGCATTGCTTTTTCTGACTTGCTAGGTCTAAGAAATTTTCTTATTTTATTTGTAGTATTACCTTGAATACATTTTACAAACTATCACCTAAATACCCCAGAGGTGACTTCCCAAAACCCTCCCCTCCCTGTACATGACACATCATTTTTTTAATGTTCTCTCATTTTATGGCATTATTCAAGAACTATAAAACCTTTGTTGTCCTGTACAGTTTTCCTGTTGATCCTGTAAACACAGAGAAGAGTGAGGATTTTTTGCTAGTGTTTATGCCAGTCAATATTTAGGTGGGAGGCATACAGAAAATAGCACAGATACTCTGTACCTCTACTTCAATAGTGCAGGGAATCATGCCAACTGTTCCCTGGGAGCTGTGCAGTACAACACTACTCCGGAGAAAAAGTGTGTTTTTAAAACAGTCTGGTGATACACATAAACTGATAGAGCTACATTAATAAAAAAATTTATTGGAGAAGCAGTGCTTATTGTATCTGATCCATTTGTGCACTTCACAGCTGTAGCTTATTCCTGAATCAAGCAAACTGACTTAAAGTATATTTACAAAGGGCTTTTGGTGGATGGTACTAATGCCCACGTAAGAATTACTTTAAGTACTAAAACAGTTGGTGGCTGTAGTTTTTCATAGCTGTGTCATCAAAATCTTTTTCACAGCTGTGTCATCAAAGACCTCCAAACCAACAGGACAAACTGTCTGTCATTGTACTAATGACCCTTCGCAATTTTAGGAAGGGTGTTCTGGAGATTCTGCCTTCCTCAATACTGGGACATTTCAGTGAACATGGGCTTTCTGTTTCTACTACTTTTGCTTCAAATAACTTGACATACTTTCATCTCCAGAAACTGATGCCTTCTTCTATGTGACTTTCTAAGACATCCATGCAAAACCTTGCAGATTTTCAGCTAGAAAGGCAGAAGAAAGAAACATGATGAATCACAGAATCATTAAATCATAGAATCAAGGTTGGAAAAGACCTCCAAGATCATTGAGTCCAGTTTTTGACTGAACACCACCATGCAAACTAAACCATAGCACTATATGCCACATCCAGTCATTTCTTGAATACTACCAGGGATGGTGATTCCACCATTGCCCTGGGCAGCCTGTTCCAATGACTGACCACTATTTCACTGAACAAATTCTTCCTCATGTCCAACCTGAATCTCTCCTGGGCAGCTTGAGGCCATTTTCTCTTGTCTTGTCACTGTATGCCTGGAAGAAGAGGCCAACCCCCACCTGGCTATGCCCTCCTTTCAGGCAGTTGTACAGAGCAGCAAGGTCTCCCCCAAGCCTCCCTTTCTCCAGGCTAAACACACCCAGCTCCCTTAGCTGCTCCTCACAGGACTTGTGCTCCAGACCCTTCCCCAGCTCCATTGCCCTTCTCTGGACACGCTCCAGCACCTCAAAGTCTTTCTGGTTGTGAGGGGCCCAAAACAGGGCACAGCACTTGAGGTGTGGCCTCACCAGTGCTGAGTACAGGGGGATGGTCACTGCCCCAGTCCTGCTGTTCTCACTGTTGCTGATCCAAGCCAAGATGCCACTGGCATTTGTGACCACCTGGGCACACTGCAGGCTTGTGTTCAGCCACTGTTGACCAGCCCCCTCAGGCCCTTCTCCACTGGGCAACACCCAACCACTTCTCCAGCCTGGAGCACTCCATGGGGTTGTTGTGACCCAAACACAGGACCAGGCATTTGGCCTTGTTGAAGCGGAAGCTTTTCCAGGAGAAGGCTTTAGCAGACGGTATCAAATTCTTTCCTGAAGTCCAAGTAGGCATATTCACAGACTTCCATTCATCCACCAGGTGGGTCACCTGGACATAAAAGGACACCAGGCTGGTCAGGCAGGACCTGCCTTTTCTACACCCATGCTGGCTGGGCCTGGTCGCTTGGTTGTGATGTACATGCCATGTGATAGCACTCATGATAATCTGTTCTATAACTTTCCCTGGCACTGAGGTCAGGCTGACAGGCCTCTAGTTCCGCAGATTGTCATCCCTCTTATAGATGGGTGTGACATTGGGTAACCTCCCAGTTAACCAAGACAGATAATAAATGATGGAGAGTGGCTTGGTAAGCTCTTTCGATAGTTCCCTCTGTATTCTCAAGCAGATCCCATCTGGCCCCATGGACTCGTGGGTGACTTGTGGCACATCAGCTCACTAACTACTTCGTCTTGGATTACAGGTGTTTTATTCTTCTCCCCCATCCTGTCTACCAGCCCAAGGGATTGGTTGCACTAAGGATATCAGATTTGTTGTTAAAGACTAAGGTTAAAAAAGGCACTGAAGTGCCTCAGCCTTCTCCTCATCTTTGATGACAATGTTGCTTCCAACATTCAATAAAGAATGGATATTTCCTTTGGCCCTCATTGAGTTGTAAATTTATAAGAACACCTTATATTATCTTTTACAACAGTGACTGGCCTGGTCAGGTTGAGTTCCAGCTGAGCTTTTGCCATTCTAGGTTTCTCTCTACGTGACCCAATGACATTCTTGTACTCTTCCTGAGTTGTCCGCCCCTTCTTCCAAAGGTCACAAGCTCTCTTTTTCCCTGAATTCCAGCAAAAGCTCTCTCTTTATCCAGGTTGGTCTTCTTTCCTTCCAGCTAGGTCTTCTTTCCTGCCAGCTCGGTGTTCTTTCCCGCCAGCTCATCTTTTGAAACATAGGGACAGCCTGCTCCTACGTTTTTAAGATTTCCTTCCAAAAAGGTGTTAAACATTCCTGGATTCCTTTGTTATAACGAGTTGTTTCCCAAGGAACTCCCTTAATGAGTGTCCTGAACAGGACCAAATCTGCCCTCTGGAAAACCAAGGTAGAGGTTTTGTTAACCCTCTTCCTTACTTCGCCAAGAATTGAAAACTTTATCATTTCATGGTCACTACACCCAAAATGGCCACCAAACACCACATCTTCCCACCAGCCCTTCTCTGTTCACAAGCAAGTCTAGCAGGGCACTGTCCCAGTAGGCTCATTTACCATCGGTGTCAGAAAGTTCTCTTCCACACATTCCAGGAGCCTCCTAGTCTGCCTCCTCTCTGCTGTGCTGAGTTTCCAGCAGACATATGGCAAGTTAAAGTTTCCCACAACAACAAGGGCTGGCAATCACGAAACATCAGCCAGCCACTGATAGAATACTTTATCTGCCTCTTCATCCTGGCTGGGTGGTCTATAACAGACTCCCAACAGGAAGTGTACCTTGTTACCTTGTTTTTTACCCCGATCCTTACCCATAGGCATTCAATCTTATTTTCACTCTTCTTGAGCTCTATACAGTCGAACCCTCTCTATGTTTGTAATCATACCAAAAAGGAAGGGCGGGTGAAAATTTTTGCCTGATATCCTGACACAACGTTAAGTACTTTTTTAGAATAACATTGAGCTTGGCTCCCATCCCCAGCGGGAGTTCATCTGTTTCCTTCCAGTGTCTTTGGTTATAACATCCTGAAGCTGAACAGCAACAGCATGTATTCCAGGCAGAATCTGAACAGCTGATATTGGAGTGTGTCATTGCTTTTGAGGAATTTAACGGTCTTCAATTTTATCCTGTAAACTCTGCTTAGTGAGTAAAAGAAGACTTGCTGCAGCAGATACTATTCTCTTTCATTGTCTTATTTTTATGAAAGCACTATTTGGGAAATTATTTCCTCATGTTTTTTAATAGAAACTCATATTAATAGTTCTGAGAATAACACTGACCTCTCTCATCTGTTAAAAAATGTGCTTTGAACCACAAATCCATGCCATAATAACTGTACATAATAATTGCACATAACACATGTAACTGGTACCAGAAGCCTCAAGTCCAACTCTTTTCTCATGCCTAATAGAGTTTATTGCAATGCCCAAATTACTGTTTTGTGCAAAAGTTTTTGAGTTATTACTTATTTTAGTAGTATCACACACTTTCCTAGGCTCTCCTGGCACCCAATACCCAAGGCCAGACTACAGCTCTGGATGGGGAACCAGTGCTGCCAAAGAGATGCAACTCCAGATTCAGCTTCAGGATGGTGAAATACAATTTATTCCCACTGGCATTGACCTGAACTCCCTGTAAGTACCTTCTAAAGACAGCTTGATGATGTTAGTAATATTTTTAAATTGTTAAAAACAGTCTAAGTCTATCTAAACATAAGCTATTCACCAACACTCGTCAAAGCAATTCTGCTTTTTCTACATGACTGTCCAGCAGACCATGGGAACCTGCTGCACAGACTACTTATTTTAGTCCAAAGCTAGGCCCTCAAGCTATGATCAAGCACACATCCAAGCAGCAGTCACAATAAATACTGTTTTACTGTCTCAGGCAATAACATGGACTCTCTTTCAGGGTGAATTTTTGAGCTGTGTCAGCAAATGCAACTCAGTAAGGAAGCATATTTCTGGCTATAAAACACCCTGGGCTAGATCTCTGGCTGTAGCGGAGGAGCTCCAAATTACCTGCCAAGAGATGCCAGATGAAAGACCTTTGCCTTCATCCGCACCTTGCCAAAATCCCAGCACAAGATGCAGCATCCACAATGACTTGGTGTTCAAAGAAGCATAAAACAGGAGTAGATACAGCTACTTACTTTTTCTTAGTGAAGGGAAAATAAAAAATAAAACAAGAAGGAAAAGAAAGAAAAAAGAGGCACTTGGGGGAAAAAAATGAGCTTACCCACAAAAAATAAAACAAAAGCAGCCAAAGGAACAGAAGTTGCAAATAAAATACAACTGTTGTGGTGCTGGGTCTGACGGAGCTCACTGCTGATGTTGTGACAGTGGTGTATGCCGCTGAGGGTGCTGTGTGTAGGGTAACACACCTCCCATTGCCCACAGAGCTATTTCAGCTACGCTGTGCCTTTGCTGCCTTCCTTGTTCTGTGTGAGTGACCTGAGCACGTCACTGCTCTGGCAGGCACCAGGCAGCTGCCAGCAGGACCGCGGAAGGCACCACCACAATAACTACTTTCCATTTTAATGGCAAAAACCGTCCTAATGTGGATGCACTATTGAACCTCCAGGTTTGTGGAAAAGGCCAGACTCCAGGAGTGAAACACAGTTGCGTGGAACAGGTATTGCAGTGCTGCTACAGAGGTTGTATTCAGACACATCTGCAAGGTTGGCACGCTTGACACAGGACTTCTAGGAGAGTTGCATTGCTCTGGAGAGACTGTTGGAGGACAGAGAGAATAATTTAGAGCTTCTGAAATGACTATAGACACCTACAAATAGCTGGATCCCACCTTAGAGTACTTTGTCAGACAAGTCCGTGGGTAAATATATTATTGGGAACAGAGGAAAAACTTTGCAATTCAGTTTGCTATTCCTGTCATTTAAAGTTTACACAGATATCTATCTATCTATCTATCTATGAAAATGTTTCTGTGTGTACATGTACATGTGCATTTACATGCGTTGTAACTGAAATACATACATTGTGTCTGAAAATTACTAGGGAATTTTCTGCCATAGTGATTGGCACAGAATGGCTTTATTGGTCATCGATTCTTACCATTAGCCAACTGACTTTATTTATTTGAAGTGAAAATCTTGACAGGTCTCCAACTCTGAATGTAAAGGTGGAAGGAGCTTCTTCCACTCTTCTAGAATCTAAAAGAAAGAGGGAAAGAGATTTAACGAGTCCCAGAAGTCAGAGAAAACCTTGAAAGATTTTTGATTCCCTCCTCTACCTCCACGGAAAAAGAGCATAGGCAGAAATAAGGGTAAAACAACAGGGTCATAGCAAATACAGTGGGCTAGAATACCACTTCTACTATACATACAGAGTATGTATTTTCTATTACTATCACATGATTAGCAAAGAAAACTAAAGGTATCTTCACTGTTTATTTCACGCAGTTTTTCTTACAAAGGAGATCTTTAAAATGGTCTGAGCCTGCTGGTCCTGTTTACAGAGACTGTTTTTGTACTTTATGGCAGTACTGGTAGCTGTAAGTACAGTAAGCACATCTCTAACATCCAAACAAGTGTGCACACTGACAGTAGCTGGGCATTTCTGTGTGGAAATATCTTTAGCCAGTTATGAAAACACTTATCAGTTTCAAATATAACTGTACTCACTGTTTTCTTCTCTCTTTTCAAAACTACAGCTGCAAATAGCAAGAGGTTACTGAAATACCAATCTCATCTGCCACTAGGTCCAGAGACCACTGGGACTGGGTAGGACAATCAGACAGAATAATAATACAAACCAAAACACTATTTATAGAAAAAACTTGGCTTTCAGCAAAATGACTTTGTACTGAAGACAATGAAGTCCCATGGATCCCAGCTGAAATTCTGTGTGTTTAAACATTGAGAAATTGATTTCAGTGCTTATTATGGTAATACTGCATGCCTCAACAATCCAGAGAATTTTAGCAGGGAAAGCTGGCAATGAAAAATTAAACCTGTCTTGGACTACTTTGTCACAGTGAATTTCTACATCTAAGCTGAAGGGTAATCAGATGACATTAACCTACCATAACGGCTCACAGATATCTGTTTATTAATTTAAATAAGTAACAGCAGGTAGCACATTCTTTCTTTGGCATATTTTAACTTCAAAAGATATTTTTCATCACTTATAGAAAAATACTTAGGTGTATGCACATACTTCACTAGAAGAGCAAGTGGCCACATATTGCCCAAATACGTTAAATAAAATTATTTCCATACGGTGGAACAAAATTTAAAAAAACCCTTTCTGCTCTTTTCCATATTTTTATGAACTGAAGCCTGTAGAGTATATGTATACATAGCACATATTCTCTAAGAAAACAAAATATTGATGTACCAAATATTGTTGCTATGATTCAGTAAGTGGTACAGATGAATACTGAGCAAAACATTTAAAAGTCTCATATGGGCAAAAAAATGAAGAAATGTCACAAACCCACAAAGATTTCTCTATAGGTAAATAATATTTCACCATTCAGAGGGGCAGATATATTTTGAAATGGCTGACTGTCATGTAAAATTTGATGACTTTAGAAAATTACATAAGCACTTGGACAAATCAAACCATTCTGGGTATTTTCAATACTTTCTCCTAAGTGTTCTTTTGTTATAAGCAAAGTTTTATAACCATTTTAAGCAGGATGTGCAAATTTGCTTTCAAACATGTTAAAGAATCTGAAACTTTAGATTCTATTTTATAAATTCAAAGTCTGTCACTGGAACAGAAATGGTAGAACAGTTTTCTCCTTTGTGTTTAATTGGGGTTCAGCCTTATCACAAAACGCAATAGTTTATACCTAACTAAAGTGACATTCTGAATGAAGTCGCAATGGCTACCACAGTCGTGATAATTAAAAGACTGTTACAAGTTGGAGGCAGAATATCAGCTATGAAATACCACTTACACATAAACAGATAAAATAAATGAGACTTTAGAGGATACACAGTATAAGCAATCTGGTAAGGTTAAAAATATCAATAGAAAAATATGGTGTTTGTTCTGACCAGGATTTTCAAAGCTTCTGAAGGAATTGGACATCTATTACCACTAGAAAAAAGGCAAGTTTAGTGACCAACATTTGTAGACAAATAAGATCTACTGAGTTTTCAGACTGATAGATTTTTCAACTTACATCTTTGGTAAATATATTTGTAGCAGCGTCTATAAGTGATCTGAGTGTTTTTTTACAAAAATAACTACCATGATTCCTGGCTACTTGTCAGGAAATTTGAAGCAGAACTGCTGTGTCTTGATCAGTTAATTCCCACAGTGCACAAGGTCCACTGGAAAAAAATTTCCAGTTCAGTGGGAATCAGACTTAGCTAAAATGCAGGCCCAACATGTGATAGTATAGCCAAAAATTTGGATCACATCTAACGAGAAAGAGGAGACCATCACCAAAGAATTAAAAGAAAGACGAAACTGAGAGAGTAAATTATTATTTCTTGCTTAACTGAGAAGACAAGTTGTATCCTAATGACAAAAAATCTGTTTCTTTGGAAAGCAATACAATATTTTTGAGAGCAACGAGGGCAAATGTTCAAACACAACATTTCCTTTGATCCAAAACTTAAAGTCTGTTAAGTTGAAATTCATAAAAGCTTTAATACTGTAAAGTTACTGTTGTTATGACTAACATTCAAAGTCTTAATCCAAAAAGATAGTGTGTTAAAGGAAATAATTTTTTTAAATGCCTAAATTTGAAAAAAGTCCTTATGAAAACAAAACATTTTAGCTTTTCAAAATCATTGAATGCACTTTCCACAAAAGAAATAAATGCTTATGCTGACAAAATCAATAGAGTTGAAAATCAGACAGCATCTCACAGATTGATAGGGCCAGATTTTACATTAGTGTTACCAATATTTTACACAATCCTGTCACAAAAATGTCATTCTTTGTGTTTACCATACCTCACGGAACAGAAAATGTATTGAGGTATTTTCCTTTTTTTCATTTTTTCAATATTTGTCTATGATACAGGCATTTGCCTGACTTAAGACTTGAACAAAATCAGAGCCCCAGGCTTACTCACAAAGCAGTGGACCTTAAAGTTTTTAAAAGCCGCAGTGATCTATTTATGAGCAGAAACATTCCTCACTTAGTCCTTCCAAATGCATCATCAAAGGAAGGATTTTCTAGGAAGGTAACATTTTGTGTTACCATACTGCTTTCTCATCTCATTCCTGAGTCAGATTTTAATTACATGTGCCATGTAGGTTTTCCCAAGGTGTCATAGCTGCTGTGATGGCTTCCATCCATCTGCAAGACAAATCAGTACTAGTTTTCTGTAACATCTGGGGAAACAGAACTTTAAGATAAAATTCAAATCATAGTTTGTCTAAATCAAAGTAATCACATCCCCACTACAAATGTACAAATTGCATGCATAAACATTGAGTTTAAGTCATAATTTTTCCCCTAGCTATTTTATGATGGTAATATCAGTAATCACAAATAGGCCATTTTAGGCTCACAGAAAAAATTCTGTAAAGAAATAATATAAAATTAATATTAATTATGTACATTACAAAGAGTATTTTATCAAGTGTTGCAGATTTACATCTGGATAATGAATTGAAATACTGAATTCGTTTTTGATGCGCAAAATTAATTAATTAAACTCTTTTCAGCATTTTACATCTGATGTCTGTATATTAAGCAATAATAAAGAATGTCATCCTTTTCTACTACTGACTATCATACTCTTGTTTTGGAAGCAAAGTTTCTAACAACAGAAACTGAACTTCTGCCCCGCAAGACTGCAAGAACCCTCTTTGGTTCACTTTTTCAGGAGTACAATGTAGTACTTTTGAGTGCCGCACTGCTTTCATAGGTCCCTGACATTTCTGCATTTCACTGTACAAGTTGGATCTGTCCTAGAAAACTCAGAAAACTTACTCTTGAGCAACGCGAGGCGTGTTTGCTATCCTGGTTCTGCTTGCTAAGCCCTGAACGGCCCCACAGCTGCCAGGAGCCCAGATGACTGATGTGATACTGAACATGACACCGCTCAGGGCTGCAGAGGGTAATCTGAATTCATCAAGTGTAGGTTAGCATAAGCACATGTGCTTTTACCACAGTTTGCCCTCATGCTGTGGTATGCTATTTGTCCTTATCTGAAGTCCTGCAGCTCATTCATCTCTTCACAGCTATGCTGCAGCCATGCCTTGTCATATACAGTACACCTCGTATACTGTAATTCACACCAAAGAAAAAGCGACAGAGACTGATTATCTTCCCTGTCCAAGCACCACAGTTTTTAAACTCATGAACAAGAGATGAGAAAAATCCCTGGGAGCTCTCAAGCATGTTCTCAATGATTAAACAGCAATCGAAGCCTTCTAGGGACTAATTTTTATAATAGTTTAAAAATCTTTGAAGGCAGTTACTAGAAGAAGAGAATAAAACTGAGAGACTGGTTTTATTTTTCAAGTCTGAAGAGAGAGGAGTATTTGCACAACTGGCTTCTAAAATACTTGCACTTTGGTTGTGTATCTGAGGCTGCAATCCTCAAAATTTGCTATTAAATTTGCAAAAATAGCTCTCCAGATAAAGAAGCATACACAACTCCTCCAGGACTTACAGAAGCCACCTATACCATGAAGCAGAACCCCATTTATCAAATAATTCTCAAGGGACACTCAAGAACTAGCTTGTTGATCAGCTCTCACAATGATCTGTTGTTGCTCAGAATAAGCAGCTAATGAGGCAGGAGCTTTATTAAATAAACCTTGGCAGAGTCCTTTTCTAGTCCCAGCTTCCCTGAGATGATTCCAGCAGACAATCAGTAAAGTTGAATGATAGCATTTCCTGGTTACCCAAACTTGATATTTCATTCACAGACCGTGTTCATGAAAGCCAGATCATATTGCCAGGCAAAGGAAGAGCAGAGGAATGCCTGGTAAAACAGGACTGAGAGGTCTGTACGATTTCTATAACCAAACTGTTAAAATGAAATGTCGGCTTCTGTGTGTTAGTAAGACCAGAAAACAGTATCAACTTTCCCCTTGTACTGTAAACCTTAATTTCATCACCCAATAATCAACAATTTTAGTATTTCTTCTAAATTCAGATTCCAACATGGACTATTATCAGCTACATGTTTACAATGCCAAATGGCTCTGAATCCATTCCCAACAGATGGAAGTACAAATCCGGATAGCATGAAAGCTGTTCCCAAAGCAGTTGTTCTTTCCCATACTGCATCCACATCTACTACTTGGTTAATCTGGTTGTAGCAAGCTTGGGCAAGCTTGGATTTTGAGGTATCGAAAAAAACATTTGTGATAAATTGCATTTGGAAGTGTTTGACTACATTGATGTAAAGGGGCTACATTGGTATAAAAGGGCTACATTTCACTTCCAGACTTTGAATGCATAAGTGGTTTTTTTTATAGAAATTTATTTTGAATTATGTAATTATATTCCAAGTAACACCTCCCCCTTCTTCCCTTGGAAAAACTACTACTACAGTTCCTCCATCATATTTAATTTGCAGTCTTTAATTTCTCCTTATTTTGGTTAACCAGTGAATATCTGCTATTCCAAGCTTTTACCTACTATAAATGACATTTACATTTAATTTCCCATTTTATATTGCAGACATGCAATACACTATGATATATTAGAAAGCCATTGCACCATAAACTTGAAACAGAGGAAATACTTATTGGTTTCTTAAAATTATATGTTTGCTCTCAATAGCAAATTAAGTTTGGGTTTGTCCAATTAGAGATCTAATCCATCTGAAGATTCAGAAATGAGAGAGTTTCAGGTCATGTGAGGATTTGACTGCACAATACGAAACTCACTATAGGTTTTAAAATAATACAGCCTACAGACCTCTTATCTTCCAAAAGACCATTAATTAATATCAAAATAAAAATTAGTATTTGCATAAGAAATTGTACCATTTAACCTGTACAATACCCTTCACTGGGTTACATTCCACAGTTTCTGAAGCCCCCAGTCGGTTAGGGATACACATCAATTTTCTACCCAAGAAGATATTCCGTTCTGAAGGATATGCAAAATATATCTGCATCTGAATGATAAACAAATTATGGTTTCAAACGTTCAGGCTTACGTGCCCACACCATGAAAGAGACAAAATTTCTTAGGACAACCAGTACTTTCCTTTCTGACTCTCTTGTACTACAGTGGGAGAGAAGCTTGACTTGTTTTATCATCTATTTTAGCATTTGACTGGGGTTTGTATTCACAAAATCATCACATATGGATGAGTACTCTGGATACAGTACTCTGGATAGTATTTTATGCATTTTTGACCTTTCTGAAAGCTGAGGAATTTGGACTCCAGCCCTGCTATGTGAAAAGATCAGTACCAGAGCTGGTAGAGAAACGTCTGCGTCTTTATGCTGCTTATTTTAATTGTAATTAGTTACAACCTTGGATAGGTAAACATCATGGAAGATTTCTCTTGTCTGTTCAGCTAATACTTAAAAGTGATGCTAATTCTAATTCCTGAATTTTTCATAGGTGTTTATGAAATAGTTCTGAAGGCACCTGATGATAGCACTTTATGGGTTCACAAGTCCCTAAGCCAGAGAAAACTTGACTCCTAACATTTTATTTTTTGTTTTCTTCTCATTATTAGCTTCTACTAATTAGGATGAAGCTATATGAGATTTCTGCAGGATCATTAACTCATAGTATTTACCATTATCCTATGCATGCTAAAAACGTTATCTTCTATTCAGACTAGATGTTGTGGTTGAGTAATTAAAATAGCAGCACTTGTTTTTGTTAGAAGAAATCACAATCAGTTTTTCCATTCATATTTAAAGAAAATTCATTATTCAAAAATACATCACTATTAAACATTGTTTATGCAAGTCCGAGAAAATGAGTATATGCCTATTTTTGAATGCAATATATTTAACCAGCATGATAGGAACTGTTCTAAAACACTTGTCCAAGCCCCCAGTAAAATGAAGTAACAACTCATCAGTTGATTCACTCCAAATATATTTGTAGGACTGGAAAAAACATCTATTTTTGTTAACTTAAAAGCTAGACAATGAAGTGGTAGGTTAACCTGCTCAGCAACATAAATTTAAAGGAAATTCAGGTGGCCAATATTAGCTCTACTTAAGAATAGATAGCACTAGTACATTGGAGTACTACAGTTGTAAGCCTTGGCATATGGAAATCACATGAACTGAGTGCCATAAGACTTCTGCTATTATCATTAAATCTAGTGACTATTTTATGTCAGTTAAGTAAATCATTCCCCTCTCAATTCACTAGAAGCAATCAGAAAGACTTTTTATTAATTTAAAAAGAGAACAACTTTGGGTCCAAAATGAGTTTTCAGCTGATGAAAACATACTTGAATATAATGTAGAAAATTGTTTCACTTGATCTTTTGACATTGTATTTTTACATCCTTTCCTCTCACACAGTCTTAACAGTGGGACAGGAGACTCTTTCACACTTTGCTATTTTTCACAGTATATGTAATGACTAAACATGACCTCTCCAGTAATTTTCCAAGTCAGAACAGGAGCATTAAGAAAGATAATTTACAAAGGATGATATGGTAGCACAGAGGAAAACATACATTCCTATAAATTTTGTGATTCACAATGTACAGTGTGGAATATCAGCCTAATTTAAGGCAAATTGAATGGCCTCAGACAGGAAAGCAAAAGCACTCAGGGAGAAAAAAACCATTTGGGAGGAGGGCATGTGAAGCTTCCAGCCTTCAGATACCCATGAACAGAGTAGATGCCAGGGTGTGGATTTCTTTTCCTTTAGTCAAAGCCAGAGAAATGTGCATGCGAAGAGATGGCATTCTTACATTATACAGCAGCATTAAAGTTGCATGCACTTAACAGATACATGGATAATAAAGCTAAATGAGATCACTATGACCATCTTTTTTGGCCTCCTCTCCTACATAATGGGACTCTGCTGAATTAATGCCTCTTTGAACCAGAAGAACCTTTTAGTAAAGCTGCCAATCTCCATTTCTGTTTTCCACTGATAGAAAATTTGCTACTGCTATGAGAAAGTGCCATTTAGACCTACTGTTGAAAGTGTACTTTTCATTTGGAGCTGATGTTCCCTAGCTTCAGCTTTTAGCTGGTCAATGCTATTTTCTCCTTGTCTGCTTTATTGAAAAGACTCTATTCTGAAGCTCCTCTTTCCCATATTGATATTCTAGATTATGAACAAGCCATTTCCTCTCAGCTTTCAGTTTCAGCTCAAGCACTCTTCTATTATAAGCTATACTGTCCAATTCACTATTTATTTTCATCTCAGAAACAATCTAATTTTTTTTCCACATCTTTTTTTTTACAACTGGAACATCAAGGAATTCTCTAATATTCTAGAAATACTTAGTTTATGTAGAAACAGATACCAAAGGCAAAATACCTAATACAATTATTACTCAAAGACCCACTGTTTCTGCAGTCTCAAACTGTCAGTCCTCTGTGACACCCATTACAAACTCAAGGTGAGTAGTTTATTTACCACAGGCCCAAGGGTTTTTTTACTAAAATATTACAAAAGAAAATATTTTAAGCAGTATCTACATGTATCTACAGGTCATTATCCTCGAACATCTACAAATCATTTCCCCTTAGATGACTTTACACTTGCTCACACAGAAACACAGCCTGTTCGAAATTTAAAAAGACAATTCGGACAATTATATACAAGGTACTCTTTACTTATTCTCCAATACACTTTTTTTTTTTTCTGAAAGCTGGAACAATGATATAGTGTTTTATTCCACATTGCTGATGAAACTCTAAGATAATGAGGTCAAGGAGAAAATTACTTTACAGAAAATTCTAACAGTACTGCTGTCTTTAAAAAAACAAGTAAATAAAAAACAACAAAAGAAGTGTCAAAATTGCTTAAAAGGAAAAAATTCCATATTAACTGTTCATTGGTATTACTTATGCATGCAATTCTTTATTAATTGTATCCCACCTAAGTAATTCCATTATTTTGCCTAGATCAATGTCATACTGACAAGGCGCTAATTATCCACGTCATGCCATTTCTTTAGTTATTGATATACTAGCATTCCTCCAGTCTCTTAGAATTCTAAGTGTTCGGCAAGACTTTTTAAAAATGATGGTTAGCAATCTAGGGACCTACTTGGCCAATATCAAGGATGCAAATTATTAAGGGTGTACGCTTTTAAAACACTGATCTTTAGCAATTATTTTTAAATGACATTCTAAGCCAGACTTAAAATAATTTTCTCTTCCTTTGTATTGGGCTTGGAAAAATTTTGGTAGTGACAAGGGTGTTTGGGGCGTGACTGAGGAGGGTCTGCAAGGGTGGCTCCTGTGAGAAGCTGCTGGCAGCTTCCCCCGTGTCTGACAGAGCCAGCGCCGGCCGGACCTGCCACTAGCCGAGGGGATCAGCAGTGGTGGCAGCGCCTCTGGGGGGACAGATTTAGGAAGGGGGAAAATCCTGCCTGACAGCAACTGCAGCCAGAGAAGAGAGTGAGGAGATGCGAGAGGAACAGCCCTGCGGACACCAAGGCCAGTGAGGAAGGAAGGAGGGCAGGAGGTGCTCAGGTGCTGGGGCAGACATTCCCCCGCAGCCCGCGGTGCAGCCCATGGAGAGGCACTGTGGCCCTGCAGCCATGGAGGTCCGTGGGCATGCAGAGATCCACCTGCAAGCGCTGGAGAACGCCTGCTGGAGCAAGTGGATGCCTGAAGGGAGCGGTGACCTCATGGGAAACCCACAACGTAGCAGACTCTTGGCAGGACCTGTGACCCCATGGGGGACCCATGCAGCTCCTGAAGGACTGCACCCTGGAAGGGACCCATGCTGGAGCAGTTCCTGAAGAACTTGGGAAGTCTCACATTGGAGGAGTTCATATAGCTGGGACCCATGCTGGAACGAGGGAAAAGTGTGAGGAGTCCTTCCTCAAGGGTGGAGTGATGTGATGTGTGATGAACTGACCACAGGCCCCATTTCCTATCACCCTGTGCTGCTGGGGAGGAGGAGGGAGAGAAATTGTGACTAAAATCACACCTAGGAAGAAGAGACGGGATGGAGAAAAATGTTCTAAGATTTGGGTTTACTTATTATTCTATTCTGTTTTGATTGGTAGTAAATAAATTAATTAACACATTAATCCAGTCTGTTCTGCCCATGATGATAATTAGTGAGTAATATCTGCCTATCCTTGTCTTAAGTCTTTCACTGCATTTTTTCTCCTCCGCCCAGCTGAAGAGGGGAGGGTTAGAGCAGTTTTGGTGGGCACCTGATGTCCATCTAGGGTCAAGTTACCACAAATCTTATTCTGGTATGAGAATATACCATCTGATTTTTGCCAAACTATTTATTGAAAATGGTATCAATGCAAAAATACCCCAAGCAGCTTATAGCTAGAATGAAGTGAAGAACAGCTAGGAATAAAAGAATGCTTAAAAATGCAGGAAGTCTATTCAGTCTGTCTCTTCTTTTTAACAACTTTCCTACAGTGGACATGCTGTAAAATGGAATGATTCCTTGTGGATGTGCATCTGCACACACAGGCATGAAACAGGAGTTAGGAAACAACATGCCGATTATTTAGGCATGGTGAAAATGACCATTACCTTAATAAACTAACATAATGCAAAAGTTTTTCCAGTGCTGCTAGCATGTTATTGTGTTGTGAAGTAGAAATATGCTGTAGATATCACAAACAACCTGCTCCTCCTTTTGTTTTCAATTGAGAAGAGACATAGGTGTGGAAAAGAAATCTGGCCAGTCTGAAATAAATGCATGCATATTAATTTGGAAATCATACTAATGTTTATACTACTGCTGTTTCTCAAGTAGAATACAAAAGATACGCTTAACTGAAGAAAGTCTTAGAAGACTATATGAGAAAGTCTATGGATTTTTGTGGGAATTTGAGAGAGGCAATAAGTGTTATGCATTCCACATTAAAGCATTTTGTGACACGGTGCTCAGTATCTAAATACAGTGTCCATGTCCAGATTCCTTTGTAGCTTTGATTGAAAGAAGACAATTTCCTACAGCAACAGACTTCAATACACAATGAATATCAGCCTTGATATGGGTAGGTTTTGTGATCTACTCCATTATTGCCCAGCAGCAGGGTCTGGGACTCAGTAAATTTGAGCACTCATATAAATATGAACACCTTGTGGAGAAATTGTTAGTTAGACAACTAAACCATCCCCTCCTTTTCCAAAAGTTGACAGTGTGTGTTCAATAAGGATAATAAATAACAGGATAATATTACCCTACCTCCCTAGGAACATGAATTAAAATCCAGTCAGGTTTTTTTTTTATAAGATTAAGTAGAACTGTCAGCTATGCATGCGTGAAACCATGCCAAAAATACAGTTTCCAACACTACGGCTTCAAAAGGATTTGGCTCATTGCGTAGGTGAGGGTGCATTGTATTTGAAGACAGATATTTTCCTGGAATTTCTAAACCTTGCTTATTCTTTAACTCCGTCAAAACATGACATTTGAAAGAACTTTGGAAACTTTTGGGAAATAGAAGTGAATTTAAACACAGGAATCAGTACAAGTTTTAATAAAAGTCACTGTTAACACATGCATATGGAACACCAAAAAGAATAGATAAATATAGCTCTGCCTTTATTGTATTTGGTATTCAGTTTCCTCAAAACCCTGCAGTTATGAAATATTGAAAATAAAAGAAGTGTGAGGCCTCTGAAGAACCTGAAATTTAGGAAAGAGGGAATTTTGGAAGTAACTGTAGATTACTTTCTACAAACATCAGCTTAAAGAATAAAGAAACAAAAACAACAACCACAGGAAATAAAAAAGGCTGATCTCCAAGGAAAATGTTTTTTGCCAACAGATGCAGCTGTAAACATTCAAAACTAAGTAAAATATTTAACCAATGTTTATGTCCTTGCAAAGGATGTCTTAATACATCTAAGTATTATATTCAATATTGCAGAATAATTTGAGATCCAATTTGTCAACGTTCATTCTTGTGAGAAGTGTAACTTTAAACCAAAAACAGGTGAGATCAACAGGACTGCATGCAATTTACAAGTTACCGAACATAAGTAAAGATTTGGAAATTGGTGAGTGGCCCTGGCTCATGCTCATCAATATTTAAAACATGATCTTGAGTAAAGACATTTTCTAAACAAAACACAGGTTTTTCCAATCAAGAAATCTGTGGCAAAGTATATTGTCAAATAGTTTTCTGTTGTGAAACTTATTTTTCCTGATGATGTCTATCCACCTCAACAGATTTCAGTCTGGATTATTTGAATTCATTTTGCTCTCTACTAAGCAGCCTTAGAGCCTTACTGAAATAGTACAGTATGGGTATGTCACACTGCCTCAGCTTGGCTTGACTATATTTCTTGTGATATATCCTGGTGAGTTTATCCACAGAGGAATGCTCCTAGCTAAAGTACATGACCCTGGCAGTCGAGAAGTCAAATTTTTAAAGTATGAGAGAGCAGTGTTGGTTTTCCTGTAAGCCATGATACTGGCTTAGGTGGATACAAAATACATCTGAAGCGTTTCAGAATGAAAAATACTTTCATTGCTTTACTGACCTTTCCTGAAAATGTTTCTTCTCTGGAATGTTTTGAAACTTAGATTTTCTTTGCTAGAGAAAGTAAAACATCTGAATATCAGCTGTCTCACAGAGCTAAAATCTCCTTTTCAGTTCTACTAGGCAGAGTATCCTTGGCTCAAGATAAAATGAATTTATTAAGTTTGTTGTGTTTGATCACTGAGAAATCTTCTTTCGGGATAATTGCCATAGCTCTAGTTTACCCACTACGTACCACAGAGTGTTGGAAGCTCCTTTTGTTCACTGTGCAAGGGTGTTAAAGCATAGCTTTAGTTATGATATTTGTCTGAAGCAGTAACTAATGCACCTATTGAAAATGATAATTCATTTCTCCATTTTGAAATACTAGCTTCTTACTAGTGTTACTAAGCAAGTCAGAACAGAATCTAGAATAGAAGAAAGCAAACAAAAAACTGACTATAACTTTCCTGTTGAACTTGCATGCTTTTGTGGTACATGTTTTATACATTGAACTTAAGGATAAAAAAACCAGCTTAAATGGAGAGAAGTTAAGTGAAATGATGTCAATATTCATGGTGGTCTGTGTCATACACAATAAGCCTTGTACTGCTGTGTTGTTCTGTGCAGAAGCTTGTGATAATCAGTACCATCTTTATGTTCAGACCTGGAAAAAAGAAATCTGTGTTCTCACCCCATTCAATACCAGCAAACCAAAGCCTCTGCAAAAGAAAGCTTCAGTAGCCATTGATATTACAGCAGTTCACCAAGGCCAATGTCTTCAAAAGTTCCTTATTTGTGAGAACAGATTCACATTACAAGCTCCCACTGGCACCATCTGGCCCAAAGTTAAAGGGAAAATCCAAAGAATACATGTAGAATGAGTGCATTTTAAATGAAATTACAGCTGAGGAGCGTTCTATGTGGTTATATTGGTAAGTGCTGTAGGTCTTGCAGTGACCTTGGGGGAGCGGGTCTCTGTGTGTGTGTGGCTGGTGTTTCTGGACAAAAATGTCTAATGCAAGTCCACAATCCCATAAGGATCTTTAAGTAATTTAGTGATAGACAACTTGACAGATAAGCTGTTAAAACCTGTAAACTGTTTTTCTATTACTGCCTCATATTATCTAGCTTCTTTTTTTCAGAGAAAGAGAATTTGGCTGTTTCAGAGTCTAAAATATCCACATCAAATAAAACCACTGCTCCTAGAAATATGCCATTTAACAAAAATGATTATTTGATTTCAATACTGAAAGGGAAATGGTAAAGTTCAACACAAAAATGTGTTTCTATTGGGTTAGGAGTTTTTTGGGGGTTGTTTTGTTTTGGGGTTTTTTTGCAGATAAAAATCTACTAAATGGGGTAACATTCTAAGGTACACTGGAAAAAGTGACAAAATGCATTTATACACTTAGGGCCCATTTTTTGTACGTATTTATACACACTGTGTAAATAATATGCTTAAGTAATCCTGCTGAGTGAGAGCAAAGTTTAGCTGTGACCATGATGTCATCTCAGAGTACAATACAGCAGATGATCTTTGTGTATCTCCACAGGTAGAAGCTATGACTGAGGGTTTTCCGAGTTACAAGTATTGCTTTCAAATAGTCCTTAAGAGTTTTCTTAATTTGCTCAGGTCCTTTTGAACCTACACAAAATCTGAACATATAAAACATCCTGAGGATCTGTCTGAAGCACTATCTCCTTTCGTTTTCGTCAGCTGCCTTCCCTTCCTGCCCCCTAGGGTTTCTATTGGAAAAGAGAGGAAAAAATAACACCTTATGCTTTTTCATTCTACTAATAATTTTTATAGATTTTTGTTCTATTCCTTCCTGCCCATGTCTTTCCCAGGCTGAAGAGTACAGGTCTATTAGTTATTCCTTCGATTGATATTATTCTGTAACTTTGATCATACCTGCTACTTTTCTCTGCACTTTCCTCAATTCCTATTCTCACATCTCAAAAATAATATAACAGAAATGAAAGCATTCAAAATATAGTTTTATAATGAATTTATGCACTGGCATAACAGTGCTTTGCCTTCTGTATTCCTTTTTGAATAATTTCTAGCACTCTATTTGCTTCTTACAACAACATTATAACATCAGCATCTCTATTCTGTGCCTACTGCTCAGCTTGGATGCAAACTGAATTCTTTCTAGATGCAAATTCGTGTTTTGGAGGCAGAAATTCAGAGCCAGGTATGCTTAAATGTTGGCTTAGTCTTCAACAGAGTTTTATGAACACTTGCAGATTTTGGAGAGAACATGGTTTGAAATTTTCTACTTGGAAAAGTCTGTACATCAAGTGATAGGGCTTTGTTTTGCTACAGAAAAATTAAGTAAATCTTATAAACACCCTGTGTGAACAGTGCTAATGGTGTTATTGAAGGGTTAATATTAGGAAGAGTTTTCCCCTTGTAGCAGCAGAGTTTATGGTTAAAATTTGAAAACTTCTAGATATGACTTTGGGACAATTCCACCAATTTTTTTTTTTAAATACTGATAATACATTTGCAACTTCTGGTGTTGAAACCCTATTTGATTTTTAAAGTTTGTAAAGCTTTTGCATGCTTTGATCTTGAACCTTGAGATCTTGACTCTGCTAAAAGCTAATGGAAAAAAAAAATCTTTTATTTTTCAATTCAAGTAGATTCAAGGAAAGACAACAGTCTGGTCATTCCCCCTTTTGAAAAAAAGGAGAGTAATTTTTACCCAATTACCTAAAAGCTGGGAAACTTAATGGGAATTCAAAAGTCAAGGTGAGCAGAAGTGAGCAAATGGTGATAAAATCAAATGTTTCTCACAAAATAAAATACAGTATGAAACCTCAAAAGAAGTTTGCATAAGAAAAAGTTTTATTATTACCTTTTTCTCACTGATAGTGGTACTGGATGAAAATAATTTCTATAGTAGTTTGTTTGTATTCATTTTGAGAGGGAGAGTTGGACCTTCTGCTCTAATCAGGTTTCCTAACATTCCCAGCTATTTAATCCTCTTGAGAAAGAAGACTGAATTGGGCAAGTAAACTTGAAAAATCTTACTATGAGCCTCTTTACAATTCAGCTTGGACTGCAGCCTCCTTAAGGACTCGGCAGACGCTTCCGCTACAATTTTGTTTACATCTGCTAAACTAAACGCAGGTAGAACTAAAAGCTGTGGAAGTCTGTGGGTCTTTGGATCTGTGTGATGAAGTCAGAGTCTTGAGACACAGAATCATAGAATGGCTTGGGCTGGAAAAGACCTTAAAATCATCTAGTTTTAATCCTCCTGCAATGGGCAGGGGCACCTCCCACTAGACCAAATTGCTCAAAGCCTAGCTTTGAACGTTGCCTGGGACGGGGCATCCACAGCTTCTCTGGGCACCCTGTTCCAGTGTATCACCACCCTCAGAGTAAACACGAACCATTAAATAAAGCTTACAGAACTTCTAAATGTCTGTAGAGAATGAAGTTCTCAGTCTAGTGATTTAGTTCAATACCAGCAGTCTCATTCATCCCTGTCCAGGATTGCTACTCATACTAAACAAAAACTTGCAGCTACAGCTGTTTTCAGCAGTAGTGCAGTCCTTCAGCAATTTCAGAAAACTCAAGTAAAATTGTTTAATTCAATCTCTTTACACTATCTTAGCTTACAATAATTTTCAGAGTATAATATGAAACACAGTTCTGCAAAGTACACATGAAAGATTGAGATAGCTTTGTGCCTAAGGACACGAGCACTCCCTATCTTTGGTTTCCCAGTTCATGGTAATGGTCAACCCCCTTTCTAGTACTGGGTCTTCATCATGAACCTGGGGAGCTGAGGGTGTGTCAGTAGTCTGTAGATTAATTTTGTGACTACAGCCCACAGTATACTTCAGATTTTTAGACCAAGAAAAGCTTATAGAAACGAGCAATCAAATCTCATCTCTCCCAACCATGTCTTGTAAAGAACTCCACATATTAAAAGTATCCTAACACCAAAACTCTCTATCTCAAACACCCAAAATATGAAGAAGGAAGAGATTAAAGACGTCATGTTTCACGTAAAGAATCTGCTTCTGTGCAAGTCTTATTACTTTCCACTGAAAAATCTGTCAGTGAACAGCAGTCCAGACCCTTGGGTTTTCTGTAACTCTTTTACAAAGTGTTGGCAACTGTTCTTGGGAGGCTACAGAGCAGGTCTGTGCAAGACCAGGTTGAAAGAAACCTGGACCTGGATTTCCTTTTGTTCCCCTTTACATTCGCCAGCATTATTAGGGATAGCTGGTGGCTGAAAATGAAGAAGTCTTGAAAAAACATCCTACATAATGTCTAACTACAGTCAAAGGACAGTACCAAAGACAAAGCAGCTTTTTAGAAAATAGATTTTTATTGGTGTTATTTTGCTCTGCACCTGTGGAGTCCGAAGCCAGTTTTGCCACTCTGTTATAATGGATGCAACATTTCTCATCCCACAATAATGGCTCCATTTGAAGATATGTCCTAGTAAAAACAATGGAGCAATCACCAACATAAATGAATACCAAAGAGCATGCTAGCTGGAAATTTCTAGAACATTTTATTTAAAAAAAACTAATTTAAAAATTTTAATTAAAATTTTTAAAAATTTAATCATCTTTTGTTAATGCATTTTTATTTCTATATATTGTAACATATGCATTTTAAGCTTCCCAATAGCCACTTATTACAGAAATATCAACCTTGTTGCAATACCCAAGCTCCTTTGTCAGAGACTATGAAGTCACCAGGACAGATGTTACACAGAAAGAATAAAGATGCTCTCTGACACAAGCATCTTGCAGATTAAGTACAAGATAAAGGTAGCACGTGGACATAGAACAGATGGGAGAGCACAAGGAAGCAGGGTCAGTCTGACTAATATTGGTCAGTCTGACTGCCCTTGTAGCAGCAGCCTGTCATCAAATTTTGCATGAACACCATGGAGAAGAAAACACAAATTTAAAGGTTGGTCATACTGCAGCTTTGTGGCAGTTTGAGGGGAATTCCTGCTGAGGGCAATGGAATATAAAAGACATAAACAACTCTAAGTTTAATAAGGTGTTGACATCATGATGGGTCAGACCTACAGTTTGGAGTAAAAAAGAACGTTGAGTAGAGAGGACTAAAAATGGTTTTTGAAAGAAAAGGTACAATTTACATTTCCTAAAACAGAGGAAATCTCCAGAAAAATAGAGGTATGTCTCTGTCAAAGAGTTTGACAATATATATGAGCATTCCAATAGTATTTAAGGTGAGTGTGAACCAAATGTTAATTGATCATACGTGATAAATATTGACTTTTTTTGGCAAAAATAACAAGACCCCTACATATACACATATGTACACAGATGATAGCTAGTAACTGAACTCATGTGTGCAGGGGACAGCCACCAAATGAACAATGAATATTGCTTCTTGTCCCCAGCTCACCAGGGCTGCTGCCAGGGTCTCTGGGCTCCTAGGCACTGACCCTCTTCCCTCTTGCTGTAGCTGTGAACCCCCGGTGTCTGGACAACAGGATGAAAGAGAAGGGGATGATGTTGCAGAGGAGCTTGATGTGCCTTTCTGGTTCCACACTACCAATTTTGCTGATGATAACTAGGACCTAAAAATAAAAGCTAGATAACTTTCTCAGCATGAGGGAACCTCTTCAGAGGATTAAGAATTTTTTTTTTTTTTTGGTCACCGAAATAAAACCATGTATTGCAATGTGGGTAAGAAAATCTTCTAAGCAACACAATTATTTTGATGCAGCTACTTCTGAGAGTGAAACAGCAGGTGAAAATCTATATGAAAATGAAGTAAGGAGAGTGAAGAACAGAATGCAGCTGTTTTTGTCTGAATTGGATAATTTCAATGGAATTTTAAGTTAAAAGTTAAAACTTCAGAAGAACAGGATAAGAGCTGCAAGTCATAGCTCTTAAGGTGTCACAAAGCTATTGACTGAAAACTTTTTAAGGCACATTTGATCCAAACCAAGGGGTATTTCTGATATTCGAAAGTGGTATCTTGGCAATGATTGTCTATGTTGTGCCAATCTGAAGAGCTACACACGTATCATTGAGTATCATTGATTTATATGCTGTTTTCTGGAAGTATTAACCAAATGCACTGAAGAAAAAAAGTCAGACAAACTTACAAGTCCTAATCCTATCCAGGTACATTACAACATTCCCATCTATGAAACTATTTGACAGGAAAACCAGAGACACTATGTGCCTCTTTACAGGGTAGAATTTTCCATATTCTTTGCCTGGAAGCATTATAGGCACCTCTTCTCTTTTATATTATTTAAAAACAGGATTGTTAAAAATATATAGACCCCATCAAATTCCAATCTAAATCTTTGAATTACAATGAGAATGTTTTTCCTAAAAAATATCCTAAGCTCTGCTCATTCAGTGAAGAAAATGCATGTTTTTAATCTTCTTCATAAAATTATATATATTAAAATTGTTTCATTATGGAATTTGAGTTACTCCTGGAAAGCTATCATAAATAAAGGACTTTGTAATAGTGCCTTAGCTATTGGGAAGGCACGAATAGACTCAGGGCCAAATCAGGTAAAGGAGAGGAGGCTGGTGAGCAATTTGATTCCTCAATACAAGCCCCGGCTCAAGAGATATGGTAACTGAACTGTGTTAATCACTCTGTGTTCTGAATGGAATCCAGAGGTTTTTTTCTGAATGGTGATTATTGGGTTTCACCACCAGTCTTCCATAACAAAAAGTCACAGAGCTGAGGAAGATGAGTTGCATTTGTGAGACACCACTCTTGACAATGCATTTTACTGTTTGTATGTCAGAAAACTGAATCCAGGCAACAACAAAGTCTGTACCTGTGAAAGGAAAAAGAAGCAACAAAAGCCTCAACTATCTCTGTTGTTGAGAAGATCTGAGAAAGAGGTCAGTAATGAATTACACACAAATCTGACAGCTGCTGCTCTTTCAGCACCACTGCAGAGTGCTTTTATACCTGCTACCCTACTGTTATTTTCTTCTGGTGTTCTTTCATAAGAAAGATTTCCATTCCTACCAGCCTCACTGTTGTTGTCACCTCTTTCATCAAGCTAATTTTAACTTTAAAATAACACAAAATTATCCAAAACTTTGCGGTCAGCCTCAGCTTCAGTGCAAAGATGAACCCAGGGGTGTCTAGATACCCCCTCTAACATAAGTTTTTCTCAGATCCTATGATTTTAATTCAGTGGAAGAAAGATCAAATTACCTCGGAGTTTCTCATCCTCTGTAGTGCTTATACTTTCTGTTGTGATTAGGACATTATGTAGTTATTATAACGGATGTAACACAAAGTCCTTGTTTGTTCATGCTTTCCTGCAGAACCCATCACACTGCAGTTGCTTACACCTAATCACATTACTCTGTTAGGAATAAATAGCTATTTTAGTAGGTGGTCACAGGCTTGCCACAAAAGCTGCATGCTGAACTCACAGCCACTGGGAAGGAGATGGGCAGGCTGAACACTCCCCAGGTTACCCGGCAAACACAGCTGGTCACTGGTTTCCTTGTTATCCTAGCTTTTGTCATTTTTCAACCTACTTTTTCGCAAAATAAAAACAAAAATACATTGACTTTTGTCGAGGCACACTATGTGGTGATAGAGAGATAGGCCCTGAAGGCCGGAGAGACAGAGCCTCTTTCCTGGGCCTGGAGGTGACCCTGGGGCTGTATCCAGGTCACCGGGGATGGGCGGAGAGAGGATTGTGAGTTTGTGGACAGGGATGGACCTGTGAGAGGTGATGGTTGTAGTTTGTGACCTTATAGGGTATTGGTTACCTGTCACCACAACAGGCAGTATCTGGGCACTACCCCAGGTGATTGGGGGACACTGTGGTGAACGTCTTTCCTGTTTATATGATGTTATATCCTGGGTGTGCTGGTATTTAGAGGAATTCTGGCTGCGCAATAACCGACTTTGCATCTCCATCTTGTGTGCGGAGTCCATGCCCATGCGTGATCACTGCAACTTTTGCTTTGAAAATGTGCTGTACAATTTCAGAGTTTGATCAAGGTACGAAAGATTTATTTAGGACAGCCTAGCATAACTTTTGTTTGCCTGTGCTGCCCCACATGAACTGTTGCTCATGCTGATCTTGTACTGCAGTTCCCTGGAGGGATCTCAATTCCCATTGGGGTCCTCAGTCCCTAAACTGATGGTGCAGGAGGAAAACACTTGGTAGTGGTGCTTTCTGGATTTTTTCTCCATAACTGATTTTACAAGCTCACTTACTATTACACAGAGAATCCACACAGATAAAAACACGTGTAGTGAGTGGTACGCGTTCTTCAGTGTCAGGTAGAGCTGAATGCCTCAGGATATCTGAGCTATTAACCCACTGAGCATGCTCTGATACTTGATGGCAAAGTTTACATGTGTTATCTTTGAGATCTCTACCGCAGGAGGGGTTGACAGAAACAAATGACATATACAAAAGTCATGTTCTTCATGGTATGTTAATGTAAATTAATGTTTCTCTAGTTATTGCAGACTTGAATAAATGGCACACTGGACAACAACCAAAGCAATTTTGCATAAGCAGTGTTGGGCTTCAGAGGCATTCTTAAAAAAATCCAAAAAATCTTTCTTATCAACAAGATGAACTGTCTTTTTCTAGATGGAGATCTTAATGGTTTTTCCTCTTGTGTTATGAAAGCAACTGAAATAAAAACGTGCTTTCTCAAACAACACAAAGAAAGAAGGTGGCAGTGGTAATCCAACCTCTTGTGCACTTGTGCACAGGCATACTCAGCAGATAGCAATAAATTTTCCAGCAGTTTCCTGATTTATTTGAATGGGAAATAGCAGGGGTCTCTAAGCTGCAATCCACACAATCAACAATGCTGTTTATGGTTGTTACGATATTTCTGTAACTCTATTAAGTTAATGAACTTTAGGTCCCTGTGATATACAGTGCACGTCCTGATGTTATTTTGAAATATCACTGACATTCTATCTAAAATTATAGTGCAGTTTATCAGTTCATACAGGTGGTACAATCAATCACACCATGTCCAACTAATTTTTAATATTATCATCTAATCCTCTTGCGTGGACAACAATGTTGTTTCCAGGTCTATGGGCAGAGAAGAAGGGCTATCTCTTACTGCTTTTTTAGAAGCTGGGGATACAAGACATGTCTTTGGAAACATCTCTTTGCAGTACTCTTGGTTTTACTCCGAATGACAGTTAAGCTATAAAAGTAGATACTAAACCCACATAATACGTTAGCCTTAGGAAAAGGGAGATTTACATTTGTCTACTGTTCTGTGAAATAGAATATATTATGCTAAACCTTTCCGACCCTTCAGAAAATGTCTATTTCAAAAGATTTAAATACAAGATGAAAGTATGAGCAAATCTAGAGGGGATACAAAGTTCAAGCAAAGGGGAAAAGGTTTTCTGTTGGCACAGATGCCACAAAGGGACAGAAGGGTAAAAAAGGCAAAGCTGGGCACACTGCAAGTACCAGGAGGACATTCAGCCTATGACTGCTAACTGCTGAAGCATGAGGTGGGGGAAGAAAAGCAAAAAAGAAAACGGTTTTTGTGTTCAGCACAGAACTGTTTAGTACCTTTGTCTCCCTGCAAACCACTGATTAACTGGCTAAGAAACAAAGTGTCCTGAGCTCAGCAGAGTGGGCGAGGAAAATATAGGAACAAATGGAAAAACTTTTGCCATTAGAACAAAAAGTGTCAGGAGTCAATGCAAAGGTGTGAAAGTCTTCCTGTGCTTGTGAAAATCGTGTGCTACTTAAAAGGAAGCATAGTCATACGGAAGAAAAAAAAAGAAGGAAAGTCAGCAAGTAAGGGAAAAGTAAGGGAAAAGCAGAGGGATGTTTCAGATACAAAAGTTAAACACAAGTATTTGGAGAACAAATAATAGATGGACCATTTCCTCTGAAGAAATAACCAAATGAACTATAGAAAACATTAAGATGAATTCATACAACAGCAAGTAAAATATGGAAGTTAGATTAAAATAAGAAACATGGAAAGACACATAATGAGCAGGGATATGATGCAGGAATTATGGAATTATTTTCATATTTTGATATTTACAGAGAAAAATCTATTTTTTTTTCTGCTTTGGTGGTATTTCAGTGCAGAGAAAAGGACGACACACTTCTTTCTTTTTATCATAGAATCATAGACTATTCTGAGTTGGAAGGGACCCACAAGGATCACCAAAGTCCAAATTTTGGTCCTGCACAGAACAGCTCCAAATATCACACCATGTGCCATGAGAGCATTGTCCAAATGTTCCTTGATCTCTGTCAGGCTGGTGCTGTGACCACTGCCCCAGGGAGCCTGCTCCGGTGCCCAGCCACCCTCTCGGTGAGGAACCTTTTCTTAATATTCAACCTAAACCTCCACTAACACAGCTTCAGGCCATTCCCTTGAGTCCTGTCACGGGTCACCACAGAGAAGAGATCAGTGCCAGCCCCTCCTCTTTCTCTTGTGAGGAAGCTGTATATCCTTCTCCCAACAGTGAACATACTCTTACCTGGGATATTTTCCAAAGTAATGATTAGTCTCTTTCCAGAAATGTTACATTTAGCAACTGCATCTTAAGGAGTTCCAAGCGAGTGACACCAATACGCAAAAGCAGATACTGAGAGTACACGAAGACTACCTCATGCAACATGCAAAAGGCAATTACAACATTTACTTTCAGGAACTTATTATTTCAGGTGGGAATGTGGAAGAGTAAACATGTTTCTCTATCTCAAAAATTTATGTTCTCAGGTAGTGGATACTACAATATATCCAAAAGGTTTATTTGCTTCCAGCAGTTAGGTACTGGATATGAATTACATAAGTATGGAGCTGGGGAAATTAGTTTAATTTGCATACACGCTAACTTTATAAAATTGAACTAAACTTGAGAAGAAAAATTCTTGATTTTTATTTGAAGCCAAATCTTCTGAATAAATTACAAATACTCAAGTTTAGTCCACGAAATGCATCTGAGGGAGACATTTTTAGAAATTTAACAGGAAGATAGCACAAGAGTAAATTAACCTCCATCATCTGTAATCTAGGTGGGTTCTGACTTTTACAAAAGGAACAAAAAATTGAATGAACCCTACAAGACCATGAAAGCTTTTTTTTCAATTATTATTTATTAACAAATGCATGTGTATGTGCACGTGAGTATTCACACATGACTGAACGCATTTGCATGTATGAGCACTGGATAAATGGTTTCTGTGTTCTTCCCATGCCACAAATGCTGCTTCCCAGTTGACTTATTTTCTTCCGGAGATAGAAAATTCAACCTTTTATTAATTATAAGGTAATGAAACCCACCCGTCTAACTGTTCACATTCAGCTGTGTATCATGAGTCAGAAACTGAAGCATGGCGCTGAGAAAGGTCAACAAAGCAGAACTGTATTTCATCTACTAGAAATTAAAAATCAGGAATTAAAGAAAAATAAATAAACTTTAAGTGAAAATGACAGGCTTGTCTTTCAAGGGAAAGACTATGCTTGCACATCAGAAGCTTTACTTTCCCTAGGGTTTTGTGTAACTGCTGCCTCATAGTTTCTCCTCAATCTGCCCACTCCCCAGGAAAACCCAAACAAAACAAAGCACACAATGGAAAATGTGAAGACGTGCTCCTCATACATCTCCACCGCATATTTCTTCTACTCTCTCTTGAGAGACACAATAGAAATGAACAAGATACAAAGCAAAATATTGCAAACGAAAGCTGCCATTGAGAAAAGTTTTTAGACATGACCTAGAAAAAATACAAGAGAAATATAGTGTTGTACTTCTACTTTGAAATTTTATTTGATATTTAAGATATTTCCTCTTCTATTAACATATTTCCCATTCTACTCTTTCGACTGATTAAATTTAATTTGTTAAAATTATGGTACTTTATAGGGTTTTTTTACTTAAAAAAAATTTACATTATAAGGTGAATTTTTAGAGGACTGAGATTCAAAAGCCTAAGAACATTAAATTTCAACACATTTTTCTGTACTTAGAAAACACAGAATTTGACAGTTAAATGTTGAAATTAATCAGATAGTCACATTTCCACATAGCCCATGTGCAATGTAAGGCAGTTTGTGGGGTAGGTGAGAAATTTGCCCATTTTAACAAAGGTCACCACTCTAAAGAGTGTTTTTCTGGATTGTAAGTGAATTTTTCAAGTGGATGTTTGCCATTTCACTGAGAACAAAAACATCTCGTTTAATTCACAGTCACCTGACCCCAGAGTATAGACAAGTCCATTTCCATAAATGAAAGGAAATTGCCTGAAAATAAATACAGATAACAGAGCAAACTCTAATTTATTTTGTACTCATAAATGGATGCCTATTTTTATTAGGAATGCGTCCCCTAATGACAACTTCCCTAGCTTACTCCTTTACTTTTTCAGGATCATTTTGTTTTCAGGGCAGTGGAAACAGAGGATAAATAAATTCAAAATAAAGATGAGATTGGTCTTATTCTGGTCATAGCAAATCCTGACATTTCTGCTACTTTTCTGCAATGATGATTTTGCTGTCAGATTGCACTGTTTTGAGTTGCACTTGAAACCTCATGTTTTCCATCAGGAAAAGTTAGGAAAAAGCAGCGCAAGAGAAGGAAGTAAAACAGAGAATTACCTGGCTTTAAAATACCTCCAAAAAAAGGACTTTGGCAAGAGCTATACAAAGATGCCTCATACAAAGCATTATGTCTATTAGCCTGATTTAAAGTTGCCCTTTCTGTATCCAGGACCAGCTCCCCCTCAAAAAAATCACACCATCTCAAAAAAAAACCCCCAAACAAAAAACCCCAAACAAACAAACAAACAACAAAAAAACCCACAAAAAACAAACCCCCCCCCCCCCCCAACCAAACAAAAAAACCAACCAACCAACTACAAGAACAAAAGAAACAAACAAAAAAAGAAATCAAAACACAAACCCCCTTTTGGTAATACCTACAAAGATTATGTCTTACGGGCTTTTCTTATAGCTGAGAACAAACCTGATTTTTTCTAGGAAGAAACACTAGAATTAGGCAAAAGCTGACTGGATCACATAGGATATTCTTAGAAGAAAATTAGGAATGTACAAGATGGCAAAACTGTTCCTAGTATATTACTGAAACTTCCAGTTAGTAAGGACAAGCACTCGTCCCCAAGATGGGGTATGCTTACAGTGTTGCAAGAGCCACAATTTATTGTTTTCTTTTTGTGGTAAAATGGAAATATAGAGGGGAAAAATAAATCAATTCCATCTGAATGCAATAATATCCTACTTAAAAATAATGTACTTTTATTTCACTGAACACTTTCTAAACCATTTTGAATATTTTCAATTTAATTATGTTACACAACTCTTAAAAACTATTTCTTCTTCTCCCTTTAATATTAGATGCAATTTTCAAGAAAACACATGAAGAATTTGTTCACCTGCTGAAATCTAAGATCAGCATTTGCAAAATATTGAGGAAAGAATTACGAGAAAACTTTTGATATTTTCAGAATTCTGTTGTTCAAGCCCTCCCTTCTCAGAGGGTTGACTGATTTCCAGAACAGGAATTATGGTCTCTCTGAAGCTTTACCACTGTTTGTGAAGGCTTTACTTCAACCTTTAGTATTTCCAGTGTGACGGTATTGAAGACAATCCCACAAAAATCTTTGCCTTTCAGAGCAATATGAAAGTAGACATAACAAGAATGAGAACATGATTACCTTTTTAAAGTATTAGCCTAAATGTCTCCAAGTGATATTTTAGTAATTTAAAAAAGAATTTGTTCACATTTTGGAATATTTTGCTGCTCCTCTTGATGAAAAATAAGAAAGAAAACAAATAAAGCAACATTTTTTTTTTCAGTAAGAATTAAATTGAAAAAAAAAAACCACACCGGAGAAAGAAAGTGCTTTGTTAAAAAATTGGAAGAGGAAATGGAAAAGGAAACCTAAATAATTCAGTCATGCAGTCTGGGATCTTCTGGATAGTCTCTTGTAAGATCAAGGAGGGCCATATGAAACTACATAGAAAATTGCATTTTGTGCATTTAAAAATTGTAGGAGTGGAATGGTTTTTTCCCCATACATGCTGAAGAAAAGCAGAGCAATACAATGACAAAAAATTAGGAAGACAGTCTTGTGGTCTGCTGCTCATTGATTCAATAGGTATTGCAGTGCTTTATATCTATGATCTAACTTCAGATTTGCATTTCCTTTTTGCTCATTCCACAAGGAGATACTGTACCATTCAGCCAAATAAATCAGTGAAGAAAAATACTGTTAAGAGTTGGTCTGACTTATGGACTCATTCAATTCAATAATCTGGAGAGCATGATTGCTTTAAGGTCTGAAATTGAACAACATCTTAGTAAAAATTAAAAACAAAGAAATGGACTCTGGTAATTGCTTATTAAATTTTCAAGCCCCAGTGACAATAACAAGTTTAAATTGATTACTCAATACATTTAAAATAGATGGTACTGAATGTGCAACAAAACCACACCAGCATGGCAAATAACTAGATGTTCTTGAATGGATAAATACCTCAGTACTTTACTACCTCTGGAGAGTTTAAGGAATTCAATAAGGATGACTCGAATAGATCCTATGAAAACGCTGTGCCTCACCCACAACTAGTGCTGGACTGCACCAACTGCTGCCTCAGCTTGGTGCTTCAGGGGAGAAAAATATGCTCTTTCCACATGCACATTCTGGCTTTCTCTGCCTTCCTGAAAAACCCATCCCCTTCCTTGCTGCTGCCGCCTCAGAGCCACAATGTGGTTTTTTTTCCTGGTGCAAACCCTGAGTTTCCTCATAAATTTTCTCTGTTAAATTTTCACAGGACACTTAATTTCAGTATGGTAAGATCCAGGAGTTCAACACCAGAAACCAACCAAACAAGAACACTTTAATACATGGGAGATGGGAGGGAAAGTGTAGACTACAGGGTCTTGTCACAGTGTATGGAAGGAGAAGAGGAAGAGGATCAGGAAAGGGGAAAAAAGGCCAGAATACAAAAAGCAGCTTTAGAAGAAAAGCCTACTGGCTTATAAATCTCACTTCTCATCTTCAGAGAACTTTTGAAAATGCAAAGGGAACTTAAAGATGTGAGCTTAAATGGTTTTCTGAAAAACCGTTCCTGCAAAAGCTGTAAGGTATTCTGAAAAATTCACATAACTGGAAAAAGGAGGTTAGGAATACGCAAGTAAGAGAAAAAGGAAAACACAATTGAAGTACTTGAACAAAAGGGACAAATTAGAATTCTCACTTTCACCCTGACTTTCACAATACTGTAATAACATTAATCAAATACAGGTTTTACATGTTAGTAGGGAAAAGACTATTTGCTCAAACCTGTGAAGTGATACATTTTTTACTTGTCTTCCAGAGAAAACACTCTGTCAAAGAGTCTGTCAACTAAATGCAGAAGGATACAGACAAAGAAGCTTGAACTCAGCCAACTAAACCGATCAACAGGATGAGAGCCAACCTGTCTGTGTTGCTACAGAAGCAGCAATTCTACCCCTCAGAGTGTGCTGCTGCTGCCCAGATTGCTTGGCAAGCCACAAGGCGAAATTACCTTCTTGCCAGCTGCTGTCTTTTAGACTGCTTTAGATTTGAATGCAGATTTACAGCACCTAAGGTTCGTAACTTAAACACAGGTTCAAGGATTACTTCAAGGGTGTCCAACCTGTGAAGTTAAGCGTACAAAAACAAAATTATAGGTCATCAGAAAAAGCCCAAATGTGCCAAAATCGTCCTGAAATTGTGGCAAGACACAAACAGTTGCAAGCATTTTCTTCAGGGCATTGCTCCTAAGAGCTAAGCAATATAAGTGGAGAAATAAAATGACAGAAAGGATTCTAAGGATTGTTTTTTCACTCTTTCTTTTCTTTTTTTAATACCTTTTTTTCTGTTAGCAAATGAGAAATAACAACCATTGAGGAAAAAGGTAGAACATCTGTTGAATAAAAATGAATTTATAAAACCCAAAAAATTGCACAGGCAATATGAGGTGATACATTTTTATTTCTCTTTTTTTCTTCTAATAGGTTATTGATACCAACTTTTTTTTTTAACATCAGTACTTCAAAAGGAGGGCTATGTGGATGTCAAATACACAATATTAATATCATTTTAATAATTAAAATATTAATGCTTTTTTAAACATAAAAAGGACTCATTGCCATCAGCAGTTAGAATTCATATTTGTGTCTTATTTAAATTCTGCCTTTTATTTAATTCTGGTTCAGAGGACCATTGAGAAGATTTCTAAATTTTCCATACAATCTCTTAATAAATTTTCAAGAACCCTTTCAAGGCAAACACAAATGAGACAAGGAATCACAAATGACTAGAATTAGGGGACAACTGTTGAAAGATCCATTCTGATTCCCTTTCAAATGGGAGAAAACCTCTACATGTTTAGAAATTACTTTCTTTCGCTAGAGTACATTCCTGGAGCACTATTGTCATCTACCATAAGAGAAGGTGTTATTAAATTATTTCTGCTTTTTATTGCTTGGTCTGTTATGACTCTCCAAACTCAAAACCCACTTGGGATTTGCTGAATTAGAGCTGAGGTATGAACCAGAGAACATGACAGTGCAATGCTTCCTAGCTTCTTAGCAGGCAAGAGAAAGCATCTTTTTTTCTTTCCTTGTTTGTGGGTGATATTTCTCCACAAAATGAGGAGAAAAAGGTATCAAGCAAAGCTAATTATACTTTTAGAAATTTCTCATCTACAATTCAAATAAGGATCTCCCTGAGAGGGATTCAGATTTTACATACTGTATGTGCTAACCTTCATCATACCAAATGGCAGCAGAAACTGAAATATTTTCCATATCAAGTGTATTTCATACACAAAGTTTAAAACCATCCATGCATTTATGCTACAATGAATTATCTAATTTAAACATATGAAATCGGGCAGATTTACAAATGAGGTTTCATTTCAAATTCATACCTCCTCGTTCCTATTTCAACAAGGGAGAGGAAAGCTTACAAAACAGTGAGAGATGACTAACTTCCAGGCAAATTATCTCAGAGGAAGAGAAAAGATTTTAAAATTGGGGTTGCTGATACAACAGTCTGTGGTATCAACAAAAGACTCTAGTCTTTTCTGGCCCTAGTATTGTCTTAGAAGTTTTTGTTAGCACAGCTTGTGGATTAGAAATGTAAGAGGAAATATTTCTGCTCACTGGTACAGTCATGAAATGCAGACTGGAGGTAAATAATCAGACATGGAGAGAATACAGGACAACAGACAGCTAGTCTGACCCTTCAATGCAAGGTACCTTGTTCCACCATGAATTCAGCAGAGTCTTTATTTTATCAGTAGAGCCACTTGTAAAAGAATAATTTCTCAGCAGAAGGAAACTGAGTACAAAATGGTGGCTTCTGAGACTTTATTCCATTTATACAAAGTACTTCTTCTGGCAGTTATATATTTATGCAATACACAAAAAACCCCAAAAAAGCCAGTAGGCAGAAAAGAAGAAATCATTTGAACACAGGTTCTCCATGAAACAAATGCACTCAGAAAATGCAACACATTTCATTTTTCTGTCATGCTTCATTGTCTATATTTTCCGAAGCACTTTCCTCTAGATAATAGGGAAAATAACTAGTTCTACTCCCCAGTATGGGCAATTAAATATTAATATTAGGGTTTTTGGTGATAATACCATATGCCAGAGTAAGGGGCACAATATAAATGATTCATTGAATATGTAAATAACAAGGAGTATGCAAAATGTCTTTGTTAGGCAGAAACACTGATACCTGAAAATCAATACAGCTTATAGATAAAAAGTTCATGTCAGAGCAATAACCAGAATTCAAATACTGGCTCGACTCCTGTATCACTTTCAGCTGAATATGGAAATGAAGAGATCTCTGCATTAGTGTTTTATTTTGAATCAGGGGAGTGCTATTGAAGTAACCATACTTAGAGGATTTGGGTTCCCGTTGCAGTGTGGTCTCAGAGTGAACATGGTGGGCTCTCTGTAGAAAAACTAAAGCTGAAGATGCACCCCACCACTGTACAGTCCAAGGAGTCTGACCTGAGCTGCGGTGAAATTGCAGTCTCCAAGAGTGTATAGGGAGGCCCTCAATACCCTGCGCATCCCTATTTATTGCTGTTTCCATTGCCTTCTGATGCAGTACATCTTGAGCAAACTCTGCAATGCATATATGGTCTTTTGTAGTGTTCTGCTTTAGGGTGGATAATAAGGAAAGTTAATTTAGGACTCAAAAATTAAAAGTCTCAAAGCAGAAGCTTTGTTCTAAAAAGAATACAAAAAGATTCTAACCCACTCTTTCAAATCAAAGCAAGAAGTCATTTCATGAAGACAAAAATTCTAATTAAAAAATTTTTTGTTCTGTCATCCTCATTATATTTACCAAAAGCATCCAAATGTCACCAGCTTCTAAAGTGCTGCATTTTTAACCATCTGGATACACCTATGCTGCTGAGACACTTACTACTTGCAATTTAGCTGAAATTACTGCGTCAAATGAGTTTCCTTCAAAAATGAACAGTTTTGGAAAAATTGCTTTCTGTGGATGTTTGAAAGTTCCTTAAAGAAACATTAAAAATAAACACAAAAAATTTCATTATTTGGCTTTCTGATATCTTTCTTAAGGAGAACCTTAAGCAGGAATCCAATTATGTTTTATCAGCTGTATTACACATAGAAATTTATTCCATTTAAGCAATTAAGTTTTAAACTAAATGTCTAGAAAGGTCTTTCTTTCTTCTGTTGTCACACAGCAACATAGCCATCTGTTTGAATTTTCCACCCATAGCATGTACTCTAATAAGACCACAGTTCAGTCACTGTTTTACTGAATGTTATATCATCAAACAAATCACATTTAAAATGATACCATCTTCTCAGTGTTTTAATTCAGCTTAGTGGCTCTGGATATAAGCTGCTTCTATCTCTTATAAGAGATAAGCAGATGCTATCTGTTGCTGCCCTTATTTAATGTTCTTTCTGACTTCAAAGAGCAGGAAAGTGGGACGTGCAAGCTGCTGGAAGATCCCACTGGAAGCATATTCATAGGTCACTGTTCAAGTCATCCTCTGCTGTGAACCTGAGAAATTATTGCCTCCACCCTCTGGTAATGAGTTACTGCAAACTAGTAGGCTACAGTTTATTTTCCACTGACCCACCATAGAAGACACAGCATAGCTATATAATATTTATATCGCACATATTGGATCACAAAAAACCTCAGATGCTACATTGCACTTTCTCAAATAACTTTATGCTTACCATCACTTCCCAGCTCGATCCCATCTCAATTCAAATTTTCCTCTCTCAAAGCACATCAGAATCTTCAAAGGTAACCACAGCTTCCTGGCATGCACAGACTCTAAAAAAATAGCACTGATCCCATGTTATAAATTGTGTGCGCTTAAGGCTTGACCAGCTTTGGAAAGGGTGACAATTATGTTTGTATCTGCGGTTAAATATGAGGAAGCACATGCCATATTCCGTATGGCATCCCATGAGGCATACAACTGGAAAGAGAACAGAGATACATCTGGCTGCAACTACTCATGCTCAAATACTCGGAGTACAACTGTTTAGAGCTTTAACTCTCCTTTTAGAAGTTTCTATGAGAAACAAACAGGAAGAGATTTAAAAAAAACCCAAAACAACTTTACTTTCAAGAGCGATACTTTTCACGATTTGGATTCATGTAATTTGCTGCTTCAGTACACAAAACTCTCCACTTGAAATTATCATGGCTGTCGTTTCTGTGGAAAGCTGCTTTCCTACCATGTACGTGCAACACCGTATGAGAAGCTTTTGATAACTTGCTGTGAACTGCATTACCTTCTTTACAAGAAACAGGTGGAAAATAGAAGACTTTTTTAAACAGCAACAGAGTGAAACATTGCAGGAAGAAGTCTGCTTCTGCTTACCACGTACCATGCAAGAAGCAACCCTTGAGAGCAAGACAGCTGTAATTAATAGTGGTAGCTTAGATTCTGGTCTAAGGCATTCTATTCCTGTCATCCCTTAGGGAAGAAACATGACATGGTACCTTTGCTAGCACTAAAGTAATCAAATCAGTTATGACCACTATTGTTATTGCTAATTTAGCCAGCTGGGGGGGGGAAAAAATAAGAAAATCAACAGTTACTCGAATTTGGAGTCCTTTTGATAAAATATACAAAATTAATGTTGAAAAAGAGTGGAAGGTTGGAAGTCTTTACTAACGTGATTGTATTTAACTAGCAATTCTCTTGCATGCCATTGGGATAGTGTCAAAACATGATACAGCTTTGAATTGTAAGCAGGTGTAATATGAATACAGTTTAATAAACTCACTGCAATTTTTTTCCACTTTTCTAAGCAGAATTGTTTATGGCAATGCTTTCTGCAGACTGAAAGGAAATATGAGGGGGAAACTTTTAAAATTGTATACATTAATGAAGAAGTGGGAGTACAGTTTTCCTCTTTGCTTTTCATGTCATGAGTAGTTGTAACAATAATAATGGCCAAGTTAGTTTGTGTGTTACAACACAAGCAATACCTGATTCAACCTTTACAACGTTTGTTGAAATGACAGGTTTTACTTTATTACCATCAGAAAATAGCTCCTAAACTCTAGAGTGAAATTAAAACCACGTTATACCACTGGTGACAGCTCTGAAAAATCAATTTCAAGCTTGACATAATAAGTTATACTGCAGAGAGCAGAAAGCCCCATATCCTGTGGGACTGCTCAGATTGTACTTTGCAACAGAAAAGACTCATCTCTTGTTCCTAATGGTGTTATATAAATACAAAGGAAATGTGCAGCATGCAGGGTGACATCACAGTATATAGGAAGAAAGGTTGATCACAACATTAAATTAAATTATGGCAAGCATAAAAAACAAGCTGCTGAAACGTATAAAAATAACGTTATTATACTACATAAAACAGATGCTACTTGTACTTTTAAAAAGCAATAAAATGATCTGAAGAGAACATTACAAGAAAAAAAATTATATCAAATATATTAGTCTTTGTGAGTTGATTAGAAGGATAAATTATTTCTTCCTGATGAGTTCTTCAATAATAATTTTATGTCTGAGGTGATGTGGCTGTAATGACTGGATCTGACTACAGTCCGCAAAGGCTGCTGATTTTGAAACTGGCCATCTAAAAGGGTTTTTAAAAATAATGTTCATTAAATTATGTTATATAAAGTCACAATATCTCTCGATGTAACAGCAGAACATGACCTTAAAATTTTAAATTTTGCTGCACTATTTAAAAACTCTCTTAACTCAGTAATTTTAATAAAGTACTTTCTTTTCTACAGCTGTTTATTACTACAACAAACAACATTATTCAGAAGGCCCAACTCTATTATTGGGGCGGGGGGACCTTATTGATATTCTTTAATGCCCGTCATTTATGTTTAGTACTATGATACAAAACAGTCACCTCACTGACTACAGCCTGTTCAGCTTCATTACTTTGTCACAGCCTGCTAAAGCCTCGGCCACAGAACTGAGACATTCAGACTCCTCATTTCCAGATAAAACAGATTATTTTAAAGGTATACAAAAGGTTTTCTGAAATTACTATTTTATAATATACAGTTTTAAAATTCTGCTACTTTCATAAAGTCTTGTGAACTGTTGACAATGTCGTACTGGGGATAAAGTACTGCTCCCCTCTGTGCTCTTACCCATGACTTTAATGACAATATATGGTTAGTAAAGCTGCTGTGGGCTACATTCAAATATCCTGAATGTAGAGAGCAGCTTGTGGAGCGAGTTTGTAAACTAACACACCATGTGAGTACATGTTTTCCTGCAATCAGCATTTGATATTAAATGCACCACATCCTTAGGTTTATTTTGTATTCTACTGCTAAGGATAGGCTCTACCAAATAATTCAAAGCCTGCAGATTATGCATGAAACTTCTACTGAGAATATTTGCATATCATGTTAGTTTAATTACAGGATACTATTGATTTAATTAAGTAGGACCATGTTAATTATCACTTTCACAAATCAACTAGACATGTCATAATTGATTGCAATGAATATAAACTCCAAACTCTCATTTTGGAGATTCTCATAAGCCTATGAAGCAGCTCTCAGTAAGAATTATTTAATGACACAGTTTAAAGTAGCAAAACTTTCTACGAAAGTCCAAGTGCTTGAAAATTTAGAAACTTGCTTAGAAACAAATGCTAAGGTTGAAAAAGCAGAAATAATAAAATTCACCGTCAGGTTTAAAAGTGAGCATAAACTTAAGAGATGATTCTCATGATTATATTACAGGTACCTATAGAACAAACAAAAAGCCATATATTTTGAGCTTCCCTTTTTCTTAAGTCAATCATGTGATAAGCTCAACAGGAAATATATTTGACACTTTCCTTATCTATTTCCAGATCATTGCTGGATCAAATACTGTAGCTACTGACGAACACTTTCAGTGGCAACATGAGGGGAATTATATCACAATTTTTTCACCTGAAAGCTCTGACTGTTGTTTGCAAAAATTAGTGTTTTGTTAGCGTAACAGGTCCCAGTGAGGAGCACTTAAACTTGGATATCAAAGGTGCAGGCTGGTGACACAGAACAAGGTTCTCTGAGCAGGTCAGATCCCAGAAAACATGTACTCCACAAGACACAGTGTGCAAGAGCCATTCGGTTCTCACGTATGGTGAGCACAGAAATGGCATAAAGTATCTTGCAGGGTGAGAGGGCGTTATCAAAGGGAAGGGATGCTCCCCAGCTTATCAGTGATGGCCTTGTAAGAGAAACAGCTGACACCACCTCCTGTATTTTTGGTTTTTGCAAGACTTCTTGGGTAACTTGCTCTCTCTGAATCATGCTATCTCTGTACATCTGTTTAATGAAGATAAATCCCCCAAATAGGTAAGTCCCCAGAATGGCAGCAAATCTGGAATGGCAACACTTGATCATAACCACCTCTGTGGTGTTCCTTAATTAGCTAAGTTTATTAGCTTCTCTACCCTGTGTTCTGGCTTCACTTGGCTTATTTCTTAGCTACAGAAGTCCCCTTCTGGGTAGTTCAACATCTCAAGGTGCATAATACAGAGGTGTGGCTTCCACTGGGTGATCAAGTAACCAACTAAATGAGAATTTGCAAGGCTGATCATTGTGTCATTTCAGATCATATTTGAATCTAGCCACAAAAGAAGCACTGTGGGATTTTCTATGGTTTCTGTTTGTATGTAAGTAGCTGTACAGCAAGGATTTTCTGATAATTTTGCAAAGCAAATATTGCTCGTTATATAACAGTCAGAAAATCTATGATTTGTATGACACATTACTCAGATAAGACAGAAAAACTGAACCATCACTTCCTTACCTATCAACTATCCCTTACCAGTTGTCACAAAATACCAATAAATCAGTGGTTAAAAAAGCATGTGCTCACACACCCACTTCATTAGCAATCAGAGGAATTATGGAGTCCCCACAGTTACATGTGGTATGGGACCTAGTAGAGTAACAATTTTCGAAAACTCTGAAAATGCCATAAACCTTAAAAAAAATTCATATTTCATAGTACTTCAAATCAAAACCTAATCAGTTCAAAACTCTTTGATTCTTGCCAATTTCATGTCTATGGTGCCTCTCTTTTGTTACTGGACATGCTGGCTGTGAACCAATAATACAGATATTAAGCACACACATATAAACATAAAGATTTTAAGTGTTGGAAATTTTTATGTATTTTTTTCTGATGGTAACCAAAATATTGTATTAAAAAAGGAGGACTTTGCAAAAAGGGATGATTTTTTTCCCTAGGAAGTAAATTTAGCTGTACATTTCATGGATGACTAAGTTTTTATTTCCTACCCTCCCCTATGTTAAGGCCCCGAGGGGATTTTCACTTCACCATCCAAATAATTACCAATTTTACATTTTGTTGTGCTATATAAACAAATACTTTTATTTAGAAACAAAACCTTCCAAAACATCAAGCCCGTGGACTTTTCCATGTCCGACACAGTTTATGAAGTTGATGTGTCTCATATTATGCATGTTTTATCTTTTAAAATCCTTGAACTGGCTCTGCTTAAGACACATTCATCTCTTCTTTAAAAGACATTGCATGTACATTGGAAGCAGTGGCAGGAGCCTGCATAATTGTCACTTCCGACAATTATATGTAGCCTTTTAAATACAACAAAACCATATAAGGCTAAATACAGCTTAGACAATGAAGAAAGTGATCAGACATCTCTTGCCATAATACAGAATTCCCCACTTTAAAAACCCCAAAGAGTTGTTCTGTTGTGCCTTTTGGTATATAGGGACAGATGACACAACTAATTATAGAGGCATTGCAGAAATTTTGCTTGTGTCTTCTACTGCGTTTTAAGACATTCTCTTGGGTGATATTTTGCGATGTTGGAAGTTGATTAGGACTATTAAGATAATGTGATATTGGTTTTTTTCTATTGGATTATGTGATAAAATAGACAGTTTAGTGGTATAGTGCCACTTAATCCCCAAAAAGAGTAGGCCAAGCCAAAACAATGCTATGGACATTTCAAATACCGGAAACAAGGATCCCTGCAAAGTGCTGTAACAGCTTGTCACGAGACTGAAATAGTTCATGCCTCAAACAATGATATAAAGTTTTAAAGAAGCTGCAGCCACAGAAACCTCCTTGAAGAACTTTGGACTGTAAGTCGATCTGCTGATTAGATAAACCCATTGTTCAATCACTTCAAGCTGAGGGAAAGGCATGCATCCGCAATAGGCTGAGGCCTCCAACTGAGTTTGGGGTGGGGGAGAGCACAGCTCACAGGAGCCAGGTTTACACAGACTCCCCCCCAAGCGAGGTGGGAGGAGGAGGTTTTGGGTGCCTGGTGCATCCTCTGGTGAGAGGCAATAAACACCCATCCCCCAGTTACACAAACCGGCCCAGCTGTGGAACCCCCAACCCCACAGGGCACATCCACGGGACATTCATGTGAGAGGCTCGGCCCCACAGGGCTGCAGGTGATGCAACAGACCCAGAGTCTGCTGCCAGAGACTGCATCCCCCACCTCCAGGGGGACATGCCTGGACATTCCTACCTAGCCTGAGCATATATACCTATGGGATTCTGTGCTTTTGGGGGGACCTTCACCACCAAGAAGACCAGCTGGAGAGGATCAATGGAACATCGTTGGGATCCACAGAGTGGTGATATTTTCCTTATTCTGTCCCTGTCACTCTTTCTGTCCCCCCCCTATTTTCTACTTCTTTCTTTCTCTCTATCTCTCATATTTACTATCACATAAAACCCTTACTATTGTCACTGGCATATGGTCTCATTTGCACCTTAATTTGGGCAGAGGAATTTCCAAATAACCTCAATAACAATTGGATCATAACACAGCTCTACCGAGCCACAAAACACAAATGCTGAAGCTCACACAGAACAATTAAATCCTGAACTACAGTAATAACTCATTCAAAACTCAGATGGATTTACCAGGAAACAGCTTATTACTTGTGGAAAACTACAGCAGCAGTGTGGAAAGGACACTCAAAAAGCCCAACCTCTGTCACTTCATAGGTGTTCTGAAAAACATGCAATATGTGCATTACTTGCAAAGAACACAAGTGCCCAGCCATAAGGTAAGTGGTGTTTCTCATTTGCAGCGTAACAAAATCTTACTGATCCTTATACTTTTACTATCTGACACTTATGCCTGAGGACAGTATCTTACTGCATGCCATGGAATGCAATTGTAAATCTTCTGCCTTTGATAAAATTTGTTTCTTTCATCTTGCCTAAAGTCAGACATTATTCTCTGCTCTGAAGAAGAATTTACTCAAGCACAGTTGAAAGCCACATCTAATTAACCGGGATATAAATGAAATTAGAAGATAGAGGCCAACAACAACAAGAAGATGTCTGTATTTCACTGTAAAGTAAAGTGTTACAGGATCAGAGCAAGGCTATGCAAAGGGTTATTACCATAAGCACACTTCAACAAAACCTGATCTCTCTTTTAAGGATACTGAGGCACCACTATAGACATCTCAGATTTCTGTCTATGTTCAATTAGACTAAAGCTATTCCACAAGATGGTAAAGGTTTTGCATATTTTTTGTTTCTTGGGGGATAGTCATTCAGAATCCAGAGCTACGTTCTCACTGTTTCTTGTGAGGGGCCTGGTGAAAAGTCCAAAGAGTCGTTTTTTGCCTGAGTTTGTAGAAAACTTAGAGTCTGTGAATACAAAGATGGGATTTTGCACTGTGGTGTCCTTCTGGAGGAATGTATCTCCTCTGCAGCAGTCTTTATCTCAGTCTCAGTTAAAGTAATCCACTGTCTGTTGTCTTGTCATAAAAATATCTTTTAATATTTATTCACACAGGCTATTCACTGATTCTTCTCAAGTAGAGAATTTTTCTGCAATACATTTCTAGTACGAGGCTTTCAATAATATTGTTTCAAATTGAATAATAATCCACTGCCACCAAGACTTTCTTTTTTAAAATACAACAGAATGTCCAACGTTTGGTTGACATAGAACCTTGTTAATCTCTTCTGATTATTTTGGCATGTCTTGGAAGAGAACTGTTCATTACCATGCAGATAGAGATAACCTTTGTTACCAGGATAATTTTCATGTAGCCCTTTGCATTTGAAATTCACTTGTTGAAACAATCATACAAGCCTAAATTATAGGGAAACTAAAACCAGGACTTCAAATGCAAAATGGTTGAAATAGTGATTATTAAATAGCTCTGCTCTTTCTGTAATGTCAGAGAGGAGATATTCAAATGTTCTATAATACTGCAAAGAGGGGAGAAAATTACAGGTTCCCACCACCCTGGAGATTTTAGCTGACAGGCTAGATTCTGGTTGTTTCATGTAGAGTAATGCATAAAAAGATTTGTATTGATTTTTATGAGGCTTGACGTAGATATAACACTGTGAACAGTGGTCAGGGAGTTTAGCAAAAAATAAGCAAATATGCAACAAGATTTTGATAACAGGCATAGCCAGTAAGAACGGAAAATATTAATAACATATCAAGGAAAAAATTGTGTTGTGGTGAAATTTCTTAAATTCTGTTGGAGCTTATTAATAAATGAAGAAGTTACACAGAGGGAATTCAATTGCATCACAATCCGTGGGAAGGGTTTGCAGTGCAAGTGTGGCCAATGCTCTCAACTTGCAGAGGTCCATAGTGGGAGAATACCTTTCCTTCTTGGAGGAGATGTAGGAATGCAATTAACTGAGACAGAGTAAATGCCATACTCCGGTTTCACTGCCAAAGCTGGATAAAAAGCTGCTGCTTTCTTAAAAAAAGTACCCTGTAGACTCTGATAAACATAATTCATGGAGTCTTAAAGTATCACCAGCTTCAGTCATCACTATGCTCTTCTGCTGGGTGCTGTCACAATCAGGCCAAGTAGCCAAGGGAGAAAGTATCATTTTCAATGGTAGTTTCCCTGGAAGGGATGTATTTTAGACTCCTGCAGGAGGAGCTCTTAGAGGCTCTGTTTTTCAGTATACTTTTTTCTGACTTCTGCTAAGACAGCCCAAGAAACCGTATACATTTCCACTTGCCCTCTACTTTTCAGGCTACGAAACCACAATTGAACACTTTGACCACCGGCTCCACAGTCTGCAAAATAAAGAATCCAGTAAAGAACACAACTACCCACTGTCAAAGCAAATTTATATTTGCAATGGGGAAAAAAAGTCTCATTAATGGTCTTTGAATCTCAAATCACTTTAACATGTTATTGACCTTCATCAGAGAACTCCAAAGAAGCAGAATCATGCATTCAAAAATAGTTTGTAAGTTTGAAACAGAGAAAACATGCTTGATTTCTATCAAATACAAGAAAAATTGCAGAATGGCTGTTTCATTAGAAGGAGATAGTATATAAACAGGAAAAATGACTGAACGGGGAACAGTCCACTTACTTGTGTGGTATGACCTTCCCTGAGCTTTGGCAGATTTGTTAACCATCTCTATTATGAAAATAGCTCTTTCCTATGATATGAAAAAATGTTTTCTCAGCTAAAAATATCCCCTGTATAGCACTGAAAACTCTTCCATATCCCATAACACACTACCTGGTAATATTTCAAAGCTAGGATCCACCATCCAGTGTTGTGCTTTGCTCTCTTAAATTGAAGAAGTTTCTGCAAGATTGGGATATTTATTTATTTCTCCTTGTATTCTAACCTCTGTCTGTCCTCTATGATGAAATTATGTCTTTGGGAGCTTCCTAATAACAGTGAGATCATTAATGTAGAATAGTTGCATTATAAATACAAAAAATTGGAAATTTTTGGAATGACTATTGTTGTGTTCTATAGCTAATCTTGAGAAGCCTGATATTTGAATGATAAGATAGGACCTATTAAAGCTTAAAGATGCCATTAAAGAATGGAATTATTCCATTAAATATTCCTGAGGTATCTTTAAAATACTTGCTTCATCAGAAAGACTCTAGCCAAACCATCCTCAATGCAATTTTCCCACCTAAAAATGTAGATATTAGTTCTCCCTTACAATACTTCTTTTTGCTTTTAGAACCAATATTGGTTGGGATTGTTTTTTAACAGTATTAAAAATTCTGGGAAGACGTGTATACACACCAGTCATACAACTTCCCTGATCTCTCTCTTTTCCCTGAGCTAAAGATAACGGATGGTGACATTTTGCCTGTGGTCATACAAGTCATATACTAAAATATCATAAAGAAAATATGACTATATGCCCTCTGCCCTCTACTGGATAGCATAACAAGTGTGCTTCTACACGGCACAACTAAATTCAGACGTTTTCAAGCAGACACCTTTCAACTGGTAAGTCATCTTCCCTTTCTAGCACACGTGGAAAAATAATTTTCTTTTTACTCAACAGTCCTTGTTCTGGATTTTCTGATCTTTTACCTGTCCACAGTGAACCCACAATTTATTATTAATGTAGTTCAGAAGCATTTCAGAAGAAAAAGAAAAAAGCAGCCTGACACACCCACAATGATTAAAATGCCACCTAAAACTTACAATTTGTCCCTGAAACAGCATGAGGTCAATGCAAAAAAAACCTGAATTCTCTGACAACCAAAAAGTGACAATTCAAAGCATGGAACAGGGATCGTGGTCTCATGACAATGCCTATGAGGAGCATGAAGAATGAACCTGAAATATCACATATGATCACTGGTTTCCTGAGAAACCTTATTTACGTGCAATAGGAACTTGACACAGGGAAAGAATGAGAATTCAGAGAATTTAAGGAGTAAGTCAGAGGAGCCACAATATCCTGATGGAATAGAAAAGTCATGATTTTGCTCCAAATATATAGCTAAGAAAATGGCAACACTAATAAATCAAGGGAAAAGAATCTAAAGATTGCCAAACTGATTTGAATGGAAATTAGTGAAACTGACAAACTGCCTCACCATGACTGCATCATTCAAAGCTCACATTTCATGGTGTCATGAAAATTAGAAAAAGCAAGGGTGTTTAGAACTGTCTTATCTAAAGAAACTAGATTCAGAAACATACTGCCAATCTTAGAATACAAATTAAAAGACATTTGGGGTACTGAATTCTAAGGGGAAAACTAAGCATATACATGAAGGTAGAAATGCTGCAGAACAGATCAATGCATTGGTCAATACTGAGTGCCAAAAAGCCATGTACCAGACTGTTCCTGCAGCCTTTGAAGGATGATTAAAAGCAAAGAAAGGAAGATGGAGAGTGTATGGGATAGCTGGTGGTGGAGGCGGAGGGATTCATATCTCTGAAACTACTGTGGTGCAGCTGGGTGGGCACATGGATACCATTCTTTTGCGTGTGTAGTGCCTTTTTTTTTTTTTTTAATAAACCTAACCACACACTGAGGTTTAAAATCTACAGGAAAGAGCATGCCACAAAAAGCTTGGTCATGTGATCTACAGAAATAGAAGGTAATTATGTTTCAGTCAAAACACTTTTTTCTCTTTTTTAATCTTCCCTGCTTTCTTTCTTCTTTCTATACTTTCCAATTCAGGAAAAGTCGGGTTGCATTTTGATTTAGTACAAGGCTGTTCCAATTGTTCAGTACTGTCAAACTTACTGCTAGCATTGAGTATCACTTCCTCCCTCCCCCCTCCCCCCAGAACACCATCCGTCATCCTATTTTGTTACTTTTACAATGAGTCCACTGGAGTGTAAAGCCACTTGGGGCCTCTCCAGGGGTGGTCTTCAGGCACAAGCTACTGTACCAATAAAAATCAAATTGTTCCTTGTATAATAAGTTTGTGATGCCCAAACACTCTGAAACTGAATTATTAGAGCACTTAAATGTGTAAGAGGAATCGAATAAAAGTTCGTGATAGCATGGCACATTTTTCAGTTAATTAATTTCAGATTTCACATAAACTGCGAGAGGGAAAAAACGAGAAAACACGATTTTGAGTGCATGGTGTCGGGCTTTGTTGAAATGCTGTAGGAAGCCTAGAAGCACCATTTTTAATAGCAGGTACGTAGCAGTGTCAGACTTTTTTGCCATTGTTAAAAGCTGTCATACATACAGGAAAATATTTCTGGAAACAGTGGAAATAAAGCAGTAGAATCAAGGTTTGAATCCAAATCAGAGTTTAGCCAGATTCTGGCAAGTAAAATCCATCGTCTACAATAGGTCTTAAACAGTTTGTGAGTTCTTAATCTTCTGCAAACTTTACAATTTGTTGGTCAGTAATATTACAGTGCTGAATCATTGTTTATTCTGTAAGCCCCCTCTCCAAGAGTCCTCAGGATCCAGTTTCAGGATATATCGAATCAAAGGCACGTGCAAAGAGCAGAAATAATAAAAAATAAAAATCAATACATCAGAATGGTTTTTTCTTCCCGTGTGCAAGCCTTGATTGGTCTCTTAGCTATGACAACTTTGTTCTTTCTTACTCTGCCTTCAGAGGAGAATGCCAAGCATTTTTAAAGGTGTCAGTGAAATGTTATTACTACTGGCTAGAAATTACAAGAAGAAAGTGCAAGTGCATGAAATATAAAATATTAAATAAGTGTAGGTTTACTATTTTCTAGATCTTCAATAGATAGATGATAATTTTAATACACAAATTTCACTGACATAATAATTTAATTAAGAGCTTAGTAAACTAATAATAATAATGACACTATATTACCTTTTTAGGGATGGTATCTCAAGCCAAATGTGTGAGCTTTTATAAAAACTAGATACTGTTATGCTTCAGTAGAATGGCAGTTAGATCATCTCTAGATTAGTTCCAAAAATGACTGCTTTCTATTCCAAATCGCGTGTTTTTAGGTAAGTCATTCAACACCTGAGCACCAATTGCCATTTTACGCCTCTCAATCCTATTTTTAAGCAATAATGCGTATTTGGGTTCATTTCACATAGGTTAAATCTCTAAAAATCAGTTAGACTTGCAAGCCCCTTCTATGGATAGAGGAGGAAGACAGACATTTTCCAAGACAGTTGTGCCATTTGTAGGTAGGTGTCTATGATTGGTGATTTCTGAAAGTGGACTATAGTCCATAATTTTAGATCTTCTGCACTTATATGATATCTGAACAAGATCTAGGGGAAAAAAAAGGAAGGCATTCAAGCCTAGAAGTGACAGAATCACAGCACTCAAAACTTTGATTTCCATACCACAGATAACTTCTCTTGCTTACAGAGTGAGCCTGCAGACCTGCCTGAGGCTAGATGAGCAACATGAAGTGAATTGGCTTTTCTCTTTCTTGGACTTGAAGCAAAAGGTCCAGAGAAGCACAGCTACTGCATGCATATGAAAAACCATTGGATGACAACTCCAGTATCCTATCAGTCTCAGAGCTGGCATCAATCTTATTTATGAGCTTTTATACAGCAGTAATCTTAGATCATGCCCAATTCCCAAGCACCTAAGACTGCTTAGGCACAGAGTTGGTAAATCTCTTAGTCAGCCTCATTCAACTACAACTACAGCAGGAAAAAGAAAACAAACCTCACATTTCCAAAAATAGCAACCTTATTACCAAACTATTCTCAGTTGAGGCTGTCTCCATCTCTTTTGGTGCTGTTCCACTTTGTGGACACAGATTAATGGACAGAGGGAACAGAATACAGAAGAGAGTAATGATTTTCAGGTATGATCTACTGTAAACTGCATTCAAATTCAAGTCTACCTTTTCTTTGAGGAGACATCTGAATTAAATCCTAAGGCATATTAAGATAATCTATCACATAACACAACAAACTGGATGCATTTGTATTAATGGACCAGAAAAAAGATGTTTCTCCCTTTTGTTTCATGATTTTTGGTCACTTTTTACTTATTCCTAATACATTCAGAAAAGGATTACTGCCTTCCTGTTCTGGAGATACACATTGACATCAAACCCTCAATTTTCCTTTCTAAACAATGATTCTGTGTCTTAGAGTAAAAAAAAGAAAAATGAGAAGTATCACCTGAGAGTCCCAATCCCCAGACGCTTAACTGAAGGTATCTTAAGCAGCAAATTATATAAAGGTTTGGGTTGGAAGGGTCCTTGAAGTTCATCTAGTTCTAGCCCTACTGCCCCTGGCCAGGGACACCTTCCACTAGACCAGATTGCTTAAAATCTACCCAACCTGGCCTGGAAGGCTTCCAGGGATGGTGTATCCACATCTTCTCCAACCTGCGGCCGTTCCTCACCACCCTCAGAGTGAAGAATGTCTTCCTAATATCTAATCTAAACCTACACTCTCTCAGTTTGAAGACATTCCTCCCTGCCCTGACGCTATCTACCCTTTGAAAAGTTCCTCTCAATCCTTCCAGTAGGCCCCCTTTAGGTACCAAAAGGCTACAAAAAGGTCACCAGGCTCGACAACCCCAGTTTTCTCTCAGTCTGTCCTCACAGGAGAGCAGCTCCTTTGTGATTATCTTTGTGACCCTCTGTAACACCCCAAAATGCGTAAACACATGGGATGTACTGAGGTTCCTCTACTCTGGGTTAAGCACGTGGGAGAAACACTAACCTAATATTCTGAAAAGGTCAAAATTACACACAAGTTTACTGACAAAATATAGAAAATCAAGGAACTTAAAGCATTTAATACAGCATCCAATTAACACAAAACACTTAGCATAGCATTAACTTAATGCATTTAACTTTGCAAACTTTAAACACATTTGACGTTAAATCACCCAAAATGTTCCATGAAAAGGGAATTAGAAGAAGAAAAGAGAGACAAGATATAGCAAAACACACGTATAGCTACCAACTCCGGGGTTCCAATGTGGATAAACTCCAAGAGGAAAAGATCCCCTTGTGGTCAGCCTTTTAAACCCTCAGGCCTCCATGAACCCTCCTCCCAGGTGTGACTTTCAGGCACTCAGCCACTCAGGAGCTGGGTTAAGCAACACTGGGGCAGCCTCTGCTGTGCCATGACTGACAGACACTGTGGGGCGGGGATGCTTTGGCCCTGGGCTGAGGAGTGGTGTGGGAACAGGGCAGTGCCTCGCCACAGCAAGGCCTGACCTGTCCCCCTCCCCCACACACGTGCATCCCAAAATGTCTCGAGACATCAATCTTTTCCAGTCTCTGACACCCTCCTCTGGACTCGTTCTGTATAGAAAAATTCATGTCACCAGAGATCTATGTCCAATAAGGAGACAGAGATGTCCAGTCATTTTAAGCATAAACAAAGGGAGATGCCTTGGGGCATTTGCCCATGGGGTCTCTCGTATTATTGGAGGATGCAGCCTCCTTTTTATCGTAATTTCCCAGCCACATCACCCTCCCCCTTTCCCCATTGGCAAGGTACTTGGAAGGTACAGACTTCCCAATTCACCTACTCTATGTCTCCCTTAGTATGCGCCTTCCCCTTTGTACAACATAGCTCTATTAAGTCTTTGTTCATTTTCTCGAAGTTCAGGAATGTGGCATGACACTGGCTGAGCAGCAGTCCATGTCAATTAGTAACATTTTCTGAAACGGATAGTTTCTCCTGTTACTTCCCTATCTACAAATCCCTGGCCCTATCTACAAGCAGATTCACATCATCTGTTTGTAAAGACACATTCATCTTGTAGTTCTGCCTTTCAGTTTTCTGTGTATCTGAACTATTCCTTTGAAGGCCATGTGTGCAATGCAAAAGTAAAACCCACAGAACATCCCCAAAAGCATTGGATCTGTATCATTCTGTGTGTAATTTGGCGGATGGTAACTGCAGACTGAATGAAGAAGTTACATTTTACTTGTGCTCAATATTATGGATATATAACACCTCGGATACATTTCTTTGTACAATTACTGCACATTCACATACATGACAATTAGAGCGATAAGGCTTCTAAGGAACCATTTTGCTAATGCAGTTTTATGCTATTAAAACCTCTACGAAACAAGTTCACAGAATGTCTCTTTTATTTAAAAGCAAACGAAAAAGATTCTGTTTACTAACATTTCTAAGAATGGTGTCTAAGTGTTATGCTAATTATATTGATTTAGTCATAATAAATAATTGTAATACACACCGTTATGTACGAAGAAGGTGAGTCTGTCCTTCGGTTGTTTATGGATTTGTGTTCTGTGTGCCTCGGTTACTGGTGCTCTACAGCACAGGTATCGTTTTGCATTTCATTTAAGGTGCTGAATGTCATGGAAAAAAATCCTTGCATTTATTTGACACAGAGGGGTTTATAGAAATCTTTTCTGTGGCAAACATCCAGCTCAGAAAAGACTCCCAGCCACTGCACTTGTTCAGTGGAAGCAAAATTCAGCTGGCACATGAAACACATCTTCTTTCATGCATTTCTGTGTTTGTTCTCTGGAGTGCTGCCAGAATAGACTTAAGTTATGATAGCTAACACCACTGTAAACTAGGAATTGTGAAGGAGAGATTAAAACCTCCAGGGAAGAAAAACACTTTAAGTAACAGCATGGAGTGTAGCCATACTCCTGTCTTCCCGCNCTTTGCAAACTTTAAACACATTTGACGTTAAATCACCCAAAATGTTCCATGAAAAGGGAATTAGAAGAAGAAAAGAGAGACAAGATATAGCAAAACACACGTATAGCTACCAACTCCGGGGTTCCAATGTGGATAAACTCCAAGAGGAAAAGATCCCCTTGTGGTCAGCCTTTTAAACCCTCAGGCCTCCATGAACCCTCCTCCCAGGTGTGACTTTCAGGCACTCAGCCACTCAGGAGCTGGGTTAAGCAACACTGGGGCAGCCTCTGCTGTGCCATGACTGACAGACACTGTGGGGCGGGGATGCTTTGGCCCTGGGCTGAGGAGTGGTGTGGGAACAGGGCAGTGCCTCGCCACAGCAAGGCCTGACCTGTCCCCCTCCCCCACACACGTGCATCCCAAAATGTCTCGAGACATCAATCTTTTCCAGTCTCTGACACCCTCCTCTGGACTCGTTCTGTATAGAAAAATTCATGTCACCAGAGATCTATGTCCAATAAGGAGACAGAGATGTCCAGTCATTTTAAGCATAAACAAAGGGAGATGCCTTGGGGCATTTGCCCATGGGGTCTCTCGTATTATTGGAGGATGCAGCCTCCTTTTTATCGTAATTTCCCAGCCACATCACCCTCCCCCTTTCCCCATTGGCAAGGTACTTGGAAGGTACAGACTTCCCAATTCACCTACTCTATGTCTCCCTTAGTATGCGCCTTCCCCTTTGTACAACATAGCTCTATTAAGTCTTTGTTCATTTTCTCGAAGTTCAGGAATGTGGCATGACACTGGCTGAGCAGCAGTCCATGTCAATTAGTAACATTTTCTGAAACGGATAGTTTCTCCTGTTACTTCCCTATCTACAAATCCCTGGCCCTATCTACAAGCAGATTCACATCATCTGTTTGTAAAGACACATTCATCTTGTAGTTCTGCCTTTCAGTTTTCTGTGTATCTGAACTATTCCTTTGAAGGCCATGTGTGCAATGCAAAAGTAAAACCCACAGAACATCCCCAAAAGCATTGGATCTGTATCATTCTGTGTGTAATTTGGCGGATGGTAACTGCAGACTGAATGAAGAAGTTACATTTTACTTGTGCTCAATATTATGGATATATAACACCTCGGATACATTTCTTTGTACAATTACTGCACATTCACATACATGACAATTAGAGCGATAAGGCTTCTAAGGAACCATTTTGCTAATGCAGTTTTATGCTATTAAAACCTCTACGAAACAAGTTCACAGAATGTCTCTTTTATTTAAAAGCAAACGAAAAAGATTCTGTTTACTAACATTTCTAAGAATGGTGTCTAAGTGTTATGCTAATTATATTGATTTAGTCATAATAAATAATTGTAATACACACCGTTATGTACGAAGAAGGTGAGTCTGTCCTTCGGTTGTTTATGGATTTGTGTTCTGTGTGCCTCGGTTACTGGTGCTCTACAGCACAGGTATCGTTTTGCATTTCATTTAAGGTGCTGAATGTCATGGAAAAAAATCCTTGCATTTATTTGACACAGAGGGGTTTATAGAAATCTTTTCTGTGGCAAACATCCAGCTCAGAAAAGACTCCCAGCCACTGCACTTGTTCAGTGGAAGCAAAATTCAGCTGGCACATGAAACACATCTTCTTTCATGCATTTCTGTGTTTGTTCTCTGGAGTGCTGCCAGAATAGACTTAAGTTATGATAGCTAACACCACTGTAAACTAGGAATTGTGAAGGAGAGATTAAAACCTCCAGGGAAGAAAAACACTTTAAGTAACAGCATGGAGTGTAGCCATACTCCTGTCTTCCCGCTGCAGCGGTGCTGCATGGCTATCTCAGGAAGCACAGGAGGGGAATTAAGATAAAGGGGTGCTTGCACACTCACCCATACTCCCTGCAGACCTCGAGCACTTGCCAGCTGAGCAGCATCTCTCAAGGCACTCAGATAGCAAGGCAACCCTCCCTCGCTGAGCTTCTTCAGTATCTTCCTGGTGCCTGTGAGATGACCTTGGCTACAAATTTACCATTTTTCTTAGTCTGAATCAAGTTCCTTTTGGTCATAATGCACCTTTTTGTACCTAGGAAAAAATGCATCCGTGGTTCCTATAAGCTCCATTGTAAACTGGAGACTTCAGTGGCATTTTCAGCCCTAGAATCCATATGCTCAACCTCTGTCTTGAAAAACAGCATTCAGCAGATGGCTTGAACACGTGTATCTGGTTTTAATTTTCAGCTTACAGACCACAAAGTTATCGTCTCTTGTTTTACTGAAATAATCTACAGAATATGAAAAGACTGCAGTGAGCAATATCCCATTGTATATCAAGGCAAACACTTTAAATTTTCAAGAATTACTAGCTTAAATAATTTCTCATAGAGTGATTTTTTCTCAGTGACTGAATGTGCTCTGTCTAAATTTGGTATTTTATTGCTATGACCCCAAGTTGTTTTCCAGATGTAGCCTGTTAGGATGTCAATTTTTCCAAACATGCAGTGTTTTTCCTATGAAGAGACATTTGACCCTTCCAAAACATGACATACAACGCTAACACTGTAATGAGATGTGTCTTTCTGTGCGTCCTTCTCAATCCCTCACAATCAACTTGGCACATACTATTTTTGACACAATTCCAATTTGTTCATGCCAGTAAGTGGCATGATCAAGGGCAGATCTCCTGTCCTATACCTTCTAGAATTCTCATGCTGGGATTTGAATCTATGCATCTGATCCTAACCTTTTTGCTCCATGATGTAATTTGTTCCTAAAAGAGATTTTTATTTATCTCCTCAGTCACATTGTTGCCACCTTAGGTATTGTAATATATCTTGGATGTAATAAAAATTCAGAAGCCACAAGAGAAGATTATATTCACATTGTCACATGTGTTGATATTTGTAAACCTCAGACTCACAGTGTTTCATGTTAAAATGTCCAACATAACCCTATATGACTTTTCAGTCTTGGCACAGATTCTGTGATATATCTGAACTACAAATATTATCCATAAGCAGAAACTTGTTACCTGTGCTCGACAGCTACATGGTATAAGTGAGAACAAAAAGGTTTCAGTGGTGCTATGTTTGTCTTAAAAGGGATGCGTTGCACCCAACAGATGTATTTTTCTTAAACTGAGCTGCCAAAAGTGTTTATAGACCTAAAACAGGTCTGAGATAGGTGGGATTCATCTCCTCTAATGTCAAATGTATGATTTTTTTCAGCATTAAAAGTCTAGATGTCTAGGTTAATAATCTAGATACTATTTACAGTCAATGGAAAAAAATTGGTATCTCTTCAATATATTTTATCTCATCTTAAAATAGATGACTGAAATGGATAAGATAAATCATGCTTTAGAAAGGTTTATTTCTTTGCATTTCCTTTAGGGGAATCTAAACAAATAGTTCAAATGTGGATGTCTAGAGTGAAGGGAGATGATTCTGTCCATATGGGATCTCATGAAAAGATTTTTAAAACTTTATTTCCTTAAATTTCTAGCTAACATAGTTGTTTAATATCGGAAAGATAAACTGCTTAGGGGAAAACACATAAGGGAAAAAAAACCCCCTCCTTTCAACTTCTACTTTATAGTTCAAAGTGCTAAGACCAGGGATTTGTACAATTGATACCTTTCCTTCTCACTTGCAGTTTGCTATTGCAAACATTCTTGTAAATTAGAGGAGAAATCCTGAGGTAAAAGCCCAAGGCAGAGCTGATATTCTCATGGGTGTCATGCTATCATAGAATATTTTGGGTTGGAAGGAGTTCTATAGATCGTCTAATTCCAACCCTGCTGCTGTGAACAGGGACATCTCGCTCTAGACCAGGTTACTCAAAATCCTGTCCAACCTGACTAGAACATTTCCAGGGATGGTGCACCCAACGCTTCTCCGGGCAGAGCCCACAGCAGTGTTTCAAATCCAGTGCTTCACCACTGCCATATAAAAAATTTCCTCCTGTCCAATCTAAACCGACTCTCTTTCAGCTTAAAAACGTTTTCCCCATGTTCTGTAATGATACGATCTTATACAAAAATCCCTCTCTGCCTTTCCTGTAGACTTCCTTCAGATACTGGAAGTCTGCTCTAAGGACACCCTGGAGCCTTGTCTTCCCCAGCCTGAACAATGCTGGTATTGTCAGTCTTTCCTCATAGGAAAGGAGTTCCATAGCTCTGATAATTTTTTTGTTCCTCCTCTGGACAGCAGGTCAATGTCCTGCCGGTGTTGGGATCCCAGAGCTGGATGCAGCGTTCCAGGTGGGGTCTCAGCAGAGCAGAGCAGAGGAGCAGAATCCCCTCTCTCCCCTGCTGCCCATGGGGCTTTGGATGCAGCTCAGGACATGTTTGGCTTTCTGGGCTGTGAGTGCACAGTGCCAGGGCGTGTCCAGCCTCTCATCCACCAGCACCCCCGAGTCCTTTTCAACAGGGCTGCTCTCAATCCCTTCATCCCCCAGCCTGGATTCATACTGGGGATTGCTCTGAGCCAGGTGCAGCACATTGCACTTGGTCTCATGAGGTTTCCATGGGCTCACTACTTGAGAATGTCCAGGTCCCTCTGGATGGCATCCTGTCCTTCAGGAGTGTCACTGCACCACTCCGCTTGGTGTCATCTGCAAATGTGCTGTGGGTGCACTTGATACTACTTTGTATGTCACTGATGGTCCCAGTATGGACCCCTGGTGGCACTGCTTCTCACTGATGTCCATCATGACTCTGAGCCCTTGATCACCACCCTCTGGATGTGACCATCCAATAAATTCCGTATCCACCTACCAATCCACCCATCAAGTCCATCTCTGTCCAACTTGGAGAGAAGGATGTTGTGGTGGACTGTGTCAACGGCTTCACAGAAGTCCAGACAAATGACATCTGTAGTCCTTCCCTTACCCACTGGTGGAATCATTCCATCATAGAAAGCCACTAGGCTGATCAGGCAGGACTTGCCCTTGGTGAATCCACAACTTTTTTTAACAGGCTGAGAAACAAACATAATAGTAAGTCCATATGGAAGAATTGCTACTTCACAAAAACATTGAGAACCCTTTAAGGAAAAAAAGTACATAAAGACAGCTAGGTCAATAGAGAAGAGACAGAAGAGATGTATTTTTATCCCAGTGTTCAAATTGCTATTCAAAAACATAGCTGTATTCACGATAACTTGTTTTGATGTGTTACAGAAATGCTAACTTTCTGCCATTGTCTGCTCCGTGAAAGTTACTGAGTAAATTTTTGATCTGTTTTCCAAGAAAATATTGATGGACTGCAAAATATCAAAGCCATTATTCTTCTCTTTTATTTGGCTGATGGGTTTTGCTTGTTTTTTGTTCTTCCTCCCCACCCCCCACCCTTGCATCTGCCCCAGTCTGGTCCAACAATATCACAGTAACTTTGTGAACTGAAATGGAATTCTGTTTTCCTCAGAGGAGCTGCTGAAAAGTGCTGTTTTGACAAATAGTGTAGAAATAGGACCCAAAGGAATTCTACTAAAGAAAAATACATGATGGTATTTCATTTCTCATCTTTAGCAGAGCTTTGATATGACTGGACTCATTAGGAATAGAAACCCTGGTGGTATTGCTACTGATAATGTTTTTAGACGTAGGTCTTATTATGGTTTCTGCAATACTTAGTTCATGTAAACAAAATTTGCACATCAAAATCACCTTGCATGTTGGGCTTTTGTTTTCGCTACCTTTGAGACTGTAACCTTTCAAGAATTCAAGGAACATATGCAGGTACCTCTTTGTCAGCTGTTATTAGATACCAGGATAAAAGATGTCAGTAAGAATCATGACCATCACTCTCATATTTTCTTATTGCTGCCACAGATGGCAAAGTAACTGCACCAACCAGCTTTTTTTTTTTCAAAGTGTAACCAGTGCCTGAAAAGATGGGTCAATAAATTCTGTTGTCCAAACAACATAACTCACTGAAACTGTTTTTGCAGCTTAACAGAGCACTCGTCAGCAGGGTACCAAACACAGCACACTGCTGTGTATGAAATACGTATGTATGTGAAATAAAGGTTGTATCTGAAATAACAGGGTTTACTCCGTTTGCATTGTGTCACCATTATTGCAAACAAGCTCTGGTCTCACACCAAGGTACTGACTGTGTATTACTAACTATGACACACTAAGCTTGGCTTGTGCGATAAGCATTTCACAGGCAGACAGATTCCCGCTGAGTTTCTCCTTTCCTGTTAAGACTGATGTTTTTTCTGTACTGGTGATATGTGTGAGTTGCACTTTATTTAACAAATGAAAGGTAAATTGCAGTGTATTCATAGGACCAATGAAATGGACTATGGTTGTGCTAGAAGCATGTGTTATTACTGAAAAGAGAAGGCAGAAAGGTTAGGACAAGCAGATAAAACACTGTGTCATGATGCTCTCAGACAGAAATGGGAAAAAATTCCCAAAAACAAGAAACCAGAATATTTTACCAGTGGATATCTCTGGAATAGGAGCACAGTGTGGTATACTATGTACAGGAGTTTGCAGGCACCCAGGTGTAATACAGAACACAGTATAGTGTTAAAACCTTATCCTTGACAAGTTGAGAACCCATAAAGAATTGCTCATCAATCACATAAGTGATTGTTTTAAGTGCTGCTGAATCAAGAACCAGCTCTTATCATGGGACAGTCAGAGAAATAAATTTCAGCACTAAAGTCTGACTATTTAGTTTACAATTAATGGGCTTATTTTCAGATTATTGTTGTAGGAAAACAGATACATGCCCAAGCTTGTGATACTGTAGGCTTTGTCTTTAAAACAGAACTCACCACTGGCTAGAAAGGACATTCCCAAATAACTTAAATCCTTTATCTCAATAGTAATAATTGGGTATTTTTACATTAGGTATTATACTAGTTATCACTATAGGATCCTGGATTTTTCCTTTATTCCAGAAGAAAGGGTAACAGTCTGAAATATCAAAAAGAGTGACAACACAGATAATTACTGGTGAAAGATTTCTCAGCTCGATGTTAATAAAAGACCAAGAGTGCAGCTGTTCCAGGAGTCTCAAAGATGTCCTCTCGCACCTCTTACAGAAACACCAATGCAAACCATCTGAACTCTGCTTATTTATCACCTTTGTTAGTCACATGGACTTGTCTTCTGGCTTAAGGGGTCCCACTAACCTAGTAAACATACTTCTACTTCACTGTAGAAGAACAGCTAAAGTCAGTATATAAATAATTGGGCACTATCTTCATAATTTGTTACTTAACAGCTGCTACAAGGCCTGTAGAAATTCCCATTGACTGTCGAAACTTTTGAATGACACATCATTAGAAGATTCCCCTCTGAATGAAAAAAAAGATTGAATGTTGAAATGTACACATGTCAAGCCCACTCTTAAAAATGTATACATATTCAGTTTTTGGCTTATTTGGTTGGTTGGTTTTTGGTTTGGTGCTTTTTATTTTTTACAAAATCCATTCTCCCTTGAAATACGATCTCTCTTCACAAATATTAAAAAACCAGGATATTTGATGTTTTAGAATCCCCCTGTGCTGCTGCTCTGTCAATTCTTTGTGCATGTGGTATGATAGGAATGAGGAAGATTATTTCTATTTCATGAAGAAACTCCAAATAAGAATCACTCCCTTGCTGAATCCTACAAACTTTCCCAAAATTTCTCACATGTGCTCATTGAGTATTTCGCTCTAGTCTTTGTAATAACCGTAATAAAGGATTTAAAGTCCTTAAAAAAAAGCAACTAGTCTGAATACAAGCAGACGATTTTTAAAGATTATGAGCATTTGGTTGAAGTAGGAAACATATCTCTAGCCTTTAAGACATCTACAGAAACCGAGCATAAGGACAACTTCTCATCCTTATGAGTTAGAAAACATGGTTTTTGTTCCAGGAAAAGTGTTTTCAGCATTATAAATGAAGTTGTACTAAAGTGAAATCATAAAGCATATTATGTATACATTCCATGTAATATAACCAGACTTTCTAGCATGTAGATCTGCAGCACATATGCTATCCCATTACAGGGTCAATACAGACTTTAATTGTGATGAATTGTGAATTCCAATCACAAAATATATGCATAAGAATGCAACAGATGCACAATTTCTTCAAAATTCCAGTCCAGATGTACTGAAAGTCCCATGCTTCTGGGAAGCAAGGTGCCGTAGAAGAGGTAGTTGCTGTTATTAACATTCATAGGGATGGAAGAGGTTTGTTGCCTTAAAATGCAGCCTATAGCTGTAATACTTTGCTTGAGGAATATTATTAACTGATCTGTAACTTACTCCAAGATCACATTTAAATGGTTGGAGGATAAATTAATGCTTCCATGCACACTGGTAATTTGACATCCTTCATTACTAAGAGATCATAAACATAACACTGTAGTTTCTGCGTCTCCTACTTACTGACAACAATGATAGGAAATAACGTACAAACATTTTCTGTTCAGTGTTCTGGAAATCTTATCGCTGCTGATGGCTCTTCATGGAGAGAAAGAGCTCTGTGCTGTTTTTACCCGAGGGCATTTGCCATCCGTTTTTAAATTGTGATCTTCAGGGCCAATTATTCTGGTTTGATACACTTCTCATCACTCAATTTGCTTTTGTATTTGAAGTGCCTTTTTGATGTATTGTTTGGGGTAAAAGTGTGTGTACAGTACCCTCCGGAAGTGTTAAACTGTTTCTGAATTTAGTAAAATAGTTCTGTTTTCTGAATATAGTAAAATAGTTTCATTTTTCTGACTGTAATAAGACAGTGCTAAAAAGACCAAGCAGGAATGCCATGTAAAAAAACTAGACAGCAGTATTTTCCAGGAACAAGTTATCGCTCCAAACTGCAACACACAGAGCTCCTTATGTTTCATTTACAGTCTATGCTCACAGATTTGGTCACTACACTGGTTCTTTCTCTGCTCCTATGCAGTTGTCCAAACCATTTGCTTCTTTAAATGCCTAGTAAGTAACCTGAATACCTACTGCTTATTAAAATAATCTGCGCCTGAGTTCTCTGCCTGTAAGCATATGAGAAATATTTTTTCACTCATTTTATTAGCGGTGTACACTCTGGCTGTCCATCATATAGATCATAAAAAGGAGGAATCAGCATTTCATGCTGTGGCCCCATTCATTAAGAATGGGTTCATCCTTCACCATGTGTAAGATGTTATTGTCTTGTAGGAAGGGACATGCTGTTCCTTTCCCTCTATAAGACATTCTGCACACTGGAAAATGCATTTAGCTGGCTTCTCTGAAGTCAGAGCAAGTTCTGGTTGGACTTTTAATACAAGAAGGGTGAAAATATGCCTAATGAGTTAATGTGCCTTTCAAACCTCACAAATCTGTTCGAACTTCCCACAATGAAAATTCAGTTTTGGCATCACTGGAAGAACTTGAGGTTGAAATTAGAATAAATTGGCTGCTTGGAAGTGCCAAAATGATGGAAGATTCTTGCGTTGGGATTTTCTGTATTTTCTGATTTATATAGAGCACAAAAAAGGGCAGTTTTAAATAGTAAGCAGAACAATTCAGTGTTGAAAAATAATAATTACATATCCAAATCATATGAACTAATGACAATTTTGAAAATAATAATTTTGTCTTAGACAAACTTAGCTTTTCTTTTCTCTTGTAAAAGCAACAAATAACTCCAGACAACTTTTTCTATAGTTCCTCCCATAAGCCTGTGATAAGATTTCACCATCTTAATTCAGAAAAAAAAAGAAAAAAAAGTAATCTCCAGCAGTATTCAACAGCTATCCCTATTTCTTCCAAGATTTTTCTATGTAAACTTTCTGGCAAAATGAAAAGATGGTATAATGTAGTTGGCATCTCAGTTCTTTGTCGCAGATCCTGTTCCTACTCTGTCCAAATATTCTTTTCTTCTTACCCCTCTCCTCTGCTCTCAATCAGAATTCTTTCTGCCTTATCCTGAAGGTCACCTAGGAACCTTGCTTATTTGGTCTTTTTTTCACTTTGATAGCTAAAATAATATTTATAAGAGATTTTGTAAAAATCACTGAACAAAGCCATAGTCTTACCAGGGTTTTCTTAGAACAAAATTCCAGACACCCTCATGTTTGGAAACAGTTGGAAAAAGTAAAAAAATGGCTTTACAAAGAAATAATGAAGATAAACTCTTTAAAGAGGGAAACATGTTCTTTTCCAGTGGACTTTTAAAAACAATTTTTGGTGTATAAAATTCAACCTCTAATGTCAGTCTTTGAGAATGAGAGCTCAAGATTCCATATTCCACAGGCCATTTAAGAAATAGTACCCTAAATATCTTTCCCATATACCTTTCTGCAGAACTGCAGTGACTTTGACATATCTCTCTTGATACAAGACAAAAACTGTTCAGAAAGAAAATACCTTTTTTTAAGGTGCAAAGATAAAAAGAGCTTTTTAAACCTCAATGAAAATTATTTTGCTTAAACTGGAGAGGTCTGGAGCTCTGAACAAAAATATCCTTGTATTTGAAAGATGTGATATGTGACTACTTGACTTTACATCTAGTTAACTTGAAATAATGGACTGAACTTGATGGATTCAGGCCACAATTCAAAATGTCATACGTGGGAAGCATGAGAAAAACTTTGCTAAACGGAAGTCAGACAACTGATTAATGGAGTTTGGCCATAGCATTGTTTCATGAGACTTGAGGAATAAGATAACAACTGATACCAGAAGATACTTAAGAAATCATATATCACCTCCTCTAAGATGTGTGCTATTTATTTCTATTTTCCAGCTTAGGGTTAACCCACCAGATAGCCCAAGTCATACTTAATGATCATCCTGCCAGTCTGTAAGATTGGAGAATGCATCTTTCTCTACCAATCTTTTCTCTACCAATCTTTTCTCTATAGCTTTCAGACTCACAAAAGCAGTTGCTTTAGGGAAAGAAGGAAAACAGATTGCTGAATTGTGCAACTCCTGCAGTGTCTACACATTCAAAGCAAAGATAATAGGCTCAAGTGCAGGGAACAAGAATTCAGTTTAGAAGAAATCTCTATCCTTGCTAATGTCCCCACAGAAAAAAACCTTCAAGATCTGCATCCAAGAACACAGTTCCTGGTGTTAACTGCTGGATCCCACTTAGTGGACGAAGCCCCTTATTGACATTGACACAGAGACAACTTCATTCATTGCAATTAGGTCTAAGACCTTGACAGTTACTGAATATTGGAATTCAACAAGGAATTTTCAGCAGTTTTGCGTGCCGTGTGCTACAGAACATTCGGGGGGGCTTTTGTTAACCTCCCTTGCACTACTGCAGTGAAGTTCTGTGGGGTTTTGACACCCCCATTTTATTTTTTCCTCATTTCAAAGAAAAGGGAAGTTGTGGCTGACTGTTCATTTGAATAAACACATATTGAGATTCAAATAAGTATTCCTAGGGTAAGCCTTTGAAAGTTCTCTTAAGAACATGACAGCAGCTGCTCCAGAGCATGTAGAGAGTTGTGCTTGTATCTGGAGCTCTAAACCTCTGCATATTGTTAAAAATTAGTGGAAAGTCACACAGTGTGCATTTGCATATGTTATTTCAATAGCTTTATTATTTGGCAACCGAATGTCATCAAACACCCAAAGCGTTTTCACTCATCAAGGATAAAATCCTTGGCAAGCGTGAAGACTTTCAGATGAGTTGAACTAAAATTATTGTCTGTTCAGATAAAGTTTTCCTTCATGCTTAGATAAATTAGTGTTCTAACAAAAATATATTGCTAAATTGCAGAAGAAAAGTCCTGAAATGTCATTAAAAACATATCTTTCCGCAAAGTTTAATGTCTTAAGGCACTTTTGAAAAGTTTCTTCTTGTTTCTGAAGTAACACATATACCTAGTGTAACTGCCGACATATTCAGCCTTTTTGAGATTCTTGCGTGGTTGCTCATTAGGTGGAGACATAAACCAAAACTATATTTGACAGAAGTTCCTGGAAGCTGAAGAGAATACTAGTTGCTCAGGTTTAGTGCATCCATTCTAGCAATCCTCTGATAATTCATTCATTCACTTACTCTTTCATTCATTACTGCTAAATCAATGGGAGAACTTATTCACATGGTACAACTGCTACACTGACAGATCAGCTAGGAGGGACTTTACATCTTATGGCGATGAATACCTATGAGCTTGTGACGTAGTGCAATTAAGACAACAAATTCCGAGCAAATAAGTTACTTCAGAAAATTCAAAAGACTAATCATTATGATTATTTTTTAATAGCAATGTGAAGTTCTGCATTTATCGCCTGATGGAACGCCTGAAATGCATTGTGTGCATTCAAAAGCAGCCTAGGCTTCTGAATAGGACACTATAAACCTGATTTCAACAGATTGAAAACAAGATGTGACAAGCAGTTTGACACTGGCCCTCAACTAATTTCCGCTGTTTGTAAAGAGGCACGTCTGAATGGAAATAGCTCAGCAGAATGGGTCAGTATGGTTGAGGCCATGTCAGTCCACACATTAAAAACACAGTACTGGGGAAAATAAGCAGCCATTGATTTCTGGTGAAAGCCCCCAGCGTCTGGGGAAAGCAGCCAAAACGAGGCACCAGCTGCTCTCTGCTGGAAATCTTTTGTGGAAGAGTGAGGGAAGAGAGAGAAAGCTGGTGGGTATAAAAGGGAAACAAGGCAGAGATCAGGAAAGAAGAGGTGCTGCTCACTGCCTCAGCAATGCTTCATACCCCACACTTAGCATTCTCCGAAAAATAGAGGAGGGGAAGCACACCCCAAAACTTCTCTTTTATTTATGCAATGTAATGGGAATGGTTCCAATGGGAATTTCTCATGCTCTTTCACATTCCCTGAATTCATCTGTATGGCTTTGTGTGTGTGTGTGTGTGTGAGTTATTTTTTTAAATACTGCTCCAATCCAGTAAATGTATGCACCAAAAATGGGACAAATACTCAGCGGGATTGCAGCTCCTCATTTGCATTATTACATTTTGACAAGAAATTTAAGGAGATAATAAATGGAGGATACTTTGTTCAAAGTTCTTTGCCTATTTAACAAAAATCTTTGCTCTCTGCTTTTAGGCACCTCCATAATGATTTCACGCTACAAATCATAGTGAAACTCTTCAGCAATGAGTAATGACTCTCACTTCTCTTCTAGACACTGCAGGCAGCACATTCTGCAATGGAATGCAATAATCATGAAGTTAGCAGTTTCAGACAGTCTGAAGGTCTGAAGTGGTTCCTACTCTTAATTCCCCTCCTGGGCCAGCATGTAGAAGAAGGGAGACAGGGGGAACAGCTCCAGGCCAACACTCTGACTGTGTCCAGAATCTGAACCTCACTAATCTGTGTGAGCCTTATCCAAAAAGTAGCTCTTTTGAGAAAAAGCAATTACTTAAGGACCATTACTAACACCATTGGCCGAAATTAAGCAATATCCAATCATCAAATGGTTTTTGAAGTCTGTACAGAACTTTAAGCAAGAAACTTCCCATGCCTTTGTAAACAGCTTTGGAGGCATCCCTTCAATGATGATGATATGAAAAATGCGACAACTTTTTAGTTGCAGAAAATCCTCATAGCAGTTACAGATGCTTCTTTCCAACATGGTTTCACAACTTGCTTTTAACCAGTGGTGGAATTTACAGAATGGTCAGTGTTACACTGCTGGCCACATCTTGTTTTCATGGTATTGACATCAGGTTTATAGGACCCTACTACTATGAAAGTTAGGCTGCTTCTGAAGAAATGCATGTGCATAATTAGGTATTGAGTTGCACCTCAAAGTGAAAAAATTCAGGGTGGCTCATCTAATAGTGCTTCCAGTGGGCTGACAAGGTAAGCAGGTCCTGTCTCTTATCAGTTCTGTAATTGCGAGTTAAGTGTCTTGAATCTTGGCCAATATTATTTGCTACACTTTTTTTCAGATCATTTGGTGTACCTCTAAGAACAGCTCCCTCCTCTGTTTGAATGGGCCCTCCACCAACTTTTCCTTAGATAACTACTGACTACTAACCCCAACTCTAGTATTTATTTCTAATATTTGGTTCTGCGGAACTCATGTTTATTTACTTCAAAACTTGCAAAAACCTGCCAGGATACCAATAAATTCTATATTGTCTTCTGTTTCACTGAGATTACATAAAAACTAGTTAATATAAGTATGAAAACATATACAAAACATATATATTATGATTTGTGTTTTGTATTGCCACCTGTACCTTCATACTTCCACTTTCCTTGGTTTCACACCATATTCTCTCTTCATTTCAGATATACACTCTGTGTGCTGTGATCTCTCTTTTCCTCACTTTTTCGCAGAAATACTTAACTTTAGAGAAGGAAATACTGGAAGAAATTGCAGAGAGCTGTGAGAAAAGGTCTGCAGTTATTTACTGGAAGTTGGACTGCCACAGGCAAGGAATATGTAAGCGTATGTTTGTGATTTTAAAACTGGGTCCCACTTTATTTTTGGGTTCCTATCACCCCAGTATTTTTGGCCCTGATCTTCACACCTAGGGTTATGAAGCTTTCAAAGCATTACATATTTGCAAAGAGGAGTCTGGTTATGTCAGGGTTATAGGCGCTGCTCCAGTTGTTCCACTGGAGCACGTGGAAAACTAAATACAGTAGAATCTGAAGTAATTCAATAGTCCTGAAGAGCATCATATCAGCTTCATTCAAGCAACAAAATATTTTGACCAAATGCCCGGACTGCACACTCCCTTAATTTTCATTCATGTCTCAGGAACATGGACTATTCTAGTAGAAAATTTAAAAACAGCCTGTGTGAAGACGAGGCTTAAAAAATCCCGAGACACATATACCTGCAAGAAATTACATTCTTTCACAGTGCTTTGTTTGCTGTATCATTGCGTTACAGGTGGACAGGCACAAAATCAAGCTGAAGAAATTTTGTTTAAATAAACTGAAGCAGAAGAGAAAAAACAGAATATAACAAGAAAATGCGCTCTGGGAGTACTGTGTACGCTTATTAGATGCTACTGAGCTGAATAACAGAACAACAGTAAAAGCACATTATTTTAATTGAAAAAATAAGACATTCCCTCTTGCACCATCTTCAGACGGCCTGGGATGTCTTTGTATTACAGCATGTCTGAATACATGCATTTGTGAAATTCATTAAATTCATCCAGAAAAATCTATTTCCCTACTGCACTGTTATGCAGATTTATTGGAAGATACATTACAAAAGTTTGCAGTTGTTTAGCAATTGTCATCCACTTCATAAATTTTCCCTGTTTCAAAACCTTGAAGTACAATTTTTAATATGCCCTAGTAGTGCCCTGGATACAATTCATCACATTAATTTCTTTATTTCCAGCAAGCACACATTTTATCTGTATTATTTCCCCAATCAATTGGGTTTTTTTATAATTCAATGACTGTTTCAATGCATGTGGCACAATTAGATCTCTGGCATGGCCTCTCATCATACATCGTACCTACGCATGTGATACCCAGCTAACTGCAATGATTTGCATCCTCAGCTTATATAGACAGACAAGGCAATTCACTGTGACCATTACAGTTTACATCTGCTAAATATACAGCCCCATACCAGTATGATACGTTATTATGTATTAGAAAGCGTAATTTAATTGGAGGAGGTCAAATTAAGGTCACCTTAAGCCCAAGAGGAAGCACAAGTCTTTCCCTATCCCTGTGTATTTGTATAAATAGTCAGACATTTTTATAGAGAGAAATACATATTTAGAGGGAAATGGAAATACTGGGAAGTCTTGACTCAGATGGTTTTGGAAAGCATGCAGTTAGGAACTATGTCGCTCAGAATGATTATAGTGCAGAGGTCTAACCTCTGTTATTAAAATGTTTATTATCACAATTGCTTTTCTAAAAATAAAATATCTAATCTGGTTCAATTGGCCAATCTTACTTTGAGAGCTTTTCCTACAGACAATTCCTAAAAGCAAAGTCAAGAGCCATAAAGATTTGGTCAGACTAGCTATAATATGATCACTTGTATCTAATGGAAAACATTTACCTAAAAATCTTCTCATGATTTTCAGAAGTATTGCTTTTCCAAAGAAATGGAATAAAAATCTAAACATATATCAATATGGAAAAATTCCACACCATGGTCCATAGTCTTTCACCAGCACAGAAAAACATTTGATATTTCAATATTGCTTTAGAGTTCCATGAGGAATTCAGTAGAAAGAATCATGCTAAATAGCAGCCAGCAGTTGAATGAGAAGAACAGACCTTGGGTGAGGGCTATTTCACTAGTTGATCGTCTTACAACTACTCTTGGCACTAACTTCAGGCTACTGAGTGACACAGTTGCTTTGCTTCTCTAAAAAGCATCTGGCACACAGTGATTTTAGGAGAATCAAAGGCTGCAGAGGTCTGCAGGGCCCACTGTGTCACAGCTACCAACACTGAACTCTGTATATCTGCTCCTCTAAGATAAAGTCTGTTTTGAAAGAAAACAAACTTTATTGACATTTTTGTTAGAACTGAGAGCAGTTCTTGAAAGGCAAAATTACACCATGTAATTATCTTGGCCTCCATCCTAAAAGACTTCCTGCTGTACATGGTCCAACTCAACCAAGAGTAGACACTACAGTTACATTTTTGCCCTGTCTTTCCATGAAGTACATTACAAAAGGTTCTACCCAAAAAGCAGAGAAGATTTTACTATTCACTGAGATTGCCACACAGTCTAGTATTTTCAAGTAGACTGAAGCAGAGCTAATGCCAAGAGGCTTCTTAGAGTATTTAATGAGTATCTCCAAATCTCAGAACCCTCATCATGCTCTGTCCCCATAACTCTCCACCACACTCAGATTTCAAAAACGATAGCACTTGAACATGATTTGAACTATAAGTTCACATAAAAGGAACACTTACCTGAAAAAAAAGTCTAACCATTCACTAGTGCTTCAATAATATATAGAGACTGAGGTGAAAACCTGTTTCTATGGTCAACAACAAGCTCAATGTTGGTAGTGTCAATGAAACAAACCTTTGGTGAGGTCTGCTTGTTACACTTCAGACTGAGTAAGAATTCTGACAGGAAAAAACAAGTGTTTGAAAAGATAGCATCCTATACTTCTCTTTACAAGGAACATGATGATTATCTAGCTCTCATCACTGTAAACTCAAGTAACCACACAATTTGCTGCTGGCATATTATTCTCTTTGGATAGACCCTCAGTTCCTCAATTCCTCTCTTATACACAGGGAAAATCAGTTTACACAAAAAGTGGTATGTCAGCTTGAAATTCTGAAGTGCCTTTTCTTAAGCATTGAAAACTCTCAAGCTGTAGGCACTCTCCTATGTAATGGCTGATGAGAACTCCAAATCAGAGCTTGCAGTAACAAGCCTACCCTGCAATAATAAGTTAATGATCTATTAAAAAAAAAAGGTAGCACTTTTAAAAGAAAGGAAAAAGTATTGGTGTGTATCATGCTGGCTGTTCACATATGCCTGAAAGAATTCTGAGCAAAGTGTTCCCAGAAAAATCTTACATTTCAGGCAAAGCTTCGATCCCTCAGCAATTATTCCTCTCTGGGTCAACTCAAGGAAAAACAAAAGCTGAAAGTGTTGAGGCACTTCTGCACTTTCTGCCTATAGGTGCCCAATAATAGGAGTTTGGCAGAATTCATGTAGGCAAATAATGGGAGATTCAGTATTTTCCAGTTTCTTTCTACAAAACAATTGTCATAATTAATGATCAAGGACATAGAAGAAATATTAAGTCAAATACACCTCTGTGTACAGCTGATGAGCTTTTTCTACCTTTAGTCACCAGCACGGTTTCCCATCTCTTTGTATTTTCTCCCCTGCTTCCGTTTCTTTTTCATCCTGATCATCCCTTTGCAATCCTCTTCCATTTCATAGTATCATGGAATCATAGAGTGGCTTGAGTTGGAAAGAACTCTAAAGACCTAGTTCCAATCCCCCTGCCATTGACAGGCAAGGTGAAAGGAGCAGCCTGGTCTTTAACACTTCCAGGGATGGGGCATCCAAATTTCCCTGGGCAACTTGTTTCAGTGCTTCAACAGTCTCACAGTAAAGAGTTCTTTCGTATTATCAAATCTAACCCTGCCACCTTTCAGTTTGAATCCATTCCCCCTTGTCCTGTCATTACATGTTCTCACCGAAAGTCCCTCTCCATCTTTCTTGTAGCTCATTTTAGTTACTTGAAGGCTGAAATTGGATCACCCCAAAGCCTTCTCGTCTCTAGGATGAACAATCCCAATTCTCTCAGCCTTTCCTCAAAGGAGAGATGGTCCATCCCTCTGGTCATCTTGACAGCCTCCTCTGCCTTTCAGCTACTAAGTTTTGCATTTCTCCCAATTTTTTATTTACTTCCCAACTTAATTTCTTTTTCCTGTTATTCTCTCTTACTCCCGCCCTGCGCCAGAGTCACATTTCCCACAACCAAATGCTGCCCTTCAGCACTCCAAGTGAGGTTGAAATTGTTGTGCAGTTCGGCATTCGTGACAAAGATCAGAAAGTGAAGACTTTACTTATTTAGAATAATAATATATATTAAATCATCAAGAAAAGACTAAAAATTGAAACACATTTTAGCATTGCTTGAAGTCTTGGTAGTCTTTCTTCATTAACAATGTTTATCATCAAGATGGTTAATAAATGTAGAGGAGACTGAAGTCAACTCTCCTGAATCTAATGCTGCTGGAACCGACCTAAGGACATCTGTGTCAAGAAAGCCGGAATGGGCAGTAGTGCAAGGAGTCAGCAGCACCATGCGGCATGAAAGCAAGGATCTGAACCCGACAAGAAGGCTTCAACAGTTTTCTGAATCATGGTTTCCCACAAAATAACAAAAGTGGCTTAGTGAAGCAGTCTCCCAAATAAATTTTCCTTCTTCGCAGATACTGTACCCATCATTTTCTAGGATGTTGTGAATTGCTGTCAAATGTTTGCAAGCTGTTAATCACTGACACAGCACCAGAATATGAGAGACTGTTCATCAATGGCACCCTTAATAAAACCTTGGTGTGTGCTGTGTAGAGTGATGTTTCTGCAAATTTACACAGGAGTACTGACTGAGAACAGCAAAATTATATGAAGTCCAAATGCAGCTACATACCACCCATTTAATTCTGACATGGCAAGAAAAACTAAGAGGGGACAAAACCCTCTTTTTTTCATACTAGATTTTCAAGCTCTTGAACACAAACATATCACTTTAAAGTTTAAATGCCCTTTCTTTTGTTTCTACCAGAACTAAAAATGTAGCTGTTGAACCAGTGTAATGTAATTCAGACAAAAGAATTGTAAGGTCATCAGAATTTTGCTCAAATAAGGAAATTTGAGATCAGATCCCCTTGAATTAGAAATTGAGATGAAACATTGCAGAGGAAGCGTTAGTTTCTCATAGGTATTCTGCTTATATTAAACATACCCCAAGCATGTTTTGAAATCTGAAAATCTGTCCGAAAATCTCGTAAAGCTGTAAACAGAGGTTGTGCTCCTGTAATACACACAGTGTGCCTTCCCCTTCCTTCCCCACCTCCTCTCTCCTCTTCTCCCTTCCCCTTCCCCTTTCGCCTTCACCTTTGCCTACAGGATCTGCACATGAGTGATGAGGGAGCACAAGACCTGAGGAGATGTCCCAGGCAGTGGAGGCCATCTGCCTCCTACACCATGCAGGGCCACAAGGACCCCCTGATGAACTGCATCAACTTCCCACTTTTTCCCTGCAATTACCCTTGTTTCAAAGGTTTCTAGGCTTTATGACTATGATCGTTCAAAGCCTGGAAGTTCTCTGCCAAAACATGTTCATAATAATTTAAAACCCACTAGATCTCATTCCAGATGCATGATTTGGCTTAAATATGTTTTTATTCACTTGTGTCTCTGATGGGCCAATGTTCATATTCTTTTGGTCTGTGTTTTACTAGTCTGAAACACACTATACTTTTTTTATATCTGTTTGTAGGGCAATCTCCATTTGCATCATGTATCTCCACTTGCACACTGAACAAATTTAACTCACCTTTCTCTCTCCTGAATTTTGTAAAGTTTTATATCTGAGGCCTAACCAGTGCTTTACACAGTGCTTTTAGTATCAATACTGTTAAAAGTCACTTTTCACTTTTTTTTTTTAAGTGTTATCTCACTGGCGATGCATATTTATTACCACTGCATACACTTCTTCAGCTCACAATGAAATATTTTAATTTCTAATACATGGTATTATTATTTATCTTTTTCCAAAACATAAGAAGGAACATGTTGACTTTGAGAAAACAAGCTGCATGGACTGTCCTGCCAGGTCAGGGAGTGAGCATACTGGAGCTTTCACAGTCTTGGGAAAATGAGAGGAAATTAATTCATTTGCAAGCAAGTCACTGAAATACCAATGTAATAGCTTGAACTATATTCCTAGGGAATGTTCAAGGGGAAAGAATAAAAATGTCACCATAACTTAACAACTAACTTCCATAAAAATATCGCTAGTAATATCAATTAGGAAGTTCATAAAAAATTAGCAGAAAAATGAGAGATAGAGAGGTCATCTCTTTTACTCAACAAAGTCCTGTATCAATCAGCTTCACAAGACATTATGAATTTTCTGAATGCTGACAAAAGAAATAAAAAAGAAACCAACATGCACTCCCTGAAAACTACTTCACAGTAAAAAGTCAAAATATTGTCTTTAAATGGGGATTTCTGGGAATGTGCTTCAGCACCATTGCATGGATCCAGGGTATTTTAAGAGACTTGTCTTTTACCTTTAATTGGGAAGATAAGCACCAAATTAACCTATAAAGCCCTTCAGAATGTGAACTAAGGGTTTGTGGCTTGTGTGAGATTGCTAAAAATACACCTCTTTTTGGCAATGTATCAATGCGAAATATGTATTCATGTTTCCTGTCTGGTCTGGAAAGAATGAGTCAGAGTGAAAGGAATTCTTACACCTTTCGTACAAAAAACCCCAAAACCAACCAAACAAAAAATCCATCAACTCTTATTCTCTGTAGCCAGGTATCTATTGTTTATTTCTCTCCACAAGATGTACATTCCATTCATCCTCCAGCAATCCAGTAGGAAAACCCCCTACAAAAAAATAACACACTACGTTTTTTGAAGTGCATTGGAAAACACTAATGATCACCATCTGTAATCTCTTGCACATGCCCTACATGTAGTCAAAACATCTATAGCTCAAAGCTGAGCAGTCTGAGGTCTGGTTTGATTTTTTAAAATTTTTTTCCCTCATAAATAGTCTTCACACGAAAAAAAAGGTAAATAGTAGTTCAACGACTTAAATAGCTGCCTAATTTTTTTCTGCTAGAAGGAATAAAATTCCTGTTATAGAGAAAGGAAGCTTTGAAAACCGGATTGTAACTGCCTTCCAGCTTTGGGTGTGAAAATAAGCAAAACAGTATAACCGTGGAAAAAAGCAAAATTAAGTTCATTTTCCCACCCAGCTATGTAATTCTGTGCAAGCTTAAATTAGACACATTGTTTATTCTAAGTATACAAATTACCTAAAGATTCTTTCAGTTTTTCACTCTTTCTTATACTGGTTTTCAGTTAAAACGAAATAGAACAGCACAGTATTTGTACAGTTGTTGTTCTCAGGTTTCCCACACTGCTGTACTACTTTTTGCTGTTTGTCTGAGGTTTTATGCAATATTGTCATAACCATGACTCGGAAGGAGGTAAACATTCTGCCCTTTAAGTGAGCCTGAGATATTTATTTATTGATTGATTTTTAAAATGCACTTACCTGACAAATTATGAGAGAATGGTTAGACATTAAAATATAAATAGATACTTGCCATCACACGCATCCCTGTATAACTTTGGCAATCACTTGAGTTAGCAGATAAATCTTGCTCCATGCTCTGAAGGTCAATAAATTCAGAGTGTGGTGATAGATGATATAATGCAGGTTCAGATGGATGGATGGATGGATTGTGTACAGCTGCAGGCTGTCCTCAAATAAAGACTTCTTGGTACTTAATGACACAAGTTTCTCCCAGTTGAGGGTTGGTGCTCAGTAGGAATTATCAGTAAGAATTACCAATGTTTTTGGTTGAAGGTGGGAAGAATATCAAGTACTGGTCTGTTTTCTGCATTAACAGAAGCATTTATGAGGATGCTAGGTATCTTACACCTTAGTCAGTCATAAAAATACAACGGAGGGCTTTTAAGGGTACAGCATTCCTGAAAGACGTTCCATGATGCAGTAGGACAGTGAGCAGAGGTGACGAAACAAGGGACACTGAGGTATGAGAACATGGATATGATTGACTGCAGCTGAATGAGTGAAAAAAAAAGTTATTCACCACCTTCCAGGCCTCTCTTAAACGTGGAAGGTTAATGCTTAGAATTCTCTTTTTAATAGGAAAAAATATCACAGTTCGTACTAACTTGACAACTGATGCAAATCAGAAGTAAGGGCAAGAGTCCAGACCTGATGCATTCTCCATCTGGTTCAATTGAATCTGGCCACTACCTTAAAAAGGCTATCTAAGATCCTGGGAGCTTCAACATTCATGATTTTTAAAACAGCTGGATGAGTTAAGATTTGCGAGTAGTCTTTACCTCGAGCTCCATTTGTTTTCATTAGTCTGTATTAGGTGCTCTGCTGCAGATTTACAGATTCTGACGGCTTCCCTCCCATGGTGTGATAAATGAGACTCACAGCTTATAACTTAGCTGTTTAGCCCAGATGGCAGAATATCCACCAAAAAAAAAAAAAAAAGAAAAAAAAAAAAAGAGACAGCAGGGGTAATGGGAAAAAAAAAACCCAACCAAACCAGAATGGGGAATAAACTGAGTCAAGACATCCCTAAAGCACGATCTCCTTGTCTCAGTCAGAATCTGAAGTTGCTTCTGCTTTTCTATGATGAAAGATGCCTGCTAAGACGACCTGTAGGAAACACAGACCCATGTGAATGACTCCCTGCATGTTCCCTGCAGTTTTTGGAGGTTCAAAATGTGCCCTTATGACTACACTGTGCACACAAAATTCATATAACTATTTTTAGAATGTAATTAGGAACATATGCTTCCCTACAGACAAGAGGCATAAAGTGTATTCATCACAAACTTTGCACAGTAGAAAAAAATCTTGGATTGGCACAGAAAATTTTGTCTATAGGCAAGACAGCACTGACATCCACGGGATTAATAATTCATGTATTTTATCTCATTCAGGGCATTTTGGAAAGTCCATTATACTATATTTTCTGTGTAGTCAGTAAATTTTGTAGCTCTTAAAACCCGTGAAATGAAAAATAGGCTTGAAAAGCCATAACACTATCAATACATAAATATTAATGTAGCTCTTTTCATGACAAACATTCCAAAGTGCTCTCCAGTAAAAGAAAATGAAATAAAGCATGAACAGAATGCAGATGACTGTGAGTCAAAAGGTCACTGAAATAGGCAAATCAAATGAATCTGTTTGACCAAGGGACTGACCAAGTTCACCCAGTAAACTCTTGAAAATCCTATGTTCTTTACTGAAGCTCTGTCTAGCTAAGTTTTAGGGATATTATGTCAAGAATCAGAAAATAATCAAAACAACCAAAATGAGTAAGGAGGACATGTTGAGGCCATTTCAATCTAGACCGAAAAGAAGGTGTTATTCCAAATAAGTACTGAGCATGCAGCATGCTTCCTTCCCTAGCCAGACATTTACATTACTGATACAGCTAATAAGTTTTCAGTTATTGAAAAATTTAAAAAATAGAAATTGTAGGAAGTATTTTATTCACCCACCAGAGTGGCAAAACATTGATATATATAACATATATATTATATTAATTTCTTTACCCTGTTGCAGTCATTCATGAGGGAAAAATAAATGTAGAGAACAAGTGTTCTGTAATGCATAACTACTGATTTCCTAGGAGGAGTTTGTTTTCAGGTAATTTTCATCCTTCAGTCTTTTAAAAAGTGTTGTATTCCATTGTAAAATATCTTCAGATCTGCTGAATTTTTTCACTGGATGATAAAGGTTATGATTAAAGAGAAGAAACAAATTTGGGACAACAAGCGAACACAAGAAAATGGAGACTATTTCAGTAGGTTAGAATAAAAGAATGAACTGTTTTTCCTAGTTTGGCAATACCACATGACAAAAGTGGCTGCATCTTCCTATTATATAAATACTTCCTGAGTAGGATCTGGGGGTCCTGTGGCTGCTGGAGGGTTGTAGCTGGCTTTTAGGAACAAGTTGCAACAAAGATAATTAAAAAAAGAGGTGCACATATGAAATTATTTGGTGTGTTATTTTTCCTCATGAGGTCAAAAAAGATCTGTTTTATAATGGATTTAATAGAGTAGCAGGAGGGAGAAAATTATGTTTATATTTATGGCTTTATGTTTATATCTTTGAAAGGTAAAAAAAAGAAAAAGAAAACCTACAGAGTTATCTACTAGTATTCAGCTACTTCCAGGCATGTTTTCTGCTTTTAATTGGAACGGAAACACTTAATTTTTCTGTAGGTATCTCTTATTCATGTTCAACTCTCTTAGCATTATAACTCAATTTTGTTTGAGCTGTTAGTAGATTTATTCAGCAAGTTCAGAAGATCCCACTGAAATTCACAGGGGAACAAAAGTCATTCACTTTAATTGAGAATATTTTAATAGTTCTTTAGCTACACATGAGCTCACACTAGTTTTCAAGTCTGAATGTTGTGCCAATATTGACTTTATAGCTATCACAAGATAGTCAGAACTAAAACTAAATGTAATTTCTTTTGAACTAATGAAGACACATCTTTGACACCCATAGTGATCTTTTTCCTGTTACCCTTTCCATCCTGTAGAGTTTGTTAAAGTATCCAGAAAGGTACCCAGACTACTCAGTTTTTCTGTGAAATGTTTTAGAAACACTTTGATTTTGGTTAATGTAGTAAGTATTACTACATTAGTCTTATCAGGATATCTTTTTTTTTACAAATATGATCTATAGAAGCTGTGTAATCTAAAGTTATACTTGGTATACTAGAATTTTAATATAGGTCCCAGCAGCACTATAAAACACATGGTGAGTATTTCCTGTACTAGATACATTGTTTATTGAAGTAGCCCTTGCATCTGAGAGGATTCAAGAGACAGGACACTTTGGTTAACCAAGGTGAGTCAGACAGGAAACAAACAACCTGCTTCTTTACATAAACACAAAATATAATCTCTTTTGGAGATCAGTAAATACAAAAAAAATCGGGCTCTATACATGTAACGAAAAAGCCAAGAATTTTATTCTCAATACATTTTGGATTCTATGTGATCTTGGGGTGTTAAAGTTCAATAGGAGGAGTTTTGTTTCATGCTCACTATTAGAAAACACTCTGAAAGCTAGGAGTAAGCTGTTAGTAGAAATACTAACGAAAAATAATGTACAATCTCTAGTCTGGGTCCTACAAAACAGTAGTTATTGTGTTATATATTGAGCAATAGCAACTAGATAGGAGAACTGGTATTATCAATAATACAGACTTGGAGGCAAGAGTGGAGAATGGAGAAAAATGAAGAAACTACCTTTTTTTAACACCTCAAAAAGACTTGTGTCCCTGTTCGACACTCATGGTTTTTTTCAGTCTTACGTTATAAAGAAAGATCCGTCTTTATTTTTTTAGGAATGAAAAGTACAAAAATTGCACCCAAAATTAGGAGAAACAGAAAATAAAAACCAGACTCCCTTGGCACAAGACATTTGTCAGACTTTAGCCTCCTAAATGCTCCTTCTTGTATGAAGAGAATTACACACAGTAAAACAGCTGCATCTTTAGGAAAGAGATGCTTAGAGGTGTCAATTACAAAAGTGACAGTTTTCTAAAGGTCAGTTTTTTAACGTAATTTGTTTGAAAACAGGAGAAAAGGTGTGTGTGGCATTTGATACTCAGAGTGAACTGAGTCAGTGACCTGACCTCTATTAACTTCCCCTAAAATCTACAGAACGAGGCAGGAATCTCAGACCTGTTTCCCTACGTGCTGAAAGGGAATATGCAATTATCTTACCTAATATGAAAACTTGTAATTCCACAAATTTTCCAAGTTCCAGGTACCTGCCAAGAGGTTGGAAGTAACTCTTCTATCTGTTGAGGATCCAGAACTTCCATGATTTTTCAGCTGTAAAGGAGAATTTATTTCTTTAGAATAATGATTGCTAGAGGAGACATTGTTCTCACCTTTCTGGTAGTAACCTTGGGCCAGAGCTTGTGTCTAGGCAGTATTATAATCTGAGGTTCCTGGAGTTCAAACACACATCCTTTTGAAAAAAATCCCTTACCCAACACTTCTCCATCAAGTTAGAAGAAGGGTAGGGAAAGTCTTGTCCTGTCTTATGCAAGTTTTGTAACAAGGAATGCAAAGTTAACTTTGCATGGAAGCACAGGGAGAAATTGCAGTGCTTAGATAACTCCCTGGGGGAAAAAAAAGCCAACAATGAAGAAGTGGGACTTAGCCAATGTCTCCTCCTGGGACGATTTATGGAGTTTTTCACTCAGTGATTGCCTAACTTAAAATGAAAAAATAGTCCTGGAGTGAGACCTGCAATGTAATTAAAATTTTACCACAAGTCCTGAAACTAGAACTACAATATATTGATATTCTCTTATTTGTTCTTTTTTCCAAGTAAATCAAAGCTTCTTTTCTATAATGGAATCCTTGGAAGTGCTATTCCTGAGTCATAGAATCACAGAATGGGTTGGGTTGAAAGGGACCTTAAGGACCATATGGTTCCAAACTCCCCACAATGGCAGGAACACCTCTCACTAGACCAGGTGGTTCAGATCCCCATCCAGCCTGGCCTTGAACACTCCAGCGACGGAGCAGCCACAACTTCTCTGAGCAACTTGTTCTGGTGCCTCACCACTTTCACAATAAATTTCTGCCTTAGATCTAATCTAAACATCTCTCAGATTGAAGCTGTTCCCTCTTGTCCTGCAACCACATGTACCTGTAAAAAGTCCCTCTCCGCCAGAAGGAGCCTTCTCTTCTTCCAGCTGACCAATCTTAATTCTCACAAAAACCTTTTCTCATAAAAGAAATTCTCCACCCGTCTAATCATCTTGATGACCTCCTTTGGACTCACTCCAACAGGTCAATGTCCTGCCAGTGTTGGGATCCCAGAGCTGGATGCAGTGTTCCAGGTGGGGTATCACCAGAGCAGAGCAGAGGGGCAGAATCCCCTCCCTTGCCCTGCTGCCCACGGGGCTCTGGATGCAGCCCAGGACACGTTTGTCTTTCTGGGCTGAGGGTGCACAGTGCTGGGTCATGTCCAGCCTCTCATCCTCCAGCACCCCAAGCCCTTCTCAGCAGGGCTGCTCTCAATCCCTTCATCCCTCAGCCTGGATGGATACTGCCCTGACCCAGGTGCAGCACACTGCACTTGGTCTTGTTGAACCTCATGAGGGTCCCATGGGCTCACTCCTTGAGCTTGTCCAGGTTCCTTTGGATGGCATCCTGTCCATCAGGAGTGTCACTGCACCACTCAGCTTGGTGTCACCTGCAAAAGTAGTATGGCAGACTTGGAGAAGTTCTGCTTAGCAAGTGTTTTGATGGAAAATCCATACTCTTGATGCTGAACCAAGCTAAATGAAAATTGGAATTTAAAGGTAGGATGTTTCCACTCGAAAAACACCAGCTCATGCTGTTCGCTCAGCAACCATTTCTTCAGAGTGAATGAGCCCCTTTGCTGCACCATCTTTCTATAGGGACATTGAGCTGTCCATTACTTATGGTTATGTGTGGTATTGTATTTTTCAGTGAGCATGCACTCTTTTTCAAGAGCAGATCCAAACACATCCTTGAGGCTGAACATGGCCAACTGCCATGTGTGATCATCCTGATTATGCATTGGTTAATGGTTAGTGGGAAACAGTGAAGATTACTCACTTCCTGGTGAGGAGTGCATTCAGGCATGTTCAAACACCGTGTGAGTGTTTAAAGTTACATGTTATTAGAAAAAGGGATAATCATCCTTCTTATTTCTCAGCTTATCAAGACTGATCTATCTCACAGTGAAGAGCTGCAGGCTCCAGATTTTCGTGAAAGTTTTTCCATATTTGCTGTAGGAGCAGATTCCTCCAGGAGGAACCAAAAAGGCTCCAAACCTGGCTCTGTGGAAATTAAAGAAAATAAAGCAAGATGTTATTTGTTTTGGTAAATGATGCTTCTGGCACTTATTGAAAAAGCCTGTTTAATTTTTCCAGAAGCAAACTGGGAAGCCCCTTCCATTTTTTAAATACCTGCATAATTTTACAAAATCATCTGGAATATATCTCTTACTCATTAAAATTATGAATTTATTGGGAACATGTACAGCTATTAGTGAAGTATACATCTATTCCATGTAAGAAATTAAAGAGTCGGGGAGATACGGCCTTTATAATAAACATAAAAATATCCAGCTGTCCACCTCTTACAACTTGAGGGACATGAATTTCAGAATTATTATTAAAAGTTTGCATGGTGGGACTGGGTAGAATAAAGCAAGTTTTAGGATCAGGAGAACCCTTTCTTACCACTTAATAATTTATACTTTAATGATTGCTCCTCCAGTGTCAGACCATACTAGGTGAGGTAGTGACCTATTTAATTTGGCTGTTAGCATGAAGCCTGGGCACACCTGTGCAGCAGATGAGAACAGAGCTTGAGCTCTTTAGTCAGAGCCACTCACTCCCGATTTCACATCTGTACGTTACATTCCTCATTTGGAACCTGAATGCAGAAGGAAAGGACATCTTCTGCTCCAATAACATGAATGTCTGAGGAAGTAGCCTGCTGCAAAAGGCATATGTTAATGGACAGCTTTCCGTGGCAAGATTTCCAGGAGGTCAGACAATCGGATTTCATCATCTCCAGCTTTTAACTCTGTGAAAGAGACGTAAACTCTTAATGTGGAAGGAATGGGCCTTTTAAGTTTCTCAGCTAGTGTCTCTCTGGTCTGAAGTCAATTTCCAAACTCCATTACATTCAGTAGATGCTGGACTGGGACCTTAAAATTTAATTTTAATGGTTAAACCAGCTGCTTCAAAGTGATCACTTACTTTCTTATCTGTTAAAAGTTATAAAGTTCCTCATAAAGGGAGAGAAATGTGCTCCTTTTATGATTAGGCAGATTCATAAAGATCTTTATAAAAAGAGAATCTTTTTTTAATGGAAAAAAGCAGAAAAGTCCACTCAGCAATGTATATATTTTAGATAAAGCCATTTAAACTCATTTTTAGACTAAACACTTTGTGCTGCCCTCCAGCTAACAGCTCTAGAGATGAAAGGCACCATTATAATCTAGTCCCATTTGTCTTTGAAAGTACAAGAGTCCGCCCTCTTTGTTCATAGACTTAAACTAAAACAAAAAAAATAGAAATCAAAACACAGGGCTCTACAAATAACACGTATTTTTCAACACTGTGCATCCCTTATACTTGGTTTTTAAATTTTTTTTTTTTCAAAAGAAAAGGCCCTCTTGTACTGCAGACAGCTACTGTGAAATGAGTCCAAAGTTCCAGAGAAAATTTTTTTCAGAAGTCCTTGAAAAAGCCTTTGTGATTTCCCTTGACTATTGATCTACATCCCTCTACCGACTTAAGACTAATACATGTTAGCAGGACTTGAAAGAGATTTTTTTGAAATGCAGGTGCAAAATGTTTAACATAACCTTGAGTTTTATTGCACAAGACTTCTAGTTCTGGGGCAAAACATGTTTTCATGTATAAGTGATGCCAAATCCCTCCTTTTTCCACTTGCCATATTTTCCTCTGACTTTTTAGTCATAAAAAATTCAGGGGCAAAGAATGCTTTCAAAACTCCCTGTGGCAGAATAAACTAGAGCTGAACCTTCACGTGATTATTCCAGAGTGAGTCATTTAAGCATGGGACTGCTTCATAAACTTCAGGGACTTCATTTGCATGTGAATATTGATTCCTCTCACACAAACAGTTCATCCTTTTACGTTGCTTTTGCATGAATTTGCCCTCCGGAGAATTGATTTTTTTCTGTGCTTCAGCTGGGTGCTTCTACTGCCCGAGTCAAAAACACTTCTCCTCAGTGAATCAAATGGAGCAATGAGAATGTGTAGATAACCCCCAGCTCTTCCTCTCAAGCATAAACAATTCACATTTCCTTCCAAGGAAAGACTGAACATTTGACCTCTCTTTTAAATCATCAGATAAGCAAAGCAGTTGTATGTGTGTGGGGGTAGAGATATCCGTCAAACAATCTAAATTACCAAAAGTACTTAGGTGCAGCGTTTCCTAAGTAAATCAGATCTCAAAGTACTCCTTCATCATTCAAACAAGGGTTATATTTTGGTTCTTGTAATTCAATCTGGGGCTGTGCTTACCAGCTGCAAATAAAACTTACAGTGTATGAGTTTGACCCCGTAGCCTCTACTTACATGAGGAAGTGCTATGAATTTCCTACTGAAAACCCCAGAAAAGACAATACGATTTTAGCCCATTTGCACAGGAGTGCTGCATGGGTCATAGAACAGTCTCATATCCTGAAAAGTCAGTGAGCAAGCAAGCAACCTGGAATCATCTCACCAGACAACAGGACACCAAGAGGACACTTTTCCCCTTTCACCAAAGCTGACACTACAGTATTTAGTGAAATAGACTAGTCATCACAGTACTTCCACATACCTCCACAACTTTAGTGATACACTATATTTCTGTTATAATATCATAGCAGGACATAGAAATGCCTTCCCCATTCTATCATACACTTATTTTACTGCAGCAATATTCCCGTGTTGGATTATAGTGGTATGAGATGCTGTGATGACACAATAATTAGGGGCATCCTATTACCAGGACCGAGTCACATACAAAGAAAGATATATGGGAAAATTCAGTCAATTGCCAAATAGTTCTCTTAACAGAAGGCTGGGATATGGCTGTTTCATAGCAAAACTGAGATATATCAATTTAAGTTATATGTAGGATGCATGCAAAAATTATGATCTCTACCCTAAGTTATCCATTTATTGTTAATGGTTCACCTGCACCTTTTTCATGAAACCCAAAGCTCACAATGTTTACAGTAATGTAGTAACAGCACTGATAATGGTATCTATAAAATAAATAAGAACAGCATGGGAAAAGGCTTGTTCTCAGCTTCTGTATCAACTGATAGTGAGCAATATTTTGTCACAATAACGAACGTTCTCAGATTCAGATTTCTTGAGGAAAATATTGCTAATGTAGTATGGAAAGTTTTCGTACTTTTCACAGTATATTTATTTTGGAGACCAGATGAAGAGTTGTACAGCTATAAAAAGTGTTATGAAGAACAACTACTCCCAGTTGACAGGAAAATACTTTTTTTCCCTGCTTCTGACCTTCAACAATCACTTAAACAACTGGTGTTTTTTGCTAAAGAAGTTGTAGGTTAGATTGCGAACTAGGAAAAAATACCACTCTGCTCTGTATAGGATATATTCATAATAAAATTGCCAATAAATCTCATCCTATTATGAGGGTATAATTAATTACCCTAAATTCTCTATCACTGGTTATGAGGTTACTTACCTTTCCATTTCAGCTCGTACAGGCATTTCTCTTGATTGGAATAAATGGTTATGTGTGTTGTACTTGTTCTTCAGTCACATATGGATCCTATATGTGTGAGACTGGACTGTACAGACACCAGGTTCAGTTCAAGCAGCAATGTTGTCTGAATAAATGCTAATATAACAGTGTTTACCATGGGTATATTCAACAGTCCTTCCTACCTGTCAAATCTGAAGTAATCACTGCATTAATTTTTTGGCATATTTAAAGTTTACAGTATCATAGATTGACATTTATCTGACGACCCCTGTATCTCCTCCAAATGGCTTTCTTTATTTGCTAGTGACATTTCAACTATTGAATTGAAATTCTATCACAATATTAAATGACTAATTGCTTCAAAATTTCCAGTAAATCTTAAGCTTGACTGAAACGCATAGTCATGTTTTTTTAAAGAATAGTATTTTAAAAATATTATTGCTGACTTTCCGAATTAAACAGACAGGAATGGGACCAGTAAAAACCTGTTTTCCTGCTGCAATATCCTCCTAGTGACAACTCTTCATCGAAATAAAGGAAAAAGAAAAACCTCTATAGAGTCCAAATTATCTGAGCTGGAATTTTAATTGTGCTTCCTATTGCCTGGAGATTAAGAAATTTCAAGCTAAACACTCAAGAGGTTGTGCACAGTTTCTCAGTTTGAAAACTGCTATCCTGAGTGGTGCATAAATTCATTTGTATCAGCCAAACGCTTCCCACTTTCTACAAAGACTAATTGGGAGTCTAGAAACCTGGGGCAATTAGGGACATCAGTAAAGTTTAGGAGAAATGTTTCGTCCTGATGTGTTCAGGATGAAAGCGGAATCTGGAGGATATTCTGGACTGAAGAGGGTGCAATAGGGGACATCAGGTAAAATCGTATTCCCATTAATTCTAGATAACAGAGGGTCATCTGAGTAGTTCTTAAACTTAGCACTTTTGATGTCTTGTCATGTGATTTTTAGCATTTTAAATGCCAGAGTACAGGTCACAGGGACTTGCTTGAAACTAGGTAATTTTGTGTCAGCATTGATAGGTGAAAGTCTGGTATGAGAGACAATGATTTATTTTTGTGCTTTTCTCAGTGCTTTGGTACACTTCTGAAAGGAAAGATAAGGTCATCATGAAAATTTGGGTAGCAACAAGGCAGATGTCATCTTTTCTAAATCAAATACCTTCAAGTGGCAAGACAATTTTAGGAAATTGAGCTGCTTCTTTCAACATCAAACAGCTGGGAAGTCTTGAAGTTTTCAGAGAGTTTGGCATTAAAAATGGATGTCCTAAAGGTTATTTTTGTTACTGCATCAGTGTAAGCAGATGAATATCCATGATAACTCAAATAAATGGTCCAACCAGTTTTATGTTACTGGCAGTGGTAAGAAGAAGCTCAACTTTCTTCCTTCTAGACAAGTTATTTATACAGCAAGGAGTACAGGCATCTTTCATTTCACACAGGTTGAAGAAATCCAACCATTTCTATACCATTAATCATGACTTATCAATTATTTGATTTGCTCCACATTTTTTCTCTGGCTGATTGAGTACAGAGAAGGGAAGGGGGGTGAGAACAGGAGAAACCAGAGCTGACAGAGCAGTACCAGCACACTTTTCAGCTTGGCTAACACTCATTTGCCATGCCTCTGTCAATTCAATGGTGAAAGTGAACAAGCACTCTGGCTGTGGGGCTGAAAGGACATTTGTTTCCACACCCTGGGTATGACTTACACAAACAAGAACCTCAGTCATACATTAGCAGGGCTACCCTTATCTCTGAATACTCTTACCATCTCATGACCAATTCAATTTCACCAATTTGGAAAAGAGTGATTGACGATGAATTGTTTTCTTTCTCCCTATTTCATTAGTATCAGTCTGTGGATTTTGAAGTGTGCTTCAGTTAGAAATAACATTGGCATGTTAGAGATGACATGCCAATTCCCTAGGGAATCTGATGGCAATTTTCTTCCATTTTCAACAGTCCTATCAGATTAAATGCAAGATGCCTCCTTCTCTTGTGCTAGTGTTTTCTCTCCCTTGGCCCATTCAGGGCTTGAAATTTAGTCTTTTTTTCTGCCATTTATGATTTTAATGTTATTAGGAAATTACTTTATTTTCCAAACCTACATTCTGGGAGTGAATCCAGGCTATTGGCATGCTCACAATAAATGCGCAATATGATAGCAAATAGGAAAAGTCATATTAATTCTCTTCTATGTTGATATTCACGAACTGCTCTTCCTACATTTACTGGAGAGAATGACATTTACCTGAATTTAATACTCTACCTCTTTTTTTTTTTTCTCCCCAAGTGCAATGCAGCTAGAATTGCCCAAAGAGAAAAGAAGTAATTGAGAAAAATGCATACAGACACATATACCCATGGTTTAATTGAATCTAAAAAGCAATCCTGCTCTGCAGTTCATTTTCTGATTGTTTTCACATCAGGGTAGCAAGCATAAATTTGTGCTGCATCTGCCCTGACACTTAAAAAATAACAGCTTTCACACATCAGTTCTTTTAACCCATTAATGTTTAAGTCATTACGTTATAAATTATCTGGTTTATGTCTGCCTTCTAACACTCCTACCTTTCTATGTGTTCAAGATTTTGTTTTCCTAAGGATGAGCACTGAAGGCAGGCAGATTATAGGAGCTCCCTGGCAGTACCCTGTTCTGTATTCTTCTTACACAAGACAGCATTAAGAGTGAGACATGACACCGTAAAGATGAGGAATTCAGACACCATATGTCCCTGCAGCAGTGAGGCACAACAGGATGCTCTGAGACAGCGTCAGAGAGAGCATCCTGCTGTGCCTCAGTTCTGGAGGACATCGCTAAGGTTTCACCCTTATCTGTGAACTACCTGCTGTTTACACTCTTCTGTCACTGTTTTGCTCTTCATTACTACATTTTCCCAATTGAATAGTGATGCTCTATTTGAATGAATCTGCACAACTTTTTAATGCAAGGGCGTACTTCTAACTTTTGAAGAATGACAACAAACAAACACTGAATTGAAACAGAGTCCAAAGGAGAATAATGAATTTATCAAAAATTTTAATTTGACACCTGAAAAATAAATGGCCATTGCAGAAAAGACACATGAAAATCAGGCTTTGCAGAAAAATGCCCTCAAAGACTTTTGTCAGTGATCAGTCACTGAAGAATGACTGCCTTTACTCACTGACAACTGGTAAGATTTATTTTATTATTGCTGTTAAGAAGATGGAGTTAGGGAGAAATACCTATCCTGCATTTCAATTGGTGCAATCAATTTAATCTCTTTCTCCAACGATGTCTCACGTATAATCTTTCGAGAGAAGGAAATACCCTTTCTTTAATTGCCATGTGTATTGTTGTAATAATTCTTCATGAATGGTCACTAGGAGAAATGTCATTTCAAGATTCTGATTTTTTTACTTTTTAAAGCCTTAGTATTATTACATGTGAAAAAATATCAGAGTCCCTTCTATGTAAATGACCTCATGGCCTTCTGAGAAGGTGACTTTAACACTTGAACATACATACACATTCCTTTGTGGTGAACATAAACATGAGAATAGCCTTATTAAACAAGAATAGTTCAATCTAGTTCAATCTAGTTCTACCTAGCCTAATGAGTCAATACCCATTAGCGATATTTACCCTGTTTCAGATATGTTAATTTCATTACATAAACTCTATATTCTTGAAAAACATAGTCAGAGAAAATGGTTTCATTGCTGTGTTTTGCGTTTGTTTTTTGAGAAAAACAGTGCTTCTGATGAACACTTGATCACTAAGGCTCAATTTAACGTAATTTAATATATCTGCTAGAGTTTCCCTTTATAAGATTGTTCTACTTCAAATTCCATTCCTGTTTTTTAGATCAGGAAAAAACCTTATTTGAAACAGCAAATCTCAATCTAAAGGAACAATTTTAGAACAAACATTTAAAAACCTGGATAGAAGTACTCCACATGGAAATTCTGAGAGAACAAGTACATTGAGTCACAGAAGCAAATCCTATAATGTCTGGATACAGGCTGCAGGCCTCAACCCTTGGTCTGTCATGCAGGAGGAAATCACCAAGTCTCAAGCAGTAGAATTACACATATCTGTACATAAATGTGAGTCTCAGTCGAAAACAACAAGCATGGTTGGCCTGGTACAAAATCTTCAGACTGGTCAGGAGAGTGTCTATAAAAGTATTTTTAAATTAATTCTTTTTCCTGGTACCCTGGAATCCCTATTGCTTTCACAACAAATACATATCAGGATAATTGGCGTTATTATAAACAAGCACACTAATTTTTACAAGTTGAAGAAAATATGAAATGTTAATATTTTCGAGCTATGCAAAAAACAGCAGCATGATTTGTGAATACTTACTTTCTGTCATTATGATTATTCTTTATCATCAAACTCTATAAAATCCTCAGAACAAAAATTTCATCTGAAAGGCTAATGTGTTTGCAAGCAGTAAGATGTAAATGAAGAACTTCTCTATAAAACCTTTATTATGATTCATTCTTCTAATCAGCTTGTGCAAAATGTGTTCAAAATCTTTGAATTTTTTAAATGGAAAATTGAGAAAGACATTTATTATCTCCATTTCCATTCTTCAAAGTCTGATTTTGAGTTACAGATCTCCATGCAATGCAGTGCAACAAATTCCAATGCCTTCAAGTACATTAATTCAGAACATGATCCAGAGATTTTTCCATGTACAAATTTAGTACCATAATGCTTCTCCCTAAGCTGGAGAAGATTTGAATGTAAAAATGCTACATTTCTGCAGGCAATACAAAGTTCTTACCAATGAAGGTATGCAAAGTCAGTCAGCTGAGCTTTGTGTTCCCTAAGCTCTTTCAGCTTTTCGGATGAACCTCTTTAAAGTTGCATCTCAAGAAAGAATGATTTCATAATCAATGGCAAATTCTTCATTTCTAACCAAATATTATCTTAATGATTCATTCTAAAATGCATATGCTTAAATACTTCCAGTAAATCTAACACAAATTACAAGGAATCCCCCAAAAGATAAAAATACATAGGCATTTGCAAATTGTTGTATCATTTTAGTATCCATTTGATTTTTAGTTAAGATTCAGCTTTAATAAAAAACACCGTTTCTTGCAAGTTCACTTTTGAAATACATCATTGGGGTTCCCAGATGTAGTCCTGAATCTTGAGTTAGTGACCTTGGACATTTCGGTATTTTAAAAACCCGATCCAACAACTTCCACGCAAAAAAGTGATTTGAAAACAAATCCTGAGGACTATGAGAAATACCAAGACACCCTCACTTCTTCTGAAGTGCTTTATTTACTGAGGGTTTTAGGCATATATCACTTATTGCAGACCACTGTGTAAGAGTCACAGCATGCTTTTATAAAAGCAGCAAGAGAATACATTACCAGGTCTCTTTATTTGAGGTTTGTTGGTGGGAGATCATTTGTTTTAGCCTTAGTCTTAATTTCCATATTAATTAGATCAAATAGGGCATGAGTCACAACATCCAAAATTGGAACCAAATCCAATAATTTAAAAACTATTGCACATAGGTCTTCGGATCTGGGAATTATTTTTCTGGATGCTGCAGCAATAATGATCAGATGAAAATCAAACCTATTTTCTTCTCAGTTAAGACTTGAAGTTCAGGAGTGTAGATCTAAATTTTACCAGAACGTTTTCAACATTTATGCTTTTCCCTTTCAAAGTAGCACATATCCTGGTGCCTGAGCCCATGCTTTTTCTTTTAAGAAAAAAAAGTTGATATTATGCTGGATTTTATTAATTCCGTTAGTCGGAGTCAGCAAGGAAGAATACAATATATATTTTTTACGTATAAGGTTAAACTCTGCTGTGTACAGGGTGCATAGAGTGAAAATAACTGTCAGTATGCCAAACTCCTCTTAGCATGACATGTTCTTGAAGTCACATGGCTCTCAGGTTTGCCACCAGACTTCAGCCAGTGAAATTTTCATTTGCTCCCATGCAATTTATGTGTGAAGGTGATTTCGCAGCATCAAGTAATTTGCTTCACCCGGAAAACATGAGCTACACTTTTAAGTCCAGCCAAGTCCTGTTGCTACTAGAAAGCAGAAGAGAAATCTCCACGGCAATCACAATCCATCAGCTTTCCCAAGGATTTTAAATAATTACTTCTGACACACTGTGTTGTAGTTTCTGTAGGACAAGTATAAAGTTTGTTTACTGCTATAGGAACTAAATTACCTTTTTTTTTTTTTTTTTGCATTGCATTCTTACTAATTACTACAAAGTATGGAATATATCAATCCTTCATCAGGTCCTTCAGGAAATTAAAATGGGCAGCAAGGTCCTATTTTCCTTGGTCACTGTCACGGGGCTTTATTACCATTGAAAAGGAATTGTTTTAATCACTTCATTAAGTAAATACTTTGGGAAGGGGTAGTTTTTACATTTTTAATTTCTGAATACACAGATGAGAGCAAAATATTTAGCAGTGAATATGAAGTTCAAGATAGAATAAAGTACACTCATCTCTGGAAGATCTCCAGGACCAGAGCTGGCAACCTGACTCGTACGAACAAGCAGGTAGGAAAAAGAAGAATTCCTTTACATATGTTATGGAGTTAATTTTGGCCTTTATGATTAACTGAGTTGTTTGGAAAGTAAAAGGTGCTCCTTCTCAGGGCTTCATCCTGATAGTTTTTGTATTCCCGTGCCATAATAAGGAATGGCAAGACGCTAGAGTCCTGCACAGGTGAGAGCTCAAACTTCACAAGTGAAGTTTCATCATGATAAAGTAGCAATAACACACAAGAGCACTTTCTGGAGCTCAAGATTCTATTAAGCTCTCTGTACAAAAATAACACAATTGTTCAATATAAATAGCATTCTCAGTCGAAATGTGTGAAGGCCAGTGATGATCAAATACTATCCACAGTAGTCAAAGACTAGTGAATCATTGAAAGACTCATCCTCCATTTCTCACTCACCCATCTTACACCCTTTCAAGCCTGGTGTGGTAGAAGAGCTCACAAGCTCCTTCCTGTTTGGCCAGCATGCTGACTTACCAGGATGAAACTCCAGCCTGAAAGCTGACAGTATTTCATTCCACGGAGTTTATTGTTCCATTTTAGTGTGAAACCTGACAGGGAAAAAGATTGCTGTCTTTAGAAAAAGTATGATGAGAATGGAACTCAGCTGATTTAAGTCTTTGCATGTGAGAAGTTTGGTAAGCATGTCATTAAGGTCTCTTAAGACTTGAAAACTCACCAGGCTTAAAAATTCTCTGTTTAGCTGGGGCTTTCAAGGTTTTCACAGCTTCATTAATTTTAATCACCTTTTCTTTATCTGGTCACACTTCTGGCAAAATCAAACCTGTTAGTCAAACAGAAGTAAATTTTATTCCTGGCTATGGTCCATTCAAGTGTTAAATGACACCATTAAATATGAAAGATACGGTTTTTAAGCATGCAGTATTGCACTCATGAAACTTAAAGACTTGAATGCAATCTTCTTCACCAGAAGATAAATACTCTGCAAAAGGAATGGCTTTGAGTTTTTTCATAGCAGTGAAGGGAGAAAAAAATATGATAAAAACGTTGATGCTAAGTAAATACCACATGATCTACTTTTGGTGGTATAGCCACCAATTACACAAAATAATTGTAAACTCAAGGACCAAGATTTGTCAAACTTTTTTGGATCACATGATCAAATATAACACAAAATTAAAAAAAACCCCAAAACCCCTAAACAGATTTATCCTAGTTTTGTATTGTGAAAGGATTGACAAAAATCTGAGAGCATAAAGACTCTCAGATGACATATGGTTATTTGGGTGTAAGAGAGGTGGGTGCTGACCGGGTTACTCTGCAAAGGAACAAGGCCTGCTGGTGTTAGAGTTACACTCATTTATGTGTATCTGTAGATGGCATGATTTCATCCTGTTGCAGAAGAAAGAATAATCTTTTTCCTGCTAAGGCACCTCTATGGGGTAATCATATTTTGTATTGAATTTTTAAACTCTCATTCACTGTTCAGAATAGATTGAAATTATCTTCAGCAAAATCAAGTGAGCAGTAAACATATATGTACATAGAAAAACATAGAAAATGTTCATGAATGAATCAATACCCAAAAAATACGTGAAAGTTCTAAAAAATAACATCCAATCAAGTCTTGTTACAGGGCAGGGATCTTGGTTTATGAATCAAATCAAAGTGTAAAACACATTTCTCATAATTCTTCATTTGTTTGCCAATGTATTCATGCACAAATTTATATATAAGTATTCATCATGCTCATAATAAACAGGTATTGACTCCTTCAGAGAAAGGCATCATGATTTATTGACTTCAAAGGTAAATACTGGATGAGATGAAGCTAAGGTCAGACTTCTCTTAGATGAGTATTAGTTTTGATAGTAATTTAGAGGAGAAATTATCATCTGTATGTACATTCTAACAACTTGGTTCATTACATTCATTGAAAAGCAATTATGAACTTAATCTCTTAATCAGTTACAACTGGAAACTTTTCTCGTGCAACATGTTTTAACAATGCATTTACAAAAACAGGCTTATGGTAGCAAAAGAGACCTGTTTAACGGGGGGTGATCCATAGTCAGGCAGAATAGAAGTCTGTATATCAACAGGTTTTAGAGTGTCATGTACTTCAATAATAAAGTTGAGGACATATAGATCATCTTGGAATGAAATTAATAAGAAAAATCAGAATACCTGTGCATTTCAGTTATCCCCCATTTAGGAATAGTGCATTCCAGTCATCCCCAAGTTAGGAATATTCTACCCTCCTCTATCTTTTAATATCTCATACTTTATCATTAAATTTTAATTCCATTGTCTATTAAAAAATCTGTCAAACACCTTTAGATATTAAAAGGATCAGCTCAAATATTTCTAGGAGTATCAATAAGAATTGAATGGTAAAATTTGGTAAGGTTACAAGAGAGATATAACATTTTATTCAGATTAAGAATCTAACTGCTTTTACTTAAGACCAAGGAAGTAAAATGGGCAGATGAAAAAGGGGAAAAGAGGCAGTCAGATCAGGAAGACTAAAAGGTTGTTGTGAGGTTATGAAGAGAAAATTAGAAGGTCCAAAATCCATCTAGAACTTAATCTGAGCATGTGTGTAAAAGACAATGAAAAGTATTCCTGCAAATAAAGCAGCAGCAAATGGAGGGAGGGCCAAGGAGAATCTCTGCCACTTACTGGATATGGCAGAAACACAGAGACAAAGGATGAGAAAAGGATGGATACTTAATTCCTTCTTTGCCTTAGTCTCTAATAGTAAGACCAGTTGTCATCAAGGTACCCAGCCCCTGAGCTGAAAGACAGAGACAGGGAGCAGAATGAAACCCCTGTAATCAGTGAGGGAATGGTCAGTGACTGGTTATGCCGCTTAAATCCACACAAGTCCATGTGGCCGGGTGGAATGTACCCAAGAGTACTGGGGAGGCCGTGGAAGAGCTTGTCAGGCAACTTTCAATCATTTACTACCAGTTTTGCATAACTGGGGAGGTCCCAAGTGACTGGAACCTGGCAAATATGATAAGGGCCAGAAGGAGGACATCAACACGACCTCAGTGTTGGGGAAGGTCAAGGAGCCAATCACCTGAGTGTGACCATGTGGTACCTACAGAACAACCAAGGGATCAGACCCAGGCAGGGCCTGCTTGACCAATCGGGTGTCCTTCTACAGCAAGATGACCTGGTTAGTGGATGAGGAACAGGCGATGGATGTGGACATCAGTAAAGCCTTTGATAACGTCCCACAGAATTCTGAACAACACTGGTNCCAGTTTTGCATAACTGGGGAGGTCCCAAGTGACTGGAACCTGGCAAATATGATAAGGGCCAGAAGGAGGACATCAACACGACCTCAGTGTTGGGGAAGGTCAAGGAGCCAATCACCTGAGTGTGACCATGTGGTACCTACAGAACAACCAAGGGATCAGACCCAGGCAGGGCCTGCTTGACCAATCGGGTGTCCTTCTACAGCAAGATGACCTGGTTAGTGGATGAGGAACAGGCGATGGATGTGGACATCAGTAAAGCCTTTGATAACGTCCCACAGAATTCTGAACAACACTGGTAGCCAATGGCTTAGATGTGTGCATTGCTCACGGAGTTAAAAAGTGGCGGGATGGCCATGCCCAGAGAGTGGAGGTGAATGGAGTTACATCCAGCTGGATGCCAGGCACTAGTGGTGTTCCCAAGGGCTCTGTACTGGAGCTGGCCCTGTTTAATATCTCGATAATGTGGATGATGAGATTGAGTGCCCCTTCAGTCAGTTTTCAGATGACACTGAGTTGGGCAGGAATGTCTGCTGGAGGGCAGGAACGCTCTGCAGAGGGATCTGGACAGGCTGATTTGACGGGCCAAGGCCAATGGTGTGACTTTCAATAAGGCAAAGTACTGGGTCCTGCCCTTGAGCCACAGCAACCCCAGGCAGCACTGCAGGCTGGGGAAGACTGGCCGGAAGGCTGCCCAGTGGGAAAGGACCTGGGGGTTGACAGTGGCTCAGCATCAGCCAGCGTGTGCCCAGATGGCCAAGGGCATCCTGACTTGGGTCAGAAACAGTGTGGCCAGCAGGACCAGGGCAGTGACTGTCCCCCTGTACTGGGCACCTAAGGCTGCACCTTGAGTACTGTGTCCAGTTTCGGGCCCCACACTTAAAGAACGGTGTTGAGGTGCTGGAGTGAGTCTAGAGAAGGGCAACAGAGCTGGGGAACAATCAGGAGCATAATTCATATGAGGAGGGGCTGAGGGAGCTGGGGGTGCTCATCCTGGAGAAAAGGAGGCTGAGGGGCAGCCTTATTGCTCTCTACTACTACATGAAAGGAGGTTGTAGCCAGCTGGGTGTTGTCCTCTACTTGCTGGCAACCAGTGACAGGATGAGAGGAAATGGCCTTAAGCTCTGTCAGCAGAAATTTTGATGGGGTATCAGGAAAATTTTCTTCACTGAAAGAGTTGTAAAATATTGGAACAGGTTTCCCAGGGAAGCCGTGGAATTACGATTCTTGGAAGTGTTCAAATAACATGTAGATGTGACACTTGGCATGGTTTAGAGGTGAACATGGTGCTAGGCTAACAGTTTGATTTGGTGACCTGGAGGTCTGTTCCAGCCTTGGTGACTCTATGGTAATAAATATTGAGATAGTGCAGTTAGGAGCTCAAGGACCAAGATTTGTCAAACTTTTTTGGATCACACAATCAAATATTCCTGCATTTGATGTTTCACTGATAATGTATGTATTAAATTTTTATGTTACATTGGTAAAGTCTATAAAGAATAGTATAGTATTGCTGGTCTGTCAGTAGGTGATTTGCATAAATAACATTATAAATAATAAATATTATAATGTATTGTATATAACGTTTGAAATTTACTTTTTTGGTATATTAATTAGGTTATAGTTGCCTGCCTTGTATAAAAATTCTATTTCCAATTCTATATTCTTATAATATTTGCAATTTCAGTGATGTACAGACCAAAGCTATTTTACTGAGGAAATTAATGGATAAATCTGAATAATTAATATATTAGAAAATTTGTGATCTGTTTCTAAACAATGAACAATAGCACAGCAGAAGACTGGGTTCTTTGAAAGAAGCTGAGCAAATAAAAAATAAACATAATCTGTTCTTCATGTTAGGAAAACATCTGAAACAAGCCAAAATTTTAAGGATGAAGATCGCAATATAGATTTCGTATTAACACAGTCTGAAATAATGCAAAACTGCGAGACATTTAAAACATATTATATAAAAGTAAGAGGCATTTGAGGAAGATGAAATAGGTTTGACTCTAAAAAGGTAGTTAACTTCCATAATGAGGTAATGAAGAATATCTTAGGCTTATACAGACAAAATTACATAGGCTCATTGTTTCCTCATTTAAGATGCTTGAATGATTTCCAAAGAGGTCTTGTGTCATGTTCTCTCTCCATACCCTTTTTTTTATAAGTATAAATAACAGCACATGATCATCAGAAGCAAATTATATTTCTGATCAGAGATCTTGTGACAGGAATAAAATGATCCCTGAATGGAGCTGTGTATAATTCTTCTGGTGATCAAAACCCAGACACTACTTTCATTAGTTTTATTGAAATTGCTACATTAAAATTGCCAAATTATACTCCATTTTTATTCGAAAAGTAGTTCTAAATGTAATAGTTAGCTCATAAGAAAATAATTTCAACTATGGTCATTTAATCCTTTTTGTAGAAACCTTGTTTGCAGTAAGAGGATAACTTTTGTTCACAGATAATTCACTAGAACATCTGTGTCACCAGTTGAAAATATTAACTGACAAGGCTCCATTTTTACATTATATGCAATACATTCATTTCCGTAAACTCACTAGAAGTGGCCTGAAGGACAAAGAAATTATGTGGTTCTGTTATTTTTTATCACAGAGATTGAAAAGAAAAATATACTTGCAAGCTCTGCCACTTTATTTAATTATTTTATTCATCACTAGGATACTGAAATGAGAACTCTTAATGGTGTTACTTTATACATGTTAAACAGCTGTATGCACACATAGACACAAAAAAAATCAGTAATTTGTCAGAACTGTATATGTTTAAATATTTTCTCTTGCAGGATTGATTAATCAGAAGTGTTCAAACAATTAGCTGAATAGTTATGAAAGTCTTTGAAGGTACAAAGTGTACTGGTGAACTGAATTATTTGGTGACAGAATTTATCAGGTTTCATTTAAAGTGTCTTTGCAGACGTCTGTCTCTCCTTGTGCATGGGGTTTGCATGACAAGGTTTTGGTAGCAGGGTTGGCTTCTCTGAGAAGCTGTCAGGAGCTTCCTATGTCGAGCAGAGCCAGCACCAGCTGACACTGAGGGCCCCAGCACCAGCTGACTCCGAGGGCCCCACCACTGGCCGCTGTGATCCCTGCAGGGACCCATGCTGGAAAAGTGTGTTTCTGAAGGACTGCGCCCTGTGGAAGGGACTCACACTGGAACAGTTCATGAAGAATTTCAGCCCATGGGAAGGACTTGTCCATGATAAGTTCATGGAGGAACGTCTCTCATGGGAGGGACCTCACATTGAAGGAGAGGAAAAGGGAGAGCCTTTCCGCCTGAGAAGACCAACAGAAAGAACGTGTGATGAACTGACCACAGCTACCATTCCCTTGTGACACTGAGGGGGAGAAGAAAAAAAATCATAAACTGAAGTTAAGCCCAGAAAGAAGGGAGAGGTGGATGGAAGATGTTTTAATGTTTGAGTTTTTCTCTCATTATCCTACTGTGATATGATAATTAATACATTAATTGAAATTCCTCAAGATGAGTCTGTTTGCCCGTGATGGTAACAAGTGAATGATCTCTCTTTTCCCAATCTCAACCCACAAGCCTTTGGCTGTATTTTCTCTTCCATGCCCAGCTGAGGAGGGCAGCTGGCATCCAGCCAGGATCAATCCACCACAACGTTGAATCCCCAGAGGTCTTTAAAGTAAAAGAAATCTTCTTAGTCCTTCTGATCTTGAAATTCAGGATTTGTTAGATGTTTGATTTGAGGTCTACCTTTGAATTAGAGCTGGGAATAAGAAATTGAGCACTTCTTAAAAATCTACCAAACCGTAAATTTTACTTTAAAAAAATTTATAACGAGACCACCACAGAAAGTTTAAATCATGTGAAAGACATATCAGTGTTATTCAATGTCATCTCTAAGTTCTCTTATATTGCTTCTCTATCAGCACTGTGCTAGAAGAACAGTATATTCTCTAAATTACAACATTCAATAAAAAGGAAAATAAAATAGCATAATATATTCTGAGTTTCCACATTAAAATGGTGACAAAACTTCTTAACATCTTTGTGGGCATGTAGCAGTCACCTCAAATACATCTCCCCTTTCTCTGTACACTCCAGAGGCTTGGCAAGCACTTTCCCAGAATCAAAAGCAGCCATCTTTTTCTTTAAACCATCTGCAAAGTTTTTGCTGTGATAGAAGTAAAAGTTCGCTGGGAGTTGAGAGGTTTACTCTCAAGATACACAGCATGTATCCTTGGCCAACTGGTCCAGAATTCTGCTGGAAACCAGTCTTGAAGTTAGACCAGGCTGCTCAGTGTTCGTCCACTTAGATGGGGGTCTCCACTTGTGACCAGCCAACATACTTATCTCACCTTAGGACTATTGCCCTTGTTCTGCCACACACAGCGTCTCCAACAAAAGCAGCAAAGAATACGGCTGAAGAATAGTGGCTCATTTCTCCAGCTTGTTGAGATTGCTCTGAATGGCATTTTTGTGACAAGACTGTCTATGCAAATTCACATTTCCTTATTCTTTGCATTGTTCTGTTTAAAATTTTTGGTCTAATGATATTATATCATTAACATAATAAATTTTTTTTGCTTGTTTTTTCTATGCTGTGGCAGTCTATTCCTTCTGTCAGACTTCTAGTTACTATGACACTTAAGTAGTTACAGTGCAATGGCATAGTGTATAACAGCTATGACTTCAAGCGTAGTACTAAGAGCAAACTAGTCAAGCATGTGAAAAGTAGTCCTAAAAGTCAGTCAGAAATTACCAGTTCTTAACAACAGGGGTGAAGACATATCATGCCCATAGTGATTTCAGCGCACCTATTGATTTTTCATGCATTAAACTGAGATAAATCAAAATTAGGTGAACTTCCCAGAGAAAAGTTGCTCATTCAGTGACACTATGAGAATACATGCTGTTTTTATTAAACATCTTTGTTAGGAAAAAATCAAAGAATTCATGGAAAATTCAGAACCATTTTATTTCTCAAATGACTTTTTGTTATAATTTCCCTAAAATTTACATTTTTATTGCAAAAGTAAAATAAGTCTCAATAAACTGTATACATTGAAAGTTTAATTTAGTTTTAAACAACTTGAAATTATTCATTTTCCTTAACAAAAAGAAAAATCCCTTCCACCTGAAATTTGCATCATGCACCCTGACTTAACACAACTATCTCAGTACACTGCCATTTCTGTCTTCTCTTCATTGCCTTCCATATTCTTACTGTTACTGCAAATCAACACAGCTCTCTTCTAAACTGAAATAAGGGAGTGAGGAGTTTGTTATAACACTCTATGTTACCAAATTGCAGATTCATTCAGGAACTTCTTAAAACAGTTAGTACTGTTAGAGTAAGGAAGACCTGTGGAACAGAATTTTTTGAAACTCTCCTTTAAGATGATCATTTTTGCTACCGTAGTAAGTACTGAGATATTTATGGAAACACTTGTGAGACACTGGTTTACCAAACCACAAAGGACAGATTACATCTTCAAGGGTTCAAGAAGAAGAAAAATATAATATGAATGTATGCACAGATTTTCTGGGTGACTGAAATCAAAGGAGATGTTTCCTTTTACAGTGACAATTTACTGTGAGAAATAAGCATAAACAGAAAGCTGAGGGTAGATTCTGAAACAACTAGAGTGGAAAACATGACTCTCACCTGAGTTTATTTTCTTACATGCTTCAAAGTAGGCAATATCTTTCCTATTTTTGTTTTATCAGTGGAGAGCAGTGGCAAACAATAGTCCTCTTTTTCATATGCTTTTGGGTTTGGTTACTACTGTGGGAATGAAAGACCCTAAAGGCCCAGATTATTGACTATTTCTGCTTAACAGAAAGGTACTGCCAGTATCCCCATACTGTGTACGACAGGAAATGGAATATTTCTGCTTAATGACAGGTAATAGAGCTTGTTCAAGCTCTGTAACCCTCCATTTTACACAGTGCTATGAAGAGGATACCACGTCTTGCTGAGTTGATTATTTTATTCCTTCTTATTCTCTGAGCATTCTAAATATATAAGGCACAAGAACATGTTAGAGATTTCTATAAATACTTCTAACAAGTCAAGATTCTTTTAATCTAAATAATGATTTTTTTTTACAGTTTTCAGCCCTTTGAGATGATTAATCATGACTAGCAGTTGGCATTTCTCCTCTCTAACCCTGCCACAAGCAGTTAGTATCTGGTCTAGGTTACTGGGACAAAAATGTAAAGATAGGACAAATACCAAAATTTATTCTGTGATTTTAAAAGCACAGAAATAGAAGAAATAAAAAAAAGGAAATAGCATTCCTATGCCTCTACTACCGGATTGTCAACACTTGACAGAATTTAAAAAGAATTATATTCTTATTGTATTAAAACTCCAAGTCTGTTTATTCATTCTATGTGATTTATCTTTTCCTTCAGTGAAAAAGCATGAGTTTTATAACTGTCTAATACATGAAGCACATACATCAACTAAAAACCAGTGTCAAAAGCAGTCAGAACAGAATAAAGCTAGCACTTTAAAACTGCCCACAAGCTGGTTATTTGCACTCCCATGATGCTTTGTTTTACTCTTGTGCTAACAGGGCAAATCTGGGGAGAAACATGCTTTCCACAGGAAGTAATATATATATATATACACGTATATATATACACGTGTGTGTATATATATATATATATATATATATATATATATATATATATACTTGAGGTTTTAGGGTATTTTGGTAAGAAGGTTCAAAACTGAGGACAAACTTGAGGTGAGTAGATCAGGCTAGCAATATTACAGCAAAGTTTTCAGAAGTACATTGGGCAATACATATTGCAATAGACTGAATGGAATTTTCTAATTGTCATGCCTCATTTTGTCTTCTCAAATAAGTTATCTGGCTTTGTTTTTGGTGTAAGGTGTGCCTTTTAAATAATAAAACTTTAATTTTTTACCCTCTGTGTTTTAACGCCTTTTGACCTGATGACTTCTTGCTACTTCCTCATGCTGTTGTGCCTACCACTTCTTCCATCTACCTGTGCTGAGCATTCTCATAAGCACTGCTCCTGAGCAAACCTCAACATTCCTGCACAGTGGATGGTGGAATTGCTACTAAAACATAATTAATCCCTGTTCACCACAGAGAAACAAAATAGGCATAAGATGAGACTTATAAATAAAAAAGTATTAATTATATAATTCCTTCAGGATCATAAGATATTCTTAAAAAAACAAGTGCATGGTAGGTAGAGGAACTAAAAAATAATATGTAGAAGGAGTTGCTTCTTTTGAGATCTTATTAATTCTTCCAGCATATACTAAATTTCATCAAGGAACTACTGCCTAAAAAACTTTGGGGATATAAAGGTTAAGAAGCTTCTATGTCAAGCCAATTTCCAAATGTTATTGACATGATATGGTTTTCAGTGGAGTGTTTTCTATCAGAAAAGGTTAAAGTGATAAATGCTAAAATCTGTTACATAAATATAACATTTAATTTGTGGAACTGTTGAAACCTGCTGTTTAGACCTTCTACCACTGAAAAGTATATTTCATATTATACTTGAAATGATACGAATTAAAAACTTTTTTCATGTGCACCAAGGCAGTACCAAGGCTGGGAATAGAGATGGAAAAAAACACCTTACTGCACTGGGAGAGGAAATGTGCAGTTTACCTGGTGGCTCCCTTAAAACCTTGAGTTTTGTACAGTTCAAGACTGTTAAATGAAACCTTCTGTTCATCCTTACAGATATTGTAGAATGGAGGCATCAGAGCACACGTTCACAGGACTTGTGGTCTGCCTCTGACAATATTTTTCACTCCCTTTCTTCATTGTTTTCCAAGGTCAGGCCTTTTTTACACTATGCTAAAGCAGCTACTGCTGGATTCAGTGTTCTGCAGGGTGGAAGTGTTCAGCCCAGACCTGGGCTGTACACCTTCCTCCCCGTGCTAAGGCAGATCAGCTGCCTCCAACCTTCCTGGCGTGGAGGATGCACAGGATTATTCCTTTTTCCTTCACAGCTCCCTGTCTCTTCACACAGGCACAGGTAGAGATGAGCCTGTAGAACAGACCAATACACCCTTGCCCTGCACAGGTGGCAATTCATTAGGTTACAAAACCTCCCAGAATATATTAGGAGTCTATGAACTTTAGAAAAACTTTCTACCTTTAAATTGCTTCCTTTGATCATGGACGGAATTTTTTCTCTTATCATGAAAAAATGAAGAAAGAAGCAGAAACAAGCAAAATGTGCTATAGAAATGCTATCCCTGAGACACCCTGAATAATCTACTGGGGAAAATAGCTCATCCTAACAGCAGAAGACACAATAAACAGGTTTCATTATCTGGTAATAACCTTCCTTCTCCTGCTATATTAGTCATCATCAGACTGAGGGAATGAAGTGAGTCCCCAAGGGAATAAAAATATTATATCATTCAAACATCCTTTCTATTTTACTTATTTCATGCGAGTTTTACTATCTGAACCTTTTCTTTCTTTAGGACAAATAATGATAGTGAATCATAGAATATCCTGAGTTGGAAGGGACCCACAAGGACCATTAAAGTCCAACTCCTGGCCTTGAACAGCACAGCCCCAGCACTATGTGCCTGAAAATTTTGTATAAATGCTTCTTGAACTCTGTCAGGTTTGGGGTTGTGACCACTTCCCTGGGGAGCCTCTTCCAGTGCTCAATCACCCCCTGGATGAAAAACCTTTCCTCACATCTAAACGAAACCTCCCCTGACACAAATTCATGCCATCTCCTTGGGTCCTGTCACCGGTCACAAGAGAGAAGAGATCAGTTTCTCCACTGGAAGCTGTGGACTGCAATGAAGTCTCCCCTCAGTCTCCTCTTCTCCAGGCTGAACAGACCAAGTGCCCTCAGCCACTCCTCACACGGCTTCCCCTCAAGGCCTTTCACCATCCTCGTGCCCTCCTTTGGACACTCTCTGACAGCTCAATGTCTTTTCTGTGTTGTGGCACCCAAAACTGCCCCAGCACTCGAGGTGAGGCTGCCCCAGTGCAGAGCAGAGCGGGACAATCCCCTCCCTTGCCCGGCTGGTGATGCTGTCCCTGATGCTCCCCAGGACATCATTGGCCCTCCTGGCTGCCAGGGCACTGCTGGCTCATGTTCAACTGGCCATGGACCAGGACCCCCGGGGCCCTTTCCACAGCACTGCTTTCCATCATCTCATTCCCCAGTCTGTCCATGCATCCAGGTTTGCCCTATTCCAGAGTCAGAGTATGTCACTTATCCTTCTTAAACTTCATGTAGTTGGTGAATAATGATCTGAAAATCATCAAGATCTCTCTGCAGGGCCTCTCTGCCTTTGAGGGAGTCAGTAACTCCTCCAATTTAGTGTCATCAGCAAACTTATTAAGTATCCTTTCAAATCCTGGGTCCAAGTTATTTATGAAGATGCTGAAGAGCACTGGGCCTAAAATGGAACCTTACGAGACCCAGCCAGTGGCCGGTCACCAGTTGTCATCCTATTCACTATAACCCTTTGTGCCCAACCTGTGAGGCAGCCTCTCAACTGTCACATGATGTGTTTATGCAGCTAAATGCTGGACATTTTTTCTGGAAGGATACTGGAAGAGACAGGATAAAAAAGTCACTGAAATCCACGGGGACTACATCTATTGGCTTCCCTTGTATACCCATTGACAAGGAGGGTTGCCTTGTAATAAGAGTAAACCAGGTTTGACAAGCTTCCCTTTGTGAAGCCATTCTGGCTGTGACCAATGACTGTGTTGTTTTTCAGGTGATTTTCAGTAACTCCCAGAATATTCTTCTCCATAAATTTAATGGTCACCGAAATAAGACTGACAGGCCTGTAGTTACCATGGTCATCCCTCTTGCCCTTTTTGAAAATTGGGACAATATTTTCTAGCTTTCAGTTGACTGGGAGCTCTCCAGATTTGCAAGAACCTTCAAAAGTCATTGAGAGATGCTGTGTGATGACACCAGCCAGCTCCTCAAGTGTTCTTGGATGAAGACCACACGGTTCCATAGATTCATAGGGATCTACCTGGAGCAGCAAATCCCACATGAGTTCAGGGTTGACTGGGAGATTATAGTTCACACAGCCATGGTCCTCCAGGTCAGGGCACTGGGACCTCCAGAGCCCATCATCCATGTTGAAGGCAGAGGCACAGATTGCATTAAACACCTCTGCCTTGTCCATGTCCCTGTTTATGAGGTAACCATCCTCACCTAGTAAAGGGCTGATGTTATTTCAGCATTGCCTTTTGTGATAGATAGCTGTAACCATCCCTCATCCACAGCAGTCACAGGACTCATCACACCAGGTTTTGTTTATGTCAGAGATGTCATTTCTCTGGACTGGGCCAAAGCTTCGAGCTTGTCTTGTTTGTTCTTCCTGCTGCCCGTGCTGGACCATAAACATTTCAAATGCAGTTCATTGTAGCCAATATCTCATAGAGCGAACTGAGAGATCTCATTAGCATGCACTGCCTCAAATTTTGCCATGTTCCCATTGCTTATCACTGGCAAGCCCGGTTTTGTCCCTACCCCCTGTCAATCTAGTCTAAAGCTCTACCAAGTCAGAGCTGCTGACTCCTGTGCAAAACCCCTTTTCACCCTCTGAGAAAAGTGCATGCCATCAGATGTTTTATAGATCATCCCCAGATCAAAATCCCCAAAATTCTGCTAACACCATTCTTGGAGCCATATTTGTTCTCATTGGTCTACCCATTCCTTTCAGTATTTTTACCTCCTAGTGAAAGAATCAAGGAAAACACTATCTGTACTCCTCATCCTTCAATGAATCACCTCAAGACCCTGAAATTTCTTTTGATTGCCCTTCTGTTTGCTATCTCTCCTCTGACAATACGAAGAACAAAAGCAGACAATAATCAGACAGCCATAACTGACTAGAGAGCTTTCTAATATATCTTAATCAGACCCCAGGGAGACAGCAGGTTCCTTATGGGCTGAATCTGGTCAGTACTACTCTGTGAAGTAGAATACCTCCAAAAGCTCAACTCCTCAGCTGGGAGAGTGCTGGATAATTCATGAAGTGAGTTTACAATGTTTATCCAGTTTATTTTCTGTGAAATCCTTGCTGAGGCAATCACATAAGGAAATTTTCTTTTCAGGATCAGCATTCCCACAAATTTCAATGTCATTTGTTATAATTATCAGCTTTCACCAAAAGGAAAATACAAGATGCTGCTGCACTCAGGAGACAAAAGGCATCCAGGCTAAGTTTTATATTACACTGTTCACTTTCTTTTCTATACCTAATGCTCTAACTCATTAACTGGAGTTTGTTTCAGCTGGGAGGGGTTTACAGTGAATATATTATAACCATCTCTGAATTTAATGGGTATCTGGCTCAACAAGCATAGATTTAGGTAATAAAAAAGTAACAAACACGCAGCAACAATCTACTTGCTGCTATTAATATTGCATTCATACTGAAATGATGTTCTGTAAAAATGAAGCTTTACTATCACTCACCACTGACAAAGTCTCCCATTTTGGTTATATCCGTACTGGAATGCACTGCTTGGCTGCAAGCCCAAACTCTGCAAGCCTAAGAAAGGCTTCTGGTAGAGGGTGGCTTTGAATCTCTATTTTCTTTTTGCAGAAGTCCAAGAGATCACCATAGTGTGGAAAAGCCATGCATGCTGTGGCCACCATCACATTTCAGATACCCAAGCAGTGCCATCATGTGGGCAATACAAGGCAGGCATAGACTTCCAAAAGTGTCCACTCTCATGGACTTAACTTATTTCCTGAAGTTTTTACCAGTGTGTTTTGGTTGTAGTTTCAATGCATTCAATAAATATGAAGGTAAGCATCTTTATCAATATGATAAATCCCCAAAAGTTTTCATCCTCAATTCCTGGGTGCACACGGTTTTGTTAAGTAGTGAGTAATAAATAGGCATTCCCAACTGAGTTAGGCAGGACAGAAAAAAAAATCAATGAAAGGGCAATTCTGATAAATATTTGGGACAATGATGTAGCGTTAGAGAGTTTCTGACTATAACTACTGGTCTTGTTTGCTTTAGTCTTCTTCAAAATAAGAAATGGCTGAGTGAGGTATTCTAGAACATAGCACTGGCTCTTACACATTTAACCTTTGATGGACTCTGGTGAATTTGTTTTACTCACACAAAAGACAAAAAGAACAGCTAGAAATCTGTCAAAACTTTCTGTCAGACTTGTTCATGCTAAGTACTCTTTTTCTTCAATAAGCACATCTTATTGCCAAAGAAAAAGATGTCTGTGCAGTCCTTACTCCTCTGCATTCCACATGAACTGGGCACTTTTATTATCAGTTTGCATTTCTCATACTCAGTTATGTTGATATTCTTGGCAGACTTCTTCCATTTTTTCTGACTGCATTTGCCATGGTAGTAGTACATAACTATTTCAACCTAATAAGAATAGAAAACTAATTTTTTCACTTTGCTAGCCAAATTAATTTGTATGGTTTTCCTCTCCGTCTTGGTTTCAGATTCTGGTTTAGTGGACATTTCTTCTAGTGAATGCAGAAGAACACAGAGAACCGAACAGCAAAACCATGGATCTTCTTTGACTTTTGCGTCTGCTTCTCAGTCAAGTGACAATGTTAAAGCAATAAAAAATCCTAAGACATGTAGACAGATCAGAATATCACACTGAAAATCCAATTTTTCTTTCTATTTGTGTAACTGGAATTATGGATTCAAGAGGAAATCTTATACAGTAGAAATCTTTCCTGTTGCATCTTAGTTTTTGCTCATAGGTACCACACAGATATAAGTTGCAATGTCATTTCTATAAACAATGTAATAACTATTTAAGAATGCATTTATCCTATTACTTACACTGTCTATGGAGGACTAAAATGAAGATTAAAATCACACTGGAATAGAATATTTATTTTAGGAATGAATGCAGAGTTATATGGTTGTTATATATGCTGTGAATTCTACAGAATTCCCCTCTTCCCTTCTCTCATAAAATTGAAGACTGATTTGTATGTTTCTTTATGAGCCTTCACCAAGAGTATATGGTAGTTCAAATACTTTTATAGAAGCAAACCATTTGCTGCAGTATTTAATTGGATTTTCTAGTGGTCCCTTAAACTGTCACTGTTTTGACAGAAATGGAAGCAGTAAGAGCTTCCAAATAAATCTCTGTGACATACAGATGTTTAAAATGCAATAATAGACTTCAAGTCTATAGAGAAAAACAGGTAATCAAAGTATAAGTATCCTACATAACAATAAATTTTGTATTGCTGTCTTTTCGGTTTTCATCCATGAAGCTTAGCATTATTACAGCCAGTTGCCAATGAGATAAAATGCTTTATTAATTTAGCATTTTATTTACTAATAGTTATGAAACTCAGAAATATGTCAGTTTATTTCCAGTACCCAAGGAACGTATTTTCTTTCTTTATATGCAAGTATTATATTCAGTGATATCTCTGACTAGTACTAGAAGAACTTACATATCTTACTTTCTATTGAGGAGATATTAGTGTTCTTTTACCTTGAATAAAACTTCTCTACTGACTAAGAGTAATTTTTTAGGTGCACAGCAATATTATTTTAATCCTCATTCAAGAAAATTAAAATTTCAGATTTTTTGGGTTTTTTCCCTGTATTTATATTCTAATTTACAGTGATACCAATTTTTCTCCATGCATTGCATAAGGTAAATTCATACCCTGTGATTTTGGTGAAGCCTTCATTCCACCATTCTTTAAAGCATACATTAGAACGTGCATGAAACTTCTGATCAAAATCTGAACTTTTGATAAAAGAAATTAATCAGTACAGTTAGAAAAATATTTCATCTAGTGCTAATTCCTAGATATTAACATGCACTTACTATCCTGTAGTCAACCAGATCCACTCCAAGCAGAATACTACCCAAAATGCACGCTTGGAGTTGGATAAACAAAAAAAATGTTTTAAACTGCCCAGATCTTCATCTCCGTGCAACATGAGACAAGTATTTTTCTCTAGACTATAAAATAAATTAAACAGCACCTATCTTAAGGACAGGTGCAGTAAACTGTCTCTCTGCAGCTTTTAAGTTCCATGGTTTTTCTTCTTCCGCGTTAGAAATTCATATTCCTCTAACTTCTCATCTGCAAGCACTCGTTAACTTTTCCTTCCTTTCTTTCTCACCATACTCTCTTAAACCTTACATCATAGCCTCTCCCACACTTTCTAAAGGACAGTGCCTTAAAACTGCACAAGGGAAAATGTAATTTTGCTGGGCTCACGCTGAATCTGAGTCTCCTTCACTCATCAAAGGAACACATTGTTTCCGAGCTGTGGGTGAATACCACGTGAGCAGGTGAAAATGGGATTTGAGGGGTGCGAAGAGGGTTTTTATCTATAATGCACTCATCCCGCAGAGCCCTGGTACAACAGCAATAACTAGCCTTTGTAGTGCTAGAAAATTGCTAGTAGTTTTGTAAGCAAAGAGAAGAAAAAGAACTAGATGAGGAAAGAAGGTGGTTACACCTTACCATGTCTTAAGTCTTACAGTATGTTTATGTGGCTCTTAATTCTTATCATTCTTCATCTTTCCTTTTTCACAGGCAATGGAGCTCATTTTTGGTATCAGTAGTGTGTGTTGGTAGGATCGACATGATCTCCTTCCAGGGCCTGCACTGGCCACCATGCAAAAAAGTGGCTGTTGGATGTTGTTGGGAACACTCACTATTATCCAGAGCATGGAGAAATAACTGCTTAAGAACCTTGTTAAGAGCATTAAGAAGAGAATTCAGCTAATGTCAGAGACTGCAAGAAAATATAACCATTATTTACCTTTCTATAATGAGTAAGGCAAAGCCACTGACAATCATACAAGAAAATTAAAAATTTTCCATATTGTAACAAGACCATGGAAGAAATTATAACTGGAGTTATATACAAAATTATTACAAAAATTGCACTGAGATCTAGGGGGGAAATTAACACTAGGATTATCTGTCAAATTTTAGAAAAAATTTCAACTCTTACATGGCACAATAAAGTGCATTTATTTTATTGTATTACCTAAACCAAGTAGATAATTTAGAAGTTATTAAAACATTCCTGGTCTGCTATACCTGAGACGGAAGCTGTCTAGACAACAGCTTAAACCTTTTATCTTTTCTACTTCCAGCTCAGAGCGGCCAGCCATGCTCTTGCATGACAGAAATTCAAAACATCAAACAACCTGTTAATGCATTACTCTTTAAAATAGAAATGCGCTCAATTCATATCCACCGAAAAGAATATAGATAACCTAAGACTAAAATACGTGAGGATAGCTTACATCAATTAAAAATATCTTAGCCAAGATCACATTCACTAAGCTTGTGCCACGATTCATCCACATTCTTTTCACACTGTATCAATGATTTTTGGCGGTTGTATTAGAAGTAATAACTTTCAGTAGACAACAGTAATAAAACAGCTCTTCCAAGCAGAAATATCTGAAAACACAGTGTAAACTACAAAAAGCTCCACTGATCTTAAGAGCTAGATGGTACCCAGTTCCTGTGGCTCCTGGAGTGTGGAATTTGTTGCTTCACTCACAAGGCCAGCTCCTGAAGAACCATGTCCTTAACCTGTCATAGGCAGACACTGGGAAATTTAGGGTCCTGATTTCTCCTTGTTTACACTGATGAATTCAAGTGCTCAAATCAATACAGAATCTCTACAGTCTTTTTTTTAGTATGAGGAAGAATCCACAAACGGTCAACATTTCTCCCTGTTTTCTGGTGATGTAGGTCACTTTATCAGGAGAGCTCTTTGTCTGTGCATACACATGAGCAGTTCAGTGAGGTTGCCAAGCCAGGCTTTTGGGAGAAGCACAGTAAAGAGACAAAAGGGGATATAGCAAATCCATGTCAGCAGTGAAGGAGGCACCCTGAAAACCCTGGAGGTGGGTGGTAGGCTTCAAGTGCATCCCCCTCAAGGGGAGTGCTGGAACACTAGGAGCCAGCAAGGCCAGCAGCTCCACTGTTCTGGGAGCAGATCCAGGCCAAGGACAAATCACCATTTTTGTGATCACCCTTGTCATCACAGTGCTAGAGAAGCCACAGATCACTGTGGGAGGCCAGAGGAAATCTTGCTGCTTTGAAGAGCAGGAGGTACAATCTGGGGAGTACATGCTGCAGAAAGGGCACCTTGACAACAAAGGAAAAAGAAAGAAGCTGGATATAGCATCCATGAGTTATATAATAAATTTGGCTTCTAGAGACACAGGTTTTAAAATCTGTGGACATTTTAGGGAAATCTTATCTCTTTTAGCCATGGAGGAAATAAAACCAAGAAAATACTTCATTTAAAGGTCAGATCTTTCATTGCCAGCAAAGCTATATGGAGAGAGCTGTCATTCCAAAGTACTGGGATGTATTTATATGTTTGTGCCTGTAGTAAGACAACAGAGTTGAGAAAATGGAATGCAAACCAAATTTGTTTCTTTCCAATAAAAGCTAATGGAGTGCCAAGACAAAATTTGAAGGATTGAAAAAATAAATAAATTAGTGGTCCCTAATTATTATTATTTCTGGACTAACAGATGTTAATTTGCAAACTTTTATACCTGTTCAGTACTAACAGAACATATTGTCAAAACAGACAGGTTTTCAGTTAACCACTGCTACTGAAACCCAACCATGGATTTGTCTAACAATGGATTGTCCAGTCTTGAAGTATCATGGGAGAAATCTCCAAATTCAGAAAAGTCATGGATGAATAATGGTTTATTATAATAAACTTTTTAGTGGTTTGATTTTTCTGAAGTGTCAGCATTTCTCATGAAAGAAGGAAAACCAACAAAATAATGAGCCCGAGAAAGCTCATTGTGGCCTTCCCTTTTATAACTATTTTTATCAGTGAATCTCACTTATATTTATATTTTTTATGTCTTATATCTTTTATATTATAAATATTTTTATCAATTAAAATGAAAACATTAATTTATATATAATATATAAATTTT
>VZRS01008097.1:0-84353 GCA_013398055.1 Ifrita kowaldi
TTTTTGGGTGGTTTTTTTTGGGGTTTTTTGTAGGATTCTTTTAAAAACTTCCATATACCTAGAAAGTGTCTTTTGATAACTTGCATTTCTCTTTAATCTTTGTTGATTCTCTTCCTTGCACGCTTTGGCTTCTGCTGAAGAGAATTTTCATGTGTTAAATTGGTGATTTTCTTATGTCATCTGTAGTATGATGAACTGTTTAGGAGTAAAAAAGTTGAGTGCAGTTGTTTTGGCATTGCTAAGCATTAGACAGGGCATTATATGACTACAGTAAGATCACACTTTTTGTGGCAGCCAGGGGGACTGAAATCTGAAAAATTGGACCAATTATTAACTTAGGACTTATTGTTTCAAAGTGGAATGTTTTTCCCTTGATGCCCTTGAGAACAGAAAATGCCTGTTCCAAGAAGATAAGTGTATCTGTGTTTCTAATAAAAAAATGTTGGTAAAGCTTTCATTCTTCCCTTGAAATCCCTTTTCAGTATTTCAGTACACTGCCATTCATTTTCCAGTGTTGTTTCAAATAAGTGTGTGTTGATTTAGAAATTAATAGGATTTGGTTATTCCCAATTAATGTTCTGTAGCATTGAGCATCTGCCTTCAGTTATGTTTAGAATGAAAGAGCTACTTGAGATGTTTAGTCCTAGTAAGAGTGCAAACGGTGGGCTATGCTGTCACTGCAGGCAAAAGATGGAAGAAATTCCTTCCTTGATGGAAGGAAATGAAACCTCCTCATTAGCATCCTGAGATAGGCAAGCAGTTTGTTGTCCATGTCTTATTTCATCAGGGGCTGTACCAGTTATCTTTCCATCTTACATTCTGGATGCTGAATAGTTCATTAACTTTTTGCCATACCTGTTGGGAACGGACAGGTTTGAAATACTTTTTTTCTGAAGACCAATATTTTGAAAATGAATGTGGAAGTGACAATGTGTTTTAAATACCTACATTTTAAAATAAATGTATTTTAAGTGCCACAGAAGGTCTGAAATGGAGGACAACAGTGATAAAATGTGTTTGGAGTTTTATTGAGGCTCTTCAGACCTGCATAGCAATTTCACTCCCTTTTTCAGGACACTGTTAGCACTTGTTACTATCTTCTCACCATTTCTTTAGTTTTGTCTATCAAAACACCTATTTTTTTCTTACTTACCAGATGCTTTTATATCTTTTTTGCCTTCATAAGAAAAACCTGAGGGTATTTTCTTATGCCAGACGTGGTAGCAGTTTTTTCTCCAAGTAATTGCTCATTAACTATTTTTGCCCTTGCATTGTATCAAAAAAGTTTTCTGTTCACTCTTCACGTATTGCTCTGATCTTTCATCCTCTCTCCCAGTCTGCTCTGGAGAGCAGTAACAACCCACCTTGGTCCTCCTCTGCTTTAGGTAACAATTTATTCTCTCACATTCTGTGTTAAAAAAAAAAGAGAGAAACGGATGCCTTCTAAAAATCCAGGAACTGTAATCAGGGTGTATCAGTGTTAGTACAGGTTTTGTGCAGCTATCCTAGAATATGCTTTAACTGATTAAATAGTGCAAGCTGTAATTCTTGAGAGACTTGGCTTTTTGCTTTTGCAGTTAGTGCCCAAGATGAATTAAATCAGAGTGGTGAATTTTTCCAATGCCCACCTTTGTGTTAGGAAATTGTAGTGAGACTGATACAGAGGTGCAAAGACATTTTTGCTGTGGTTCTGTTTCATGAGTTACTGCAGTGGGCGATTTCTCTCTTGGGACTTCAGGTACGACCTCACAGAAGGCCAGAAGACCAGGTCTTAGTAGAAGCCTGTATCCTTGAGGATATAAGACAGGAAAGAAGTCCTCTATGGCATCTAGAATAGTGTGACACAGATAGATAAATAACAACATAGTTGCAAATGCTCATCATGCTTTTGTTCAAGGCCCTCATAGCTCATATATTTAGTAGATTTTTAATTGGTTTTACATTTTTTATTCTTTCTGGTTCTTCTCTACAGGCCTGGTGACAGCCTTCGTTCTTCTATCCTTGGTAGACTTCTACCTGTGGAAGTCACATGGTGGAGGAGGCTTAGCTAATTTTATCAGTGCTTCCTGAACTGTGCTTTCTACTGTGAACCCCAAGGGGATCTGACTCTTGTAGCAATTGCATCACTGCAAATCTTGATTGAGTTAGTCCCATGTTGTTATTCATGTCTCATTGTGAAACGCTCTTCATGATTCAAAACCTCATCTATAGGTGTTCATTAGACAAAATTGACTGTGCATGTAGTACAAGACAGTGATATGGAAGACACCAGTAAAAATGGAAATACAATAGATTTTTTCACTGTTCCCTTATGCTTGGCATTTATCAGCTTGATCTGAGCCTTTGAAAATAGAATATGAGGTTTTACGTTCCCTGTTGCCAGTGTTCTTTGAAAACGAAATAATTTTGTGATTTTGTATGCCTGAATCTTCGAGTTAGTATAGTGTTTATTGATTGGTTTTGGTTTGTGCTTTTGTTTGTTTGTTTGTTTTGGTTTTTCATTTGATTAGTTGGGTTTTTTGAAAAGCTATTTCAAGGTTTTAGGGATGCTGCAAAACAACTGAGAAGATTACACAGAGGACAAGGTTGTGTAGGGAAGACAACAACAGAAAGAAGGGCATTTGAAAGCTTTGAATTTCTTGTTGAGTTCTGCCACATCCTGTCCTTCCTGACTAACTAATTGCTATTATTTTGGGTTGACCCATTGCTAAGAAAAGTGCCCAGGGTAGAAAACTGATTTTTCCCCTGATAAGTGAGACATGGCTTATAACTGGGTGTTACTAGTGCTCCAACCAGGTGAAAAACGAACCCAGTAAAAGGCGCAGCTCCTCCCTGGATTAGTACAGTAGATGGGTTAATCTTGCAGCTGCATAATTGCTGCCACATATTCCAGGGAAGCAGCAGCAGCAATGTACAGTTATAGGCAGGGCTGCTCCTTCTGTGTGTTTCCTCCTCCATCCCCATGCCCCAATTTCCAGCAGATTAAGTATAACATGAAACTGCGTGCTCTTGGTGTTTACACAGGCACGCCTTGTTATGGTCTTTGTTCCTCCATTTTCTTGTGCCTGAAATTGAGAGAATACCTCTGCAGAGTCCAGGTTTGTCCTTTGAATTTTAGTGCTATTGCACATGTGGAGTGCTAATACCTAAAAATATAACAGTGAAAATATATAGCTGACTAGTTATGCCTGCTGCTTTTTTTTCCTGGTGCTATTCTATTCTATAAATCAGTTGGTTTATTTCATAGAATCATAGAATAGAATCATAGAATATATTGAGTCAGAAGGGACCCATCAGGATCATGGAGTCCAACTCCTGCCCCTGTGCAAGAATTTCAACCCCGAGAGTCACACCATGTGCCTGACAGCGTTGTCCAAAAGCTTCTTGAGCTCTGTCAGGTTCAGTTTTGTGACCACTTCCTTGTGGAGCCTGTTCCAGTTGCCAGGCACCTTGTGAGTGAAAAACTCTTTCCTGATATTTATCCTGGTATCTTTTAATCAGAATGGTCTACCAGCTCCATAACTGAAAAGTATTTTACTATTTTTTGAATTAGTTTTAAATCTGCTGAGTTAACTAGTGGTAGCAATCTACATTGATTATCAGGAATATTATGTCTTTTATTTCACATCCTGTGGCTGTCAGCTGATTGTATAAGTCTTAATGTGGTTATACATGGAAAGCAGAATATAGAGGAATGGTCTGTCAGAAATGTTACTTCTGATGACACGTGAAAAAAAGCAACTGATCAAGAAGACCAGGAAGAAAAAAATGTCTTCAGTTTTTTTTAGATTCCAGACTGAATTTTTAACGTTAGTGGTTGTCCAGAATTCAGGTGCTGAGAGGGAAAGCCTTCATTTGAAATTAAGTGGTTTGTGAATTTGTAGCCACATTAAACTTTTTAACCTTGAGAAATTATTCCATTTTAAATTTGTGAAATGTGTGGGACGAGTAGAAAAATCAATTTTTCCTCTCCTATTCTCCTTCCTCATATTTTTGTAGTTTTCCAGCTTGTAGTTGGGAATAGAGGTACTTGTAACTGGGAAAGTTAGCATGCAGCATAGACTTTGCTTACTGCTGTGTTAGTCTGATAAGGGCAGTGTACTTTTTCTTATTCCTCTTTGCTGCTTTCTCCATGTTGGTTCATAGTATGCTTGGATATTTTTAAGGAAGAAGCAAACATTTTTCACTCACTAAATGTATTTTTGGCATAGTTAGTAGGAAAAAACTGTTCCAGTTTACTCACTGTAAACTAATGTTCCTGGAAAATTAATTTTCTTCTTCTAAGAAGATGCTTTTCCATATTGGCACATGTGTAAAACAGTTCCAGAAACCAAATTAAGTACTGTGTTTTGTTTGGTGATTTAATTAGCAGTCTTGAGCTTCCTTATTTATTCACAACATTGTGGATAGAAATGTCTCTGTCTTCATCAGACAGAAAGTTTTATTTCTTTAATGAAAGCACTAAAGCCACAAGGGAGATGGAAGAGTTGAGTGTAGAGTTACTTCAGTTGAGTGTCATGAACATGAAGCACTGTCTTCAGTAAATAGCGGTTGCTGTTAATATTGTTCTTAAAGCACAAAAATTAAACAGTATCTTTCAGTAACCAAAGATGTGTGTTTGCTGCAAGTCTGCACATTCATCTTTACCATGTTAATGGTTCTGTTATAGTCTGGTGAGTTGGACACTCAACTAAAACTGTGATTGTCTGAGCTACGAAGATTTTTCAAGCATGGCTATGCTTTAATTGCATCATTTATTTTCTTTTAATAAAAGTTTAATAAATAAAGTTAGTACTGAATTTAAAAGCTTCTGGCTACTTCTAGACTATGCCTGCATCAGCCATAGGTCTCTGAAATATTTCAAACAGACTTTACAATACAAAGGGCTGACTGTTGTGTGGACAGTTGCTCAGGCTGTTTGGATTATGAATAATTCTTAAATTTCAGGGGTCACCAAAACTGATGCTCTTGTGGTGCTGCTCCTCAATTAGAGGATGTTTAAGTGTAATGTCTTCAGAAGCACAGAAAGCTCCCAAGTATCTTGAGCACTGGTGGCTGTGGTTTAATGTGGTGTATTTTAAGCCTGTTCAGGGGTCTCACATGCACTGTGCTTTATATTTTTGATAAGTCAACAAAATTCCGAAGTACAATCCATTTCCTCCCCCTTCTTTGAGTTTGGGGGTGTGTGGTTTTCTTCTTGTACTACTAAACTCCTGCACTAATTTTCCTTGTTAGAGCTGGTGAAAAGTGCACCTCAGAATGGAGTAGCTGCTGTCTGTTAAAAGTCTTGGTCCCCTATCATGAGACTTCATCAGTCCTGGTAATGAAATTACAGATCTGACCAAGTGACTTTGTTGCTAGGCTACGTGTCCTCTCAAAAACCAGTTGTTCTCAGCTTTGGCTGACCTTTTTAATACAGTAATTTCTGATTCAAGTATAGTTACTAAACTTCAATATCCTCTCCACTGTTCCTAATCTGTTGGATATCTGCTGGAAGCCTCAGTAGCAGAGGTGAATATACAAGTGTATCGTGTTACAGTGGCTTCTGTAACAGTCCATTTCTAACAGACATTCTTAAATTGCATACACAAAGAATGTAGGATAGAAATGGCCTTTGGAGCCAAGGTCTTTTCCCGTTAGGGATACCTAACAACATTTGCCTCAAATCCTAGCAGTGTGTTACAGACTTCAGTTTTTTCTGATTTCTGTCAGTAGTTGGTCTAAAGTGTATTGGGAAAAAAGCCCCAAAAAGCCCTCTTAAACTTCACCCTGTTTTCTCTCTCTTCTGAGGCTAAGCAAATTTGTCTTTCATAATGAGAGTCATTTTGCTCATATGTACAGCATGTAATGTGCAGTATGTACAGCTGACTTGGAGTTGCATAAGGACTTGGCAGGTGTCCAGCGTGTTTCAGTTGCATTTTGCTGGTGGCTGCCAGGAAGTGGCAATGCAATGTCACAATGAATAAGTACATTTGGGGGTTTTTAATGAAAAAAAGTTTTGCGTATCTCAGTTTGTAGTTGTTTTTGATGTAAGTATTATGCATGAATATGTATGTCTCAGATTCCTGTTTCTTGTAAAACCTATAGATTCCAGAGTCTTTGTAGCTAAGCCATTTCTGAATATTCCAGTAGCTTGTTTTCTGAATTGAAGTCTACTTTTAGAATGCTTGGTCTTGTATACTGCTGTGGATTGTGATTCTTGAAGCTGCACATGGAATAAAGCGTAGGAATGGAAAAGGCCCTGGTTTTCTACTTTCACCAAAGGAAAATGCAGTTTTAAAGTGTATTGTTGTCAATGGTGACTATACACACGTAAAAATGGCACTATTGTATTACCTAGAACTTTGTGCTGTCTTGTTTTGTTAGGTTTTGCTCCATTGCAAACCTTCTCCAACAGCTAATACAGTTTGTATTCACAGGTAGGACTCAGTATTCCTTGTGGATAATACATCCCTAAAGATGGGCTCAGGGGCCTATATTAATGGTTTTTTGGTATGGACAAAAATGTGGATCTGGGAAAGGGGCTAAGCCTTTCAGTAATCTGCCAGGCTGGGGAGATTGCATTGACTTCTGCCAGGAAATCTTTCCACATTTGTTTACCTCAGTGCTTCACAAGATTTGCTTTATGTTGCTTAAATACAACTTTGATTTTACTGGCTTCATTTTATGTAAAAAAACTGCAGGTGTTTAGCTTTTATAAGTAAGGGGAGCGATGAATCCCTGGAGCTAATACCTGTTCTAAGGATTTCACTTGAGTTTGACATGATTTTCATTGGTTTTTTATGAACTTTTCTTTCTCCTAGCTTTCTAAGACCAACTTCTCCAACAACAATGATTTTCGGGCTCTGCTGCAATCCCTTTATGCCACATTCAAGGAATTTAAAATGCATGAGCAGATTGAAAATGAGTGTATCATTGGTTTGCTTCAGCAGCGTAGCCAGACAGTGTACAATGTGCACTCGGACAACAAACTCTCAGAGATGCTTACCCTTTTTGAGAAAGGGTTAAAGAATGTAAAGGTAAGTAGACGACTGTAAGAGAGATTTGTGACCTGAGGAAAACATGCTGTGATTACGTATTAGTTTGCCTTGACTCTTCTTAATATTCTCTGTGAATAAACTAAGGAGGAAGAGGAAACATGTATGTGTTTTTGATACTTTCTAGTCTGAAAGACAAATTCTTTTGCCATTCACCACAAGTACTAAATTTCTAGTAAAAATTCTTTTCAGAGATGTGTTTTGTGACAGAAGGTCATCACTGTATAATTAAAGTGTTTTGGAGAGACAGTGTGGAAGTTTCAAATATAAAGGCTGTTTTGCTAACTGGTCAGAAGTTTCTGGCTATGGAAATAATGGGGTTTTATTAATTTTTTAGGAAACCTTGAGGATCTTTTTTTTCTGGTGCACAGTGTTGTATTATTGTCACAAATGGAGATGATTCCCAGACTTACAAAACCAGCATTGTTTTATCTGTGACTCATGTACTCCTTCCAGTAATCTGTAGGTCAGCAGTTCTGTTAATGATCCAGTCGTCAAGGAACTCTAAATATTATTTCTCCAGCTGGCTTTTTTGACAGTGACTTAGATATAAGTTCTTCTCCAGTAGAATTCTTCTTGAATTCTTTCACGTCTTTCTCTTGGGGTACCCAACTCAACTCCCCCTTCCTGGCCCCTGAGAACTACAGTCTCCAGTAGTCCTTTGACATCCCATGTCACATTTCTAGTATGTGTGGTCCACATTTTCAGTAAGAAAAATACTAAATGTGCAGTTGATTGACTCCGTTTTACCATCTAAGCTTGGTTTTGACCTGGGAACCCTACAAACAATTTTTTTCCCTATGCATAATAAACCTTAAATTTTATCTTGTGTCCATTAATGAAACAAGAAATGTAGGAAAGTGAAAGACAGAAATTTAACACTTGGCTTTGTGTTACACCTTCTCTGATAGGATGCTAGTGTTGTTCTGTTACTTCATTTCTTAAGTGTGCAAAACCAGATTTCTTTAGTTCTCTTTAGATATGTTAACTTTAGTTAATGTTTAACTATTTTTAGGGAGTGATTAGTTTAATTTAAACTGATGGCTTAAGCTTTTCTCGGTAGTAGTCAGGGTTTCCTGATGTTGTAGAAGTTTGAAAAGAAAAACATTTACAGTAAGAGTTAGGAGGAACTTCAGTATGTTGCAATTACTGGGCAGATTTCAGAACCAGCTTCTTATTACTAACTCAGAGAATAAGCTAACAAATTGATACATGAGGTTGGTTTAACTTGAATGTTTAAATGTCAGTTACATCTTTATTTGAGAGTTCTTTCGATTTCCAAAGTAAAAATCTATACAGCATGCCTGACTATAAATTCTGTTTATAATTTGGAAGTTAGAATTTTAGAATACGTAAGGTAAAATGCATTCAGTTAAAAGATGAAGTAGAACTGTTGTATCCTAGAATACTTCATATACAAACCATGCAAATACTTAAATTAGTCTGTTACTACTTTGTACTTTGTATGAGATTGTAGATTGGCATATTTCAGTCTTTGCTCCAAAGTAAAAATAGGATTAGACAGATGAATTCATATGTGCTACGAAAATAAGTTGGAATCAGGCAGGAAGGGAATACTTTTCTCTGCCTGTTAACAGGCCGGTACAGAGTGTCAGTGTCATTAAGTAAACACATTCTTACCGTGAAATAGAGCAAACCTGCTGCATGCATGGGAAGGGCATAATGGGCTTTCCTTTGAACCACTGCTTTATTGAACAGTTAATCCTTGAATGACTGGATGAGATCGGGTAGCCATTAGGTCTTTGCTTTCTTCTCAGAATGAATATGAGCAGCTAAACTATGCGAAACAGCTGAAGGAGAGATTGGAAGCCTTTACCAGGGATTTCCTTCCTCATATGAAAGAGGAAGAAGAGGTAGGTAAAAATTTCTTCAAATGTGATGGTGCTCTTCCTTGGGGTTTGGAATGACTAAATAGGGACAAATGGCTTAGAGGTTCATTGTTTTTTAAATTATCTGTTTTTATTGCTATGCTAATTTGCATTCAGGACTATGGTGTCATTGTTCAGTTCTCTGACTGGAAAGTGATGTGTTCTGGAACTGAATGTGTTGGAAGTGTATGATGAAATTCTGATTCTTGAAAAAATTGATAACAAAAGTCCACTGGGGCTGGGATTTGTTTGCATCAAGTGGTTAAAATGGATATGTAGCAAAACTTAAATGAGAAAAGAGAGGTCCTGTAAACCAGTGCTTCATGACTCAAACTGACACTCCCAAACATCTTCTGACCTATATTTGAAACACAGACTAGTACTGCCAGTCTGATGATTCATGGGTATCCAAAAACTGGGAAGCATCTTCCGAAGTCTGTCCAAGGGAAATCTTTTCTCATGTTTTGCTTCCTTGCTACTTTGCCTTCCATGTGAGTACCTTGATAAGTTACATAGATTAAGCAATTTGAATCCCTTCCCTTTTCTGCTGGGGAAAACAATTAAAACAGCTTGCCTGATGCCGTGCAGTGATCTGTTAGAAAGCAGAGAGTAAGAATTCAAAACTTCCATGGTCTTGTCCTTAGGTTTACTTCCTGTATGACACGTTTTACTTCGACAGAATTTGAAATGGGAAATTCTGTGTTGGCAGGTCTGTGTAGCATTATTGACTATTTCTGTCAGCACCAGTTCTTTTTTTTTCCCTTTTTCCTTTGTCAGGTTTTTCAGCCAATGTTGATGGAATACTTTACTTATGAAGAGCTGAAAGATATTAAGAAGAAAGTAATTGCACAGCACTGCTCACAGAAAGAGGCTGCAGAATTCAGAGGTCTCAGTAAGTGGAATCAAGCAGAAGAGCTTCAGAAGGTCTTTAAGTATTCTGTGGATGAGAAGGCAGATCAAGGTGAAGCATCTAATTAAAGTAACTTTCAAACTGCAGTTTTTATCTGAAAAGCCACACCAGTGACATACCTAAAGTTATGTACAGGCAGAGCAGTTCTTACAAAATGGGCATATCTGCAAACCAGTTTTGAAACTGGCTTCAGAAACTTTACTGTTTGATATGGGCATCTTGGCAGGTTGTAATGTAGATAGTACTTCACTGTTTACCTGTTCTCAACCTTCTTCTGCTTCCTTCCCTCCCATGCTAATATTTGATACAATAAACAGATGGAAATTGTAATTAACGTCTAATTTCACACTTCCATTGAAATGATATTTTCTATTTGCAGACTCTGCATTTCATTCTTGGTTTTCAGGACAGCGTTGTAATCTTTTTCTGTTGATGTTTTAATAACACGGAATAGTTAGCCAAGTGACAATATTTCAAATTAAAAGCATTCACCTTCCCAGCTCCACTCCCCAACTTTCCTGGGCCCCTCAGGAATGAGAACGGAACTGTGAATGTTGGAGTAATGCAAGGGAATGAATCTGTGCACTGTGTGAGTAGGTCAGATGAAATGTGTGCTCTGAAAGTGGATATTTATTTTGCATTTATCTCTAACTGCCTTTTCTGGTGAAACTTAGAATAAATGGATAACTAATAAAGTACACTTCAGGCTTGTTTTATGACTGCTGAGTCAGTCTAAGTTGTCAGTATTTGCAGTTTTCACTCTTAAAAAAATTGATGCCCCAAGGAAGAGAAGTTATTGTACCAAAAGTGTAATGCTGGGGTGTGAGTCTGATATGTAGAGTAAGCTCTCATGACCTGAGTTTGTGATGTTGATAAGATGTGCTGCTCTCCTTAGAAAAACTTGGCAAATTGCTCTGTAATCAGATTTTTTGGATGAAACTTGACTTCTCTGAACTACTCAACTGGTCATTTTCTGCCCTCCAGGTGAAGCCTTCAGAAAAGATCATGGTCCATTCTGTGAAATACTATTGAGTCTTAACAGACTGGATGTGACAGATGTAGCTCTGTGGCATTACTTGCTGTTAAATCTAGCTGGAATAGCAGTTTTGGGACAGTAGTAATTCTGCAGTCGTTGTGTTTTAGACTTTGGGAGAGGAGAATATGTGTCTTGCATTCATTTTTTAGAAAGGGAAGAAAATAACATAGCTTGCAGTCCTGTGCAGGTTTAACTGCATTTTCATGCAAAATTTGCTGTAACTTACGCAGCAACATGCTGGTTGTACAAATAAATACATTGATTCATCAAGTGAAACTGTATTTAATTATATTTTTGAAGTAGCAATAGCGTATCACATGGTAAAGTTTACATTATGCTCACTTTTGAAGCTTCTTTGCAAAAAAAAAATCTGATGCTTCTCTCTCTGTGAAAGTTTTAAGTACTTTAGAAATAAAACCCAACTATTAGTAAAACCTACTATTTCGAAGGACTCCTGAAAACTCCTTTGGAAATATTTTTTTTCAAGGAAATTGTCCTTAAACAAAAGACTAAAAATCTCTTAAACCAGCAACAGGCCGAACTAACCAAAGCTCTGAATTTGTTATTTTATATAGTTGGCAGCTCTCTTTGCAGTATGGCAATCAGGGAGAGCTATTGGAAATAGTTCCTACTGCTGTCCATTAAAGTATTAATTACAGTGGGGAAATTTTAGTCTCTGATCTAGTACTTAGTATTACTTTACAACCTGAGTGGCTCATCACCATTCAGAAGTTAAAATTATCAATGCTAGCAGCTAAAGCTAGAAATAAAATTCAAGACAGCTGCAAGGAGTTGAGCATGAACTTTTCTGTGTCCCAGTCAAGAGGCTGAGCGCTTCCAGCAAGAGTGGTCCCAGCTGGTAGGTTCCACATGCTAGTACTGTTTCCTGGGAATGTGGCAAACCAGGTACAGATACCATCTGCAACAGAAGGCATTTTTCTTAAAGCATTTCATTTATAGCAGGTACTGCTTTCATCTTTCTGTAGTTGAATAGCATTAATTTCCTTTTTTTTTGTAAATGAATGAGCCAGGTGAGAAAGTGGCAAACAGAAAACTGAGCTGGGTTGTTGTTGTTGTTGAAGGTGTTGTTACAGTGAAAGCCTTTTAAAGCCAAACCATTACCTATCTTTACAGTTGTTAAAATTTTTTCAGACACATTTTTTCCATTGTTCTCATCAATATGTGAGTTCCACTACTGTTATTAAAGCTGTGAGGCTGTGCTTCACTTAACACACACTTTCTGTATTTCAGAAACCGAAGTAACAGGGCACACCACAAATATTACTAATCTCCCTCCTGAAGTAATGGTGACCATTTTCAGTTACCTTAACCCCCAAGAGTTATGTCAGTGTAGTCAAGTAAGCACTGAATGGTCACAGTTGGCTAAAACTGGATCTCTGTGGAAACATCTTTACCCTGTTCGCTGGGCCAGAGGTAAGTTCCATTTAGCTCCTTTGAAAGCACATCAATTATCAGAATTCTTGAGCCTGTAAAAAAGAGTGTTTTAGTATAGGTTGTCATATACAGTGAGCCTGACAGCTGAGCATGTGAGGTGTACCTTTCTGACAAGGATAGTGTCCTGAAACTTGATTAAATGTTAGAAGTCCCTAAAACATACTTCCCTCTTGTAGAAGTAAGAAACAAGAAGTTGTCTTGGTTGAAACTCATGAGTAGATTTTGTATCCAAGCTGTTACCTAGTTTTACTGAGGTAAAAAACCCTTTTTTGCTTGTATGAATGCTAATACTATGTTCACTAATACAATATCTGAATTATTTAAGAATCTAAGGAGTTTTGAATTATAAATGCTGCTGTTACACCTATAGTAAAATTATTTTATTACGTTACTAGGTATAAATAAAATGCATAACTGCAGAAAGGAAGTTTAAAATAAGTGGAGTTGTAATGTTCCCTCACAATTTAGTCTTTTTATATTCAAGCTTCAAAGAAAACTGAATGAATTTTTAGTATTGATTCTTTAGGTATATTACTTCAATAATTTCTACTGCAGTAAGTGTTTTTTAATAACTTTTTTTTCCTCAAACTCTCCTGTTCATTGGAATTTCCTATTGAGAAGTGTAACTTTTGCAAAAGTAGCTGTTCAAAAGAAAATACTCTCTATTCCAGTGAGGCCAGTTGCAAGTCATCAGAGTGTATTTGTAGCTTTATGTCTATATTTATGTGAGTATTAAAGAATCACTGGAGTATGGCACTGCAGGCTTCACAGTGCTGCCACGTCAGTGTAGTTCAGTAAAAGGAGAAACTCTGTGCTGTTTAATAAGTTTTTTGTATGCCTTTAAGATTTTAAGAGAGAAAGCTGTGTTTATATAACTTAGCTTGAGAGATACATAAAAACTAAAAGTGTCTTTCTGGCCAAACCTTTATGGCTTCTAAAATTTATACAAGGTAGAGAGGAATTAAATAACTTTCTGGTCTGAATTACTTTTTTTTTTGTTTGGGTGAATCTTCCTGAAAACAATAGTTTGGTTCCTGAGCTTCCAAAGACTGAGTAGAGAGGCTTCAAAATTCAAATTCTTAAATTTTCATTTGAAACATCATTGCCTTGATAATTCAGTGCTGCACACACACAAAAAAAAGATAATTGGCAACTGGTTAAAATGAGTGCTTCAAACCTGGTTTGGCACAACAGGAATGTGGTCTCATGACATCCTGTTTGTACTACTGCAGTTGTTTGTGCAGAAGTGCTCTAAAATGGGTGGCAGCTTCTCAGATGGGATTAACTGCCACAGGGCAGGGAAAAGAGCTGTAGTTTTATGTAGGCTTAGTTAAATTTTTAACTTTTTTTCCCCTCCTAGTACACAGAAGGCTTGTGAGGCTTCTTATGTAATAGGAAGATGGGTTAAAGACAGTGAGAAATGTTACCAAAAATTTTTTTGCCATGGTTGACAATCAGGATTTCATTGTCATTGTGGTATTCATATAAGAAACCTTGTTCTTTTAGATACTACTCAACAGGAGTTGCTCTTCCTTTAGGAGGAGTAGGGTTCCCTCCGTGAAGTAGTAGAATAACGTGGTTTGTTTTTCAGCATGTCTACATCGAGGGAGGCAGCAGAGCTGCTTAGCCTGAGCCCAGCACTGCAATATACTCAAACTAGAAGTAAATTAGTGACTGTGCAGTAACCTTCAGGGGGAGGAGGTGCTCCACCAGCTAAAACAGCAGAGCTGTTGCTGATCTTCACGTTCATCCAGATGTTCTAAAAAATGATTGTGTATTGATTTGAGTCATATGTATGCTATCAAGTACTGTGTAGCTGTTTTAAGTAGGGTACCTATGGAATTTGGTTTTTGCAATCTCGGAGTTGTCATGTGCAGGGACTAAAACCAGGCTGGTTAACTGTATATTTGTGATATTCCAGAGGAAAAAAGAGATGTCTGCAGCCAAGTGTTACACTAAAAGCTGATGATTAATTTATTTACCAGAAAGAACTTGAGCATCTAGGCAGTCCAAGTATTCCATGATTGTAACTTATTTTTGTGATTATATTGGTCCCTACTAAGTTAATACGGACAGCAGGTGTATCTCAGAGAGGCATAATAGGCAATGAGTTCTCGGATGGTACTGAAACTGTTGCAAGAATCTTTTGAAGCTTAAGGATAAAGATCAGACAAAGAATTATGTTAAGGTTTAGTCCAGCCTTAGTTGAGATGAATTCAAAATTCATTTATGTCTCTTAAATCAGGTCACAGTATACTGAAAAGTTATCAGGGCTGGTTTCTGCTGCTGTGAGAAATTTTTACTAACTTTTTTTCCTTCTTTTTTTGGGGGGTGGCGGTGAGTAGGTGATTGGTATAGTGGTCCTGCAGCAGATACTGAGACCGAACCTGATGAGGAATGGGTGAAAAATAGAAAAGATGAAAGTCGTGCTTTCCAGGAATGGGATGAAGATGCTGACATAGATGAATCTGGTAGGTAAAATTGATTTTGGTGAATTTTTTTTTTTTTCCTGAAGATGCCATAGTTATAAGGAACAAGCTGAGTGGAAGCAAAGGGGGATGGAGGTTGGCAGGAGAGAATCAGGCATCTGATTTTAGTGACTGGAATTAATTTGTCCAGGAAAGAGCAAACATGAGAGCAGGTAGAAAAGTTAGGGGGATGTGTGTGGAGGTAAAGGCTAGGCTTCATCTCTTCAGAAAGCTTGAATGAATCATCTTGCATCCTGATGCACTCCTGTGCTTGACTTAAAATTTGTCTTAAGCTGTTAGATTACAGATGCATATATATATATATATAGATATAGAGATATATATATATATGAAATGCCTTGTGAGGTAGTATTTTGATACCTAAAACAAGTTGGTGGAAACAGCTGCCCCGGGCAGCCCTGAGCACTACAAAATCTGTGCTGAATACTTTTCCAAGTCCTTTAATGATTTTAAGTCTTTCTCTCTGGCTTTATTTTGCAGAAGAAGCAGCTGAAGATTCACTTGCCATTAATATAGCACAAATGGAAAAACGTTTACTTCATGGCCTAATTCATCATGTCCTCCCGCTTGTAGGCTCCTCAGTGAAGACACTGGTATTGGCCTACAGTTCTGCAGTGTCCAGCAAAATGGTGTGTAATTTGAAACTTGCATTTAATAATTGTGGCTATGCAATCTTTAATTAATAACTGATGTGCTTGGGTAGTGTAAGTGGGTTGCAATCTAAAAGGATATTAATTTGTAGGTTATCTCTAGACACTGTTTGCAACCTTACTGGCTTGTAACTTCACTGATTATTTTCCTTTCTTTTTTCAGGTTAGACAGATCTTGGAGCTTTGCCCCAACTTGGAATATTTGGATCTCACTCAAACTGATATTTCAGACTCTGTATTTGAAAGGTTAGATAACTGTTGTTTTCTTTTTAAAAAAAAAAAAAAAAAAAAATTAATCCAGCTTTTTAAATGGGAGGGGGGGAAACATTCAAACATTTTTTTAGTCCATTGCCAATAACGAAAGAAAGAGAACTCAGGTTGAGAACTCCCGTGTGACTTATGACTAAGAACTAAACCAGAGTAACAAGTCATTGAAATACCAAGTGAAACAGGTAACTTTGTAGCTGCCTTTTAAAATTCTCTGTCTTCACTATTGGATGCTTTTTGCCTATCAATGTGTAGCTATCCATAACAATAGTTGTGTTTTGCTGTGGTATTAACAACTTGTCCATAGATTTTTATGGAGTTGCTCAGTTAAGGAAGTTCCTTGGTCTGCTACAGCTGGTAGGGTGTGGAATACTGCTATTTCAGACACTCAAATCAAATGGTAGGCAAAGCTCTAAGGCTTAGGTGTATTGACTGTGGATTCCTGAGTTTTACTGGGGCCTGCAGGAATGTCCTTGATGTCAGAGGGATCGTGTGTGGATGCGGAGCCTGCCCCAATGGGTCTTACTGTGGTACTGAAACTCCACGCGTATTTCAGTGTTCTGCATTTGCATCATGTGGTGCTCTCAGGGAGTGTGAACACCACAGAAAATCTTACCAGCATGGATGCTGGTAGCAACACTCTCCAGCTTGTACAAGAAGTTTTATTTGAAATAAAAGCTTTCTAGAATTTCCAGGGCTCAGAAATCAATCTTTGTAAGCTTTTGTCAGTATCTAGTAAAATTTACCTTATTTGACGCTCCTCATATATCTGTATTTAAAACACTCCAATTTGTAACTCAGAAAATGAGTTTGTCTTGCTTTAAATATAGATTATCACTTACAGAAAGTAAATGATGGTAACATTAACTATGGATAGGTAAAGATCAGTTAAATCCCTTACGTACTTTTATAGCTAATAATGTAAAAATATTACTGTAGATAAAATTTCTCTTTCACTTGAAAAAAATATGACTGAGGGAGTAAGCTTTTGTTAAAATGAAAAAGGTTGGTTTCTAATTAATGATGGAATAATTAATATTGTACGCAGGAGCTGTTTCAGGAATCCATCTAGAATTCCTGAAAGAAATGGGAAAGGACAGGAGGACATGTGATCTAAGTACGCTGGCATTTCAGTATGTGTAAATTGCCAAGCTAGAGAAATTCAAATTACTAGAAATTACAACTCTTGCAATACTTGGAACTGAATATTTAATCTCAGATACATTTTTTGGGGGGTGAGTGTGGGTGAAATTTGCTAGTTCAGTATTTTCAGCCTTTTGAGAAGTTAACTGTGATGTTTAGTAACTCAGATGTCTCTTGGTAGCTTCTGTTGAGTATAATGCAGTTGCTTTTTGAAAATGTTGTGTGTATTTGGTGCTTGCAATCTGATCTATTATTAAAACATTTGTTCAGTTTATAGCAAAGTTGGGTTTCATGTAAGTCTCAGTATACGGAGAAATACAAATTGTTACTGATTCATGAATGATTTCACATTTCTCTAGACATAATTTTTCTAGGCATATATAGAGCACTTGGAGTATCAAATCTAATCTGTCTGGGGTAGCTTCTTCGAATATTATGTGAATTAATACAAGTATTTTACTTGTGAAATGTTCTTTGATATATTTAGCCTTAACAGCTATTTCTGAGCAAAAAATAAAAAAACTGAACCACCAACAAACCAAACCACTTTTTCTTTTTCCCCTGATTTCAGTTGGTGTTCGATTGGGTATTGTCAAAATCTACGCCACCTTGATCTGTCTGGATGTGAAAAAATTACAGATCTGGCTATAGAGAGGATTTCCAGAGCACTGGGTATCATATCAACTCATCATACCAGAGGTATTCTGAAAAGCTGCAGAAACAGGAATGCTAAGACTTTGTGGAAAAACAGAGAGATTACTCTGCAGTCCAGCCAGAAATATAATTGTTTGCATGAAATCAGCAATGAAAACCTCATTCAGGGAGGACATGGTGAGCAGCACTGGACTAAACCTGATGGCTCAGAAAACTTCAATTCTGGTTATGTGTGGATGCTAGATGCAGATGATTTAGCTGACATTGAAGATGCTGCGGAGTGGAGGCACAGAAATGTTGAAGGATTTTGTCTTACGGAACCAACATCCCATATTAATTGTTCTGCATCATGCTACAATAGAGACATTTATGGGTTAAGGACTAGAGGGTGGCAGCAGCACTGTGCTTCTACTGACTTGATTTACTGCGGTCACTCGTTTTGTTGTGCTGGGACAGCACTAAGAACTATTCGAGCACTTCCAGAGTCCTCTGCACTGTGTAAAAAACCAATAAGGACTAAGCAGTCAGAGAAAAAAGACTCTGTGTCCTCTGGGAGTGAAAAAACAGATGAAGAGACTGCACGAGTTCTTCAGTTTCTCAGTCTGTCAGGCTGTTACCAGATAACAGACCGTGCTCTCAGGTGAGGAGACATTTTCAAGCTATTTTGCTGCAGGATGTTTTTTTCTGATTTTATTTGTTGGGCCATTCTGGAATGAATCTGCCTTATTTCAGTAGAAACATTTTTATTGAAGAAACTTTGGTAAGTTTTAAGTGGTCTTTGCTTCTTAAATAGTACGGTATTAGACTTGAAAACTTCTTCCAGCTTTTCTTTTGGAGATAACAGTAAAATCTGTTATATCTATCTTCTGAAGTTAAGTATTATTGTGAATTTGTTGTTTCAGACAGTATTAATGCTTTTAGATTTGAACTTTAGTGATTTCTTGTTAAGAAGTTGTGTTGATTCACCAGTTTTTTCATAATGCCTGCCAATATGCTTGAAACTTTGTAAAACTTGAGTAGCATCTTGATTAACCTGTCTGGATAATGACATAATTTATGGATAGGCTGAGTCGATGGGCTGAGGCCAATTGTCTGTTCAATGAGATGAGGTGTCAGGTCCTGCCCTTGAGTCACAAAAACCCCAGGCAGCGCTACAGGCTGGGGAGAGAGTGCCTGGTGGAAAAGGACCTGGGGATGTTGTTTGACAGTGACTGAACATGAGCCAGTGTGTGCCCAGGTGGCACCTGGCTTATAGCAGCAGCAGTGTGCCCAGCAGGACCANGTATCAGCAGCAGCGTGCCCAGCAGGACCAGGGCAGTTCTTGGCACTGGTGAGGCCACACCTCAAATCCTGTGTTCAGTTTTGGGCCCCACACTGCAAGAAAGACATTGAGGTGCTGGACTATACCCAGAGAAGGGCAGTGAAGCTGAGGAAGGGTCTGGAACACAGGTCTGATAAGGAGTGGCTGAGGGAGCTGGGCAGGCTCAGCCTGGAGAAAAGGAGCCTCAGGGGAGATCCTCCCACTCTTTATAACCACCTGAAAGGGGGCTGTAGCCAGGTGGGGGTCAGTCTCTTCTCTCATGTAACGAGAGGAAATGGCCTTAAGTTGCATCAGAGGATGTTTAGATTGGCCATTAGGAAAAAGTCTTCACTGAAAGGGTTTTGAAGCATTGGAAGAGGCTGCCATGGGAAGCGGTATGCCTGGAGGTATTTAAAGGATGTGACACTTGGTGATGTAGTTTAGTGGTGGATTTGGCAGTGCTGGGTTAACGGTTGGATGTGATTATGTCAAGTCTTCCAGCCCAAATGATTCTGTGATAATTTTATATGTGCAGAACAACATGTTAAGTATGACCCGATATAACAGTGAAAGGAGGAGAAAAAAATGTTTGACTTGAACTTTGAGATGGCTTCATGAGTTACAGAATTTTCTGTTTGCTGTTTGCTACTGATACTTTGTATTGTCAGAAAAATGTAGTTACTGCTTCATACTGAGAATGGGATGAGGCTGAGGTACTTGCAGCCTCCTGCTCAGGTGTGCTGCAGCATTTAAGGCTAATTAAAAAAATTGTTGGAGTGGGAGTAGTTCGTGCATACCTGTGCTGTTTGCTGTAGTAAACTGAGGAATAGTGTGAGGTGCTGCTGGCATTGATTTTTCTCTCCTGAGGTTTTGTCCCCATTTGATATTCACGAGTACCAGATGTTCAGGTGTCGCCTTTGCTTTTTCTGGCACTTTCACTCACCAGTGTTACTGTTCCTCAGGGTGTGGTTCAGATATCTGGGCTTTGTGTTGGTGCTTGTTTCTCTTTGTGTGTTGCAGTGGACTTGTCCTGACGAGTTGTGTTAGGTGCTGATGAGGTTGTGCTGTGTGTATTTTACAGTACTGGTTTGGTTTTTCATGACTCAGTAATGTGGGAGCAAAGGGAGGTTCGGTCACTGAGTCGTGGCAAGGGTTTAGTTGTGTTTGTTGGCTTCCCATTGGTGCTTTTTGGGTGAAAGTATTTAGGAGCTGAGAGTGTGTTGCAACAAGTGCTTCTTGTAGTCCCTGAAAGGAAAGGGAGTGAAACCCGCTAATAGAAACACGTACCAGTTCATTTATTTCATAGAAGTTGTTACCTGATAGCTGGTTTTGTGGCCAGCAGTTCTACTTCTGCCTGCTGACAGGAGAAACTTGTACAGTGATGCTCTGGAGGCATCTTCAGTTTTATGTCCAGGCTTGAATCTGCAGTTTGGTGAGTCAAGCCTGGTGGTTTTTTTCAGGTGAGTGAGCTTGTTTCTGCTTGAACTTGGGCTGGCTTCTCTGAGCTCGCAGAGAAGTGAGCAGGGTCCTATGGAGTAATTGCTCAGGTGCAGTACATCCGTGTGCCTGTTGGCAGCAGCAGCCAAATTGTCTTGCACTCAGAAGAAAGCTAGAGAATTCCATTTGAACAATAAGGTGGTGTGTTGGCAGACAGAAGCTCTGCTGTCAGTCCTAGGAAAACACGAATTTGGAGACCAAAATAAATTTAACAAAAAAAAAGAGTCAAACTTTGGGAAGCATAATGCACCACACTTGGGAGTGTCATGTTTTAGTGTGAGATGAGGAATATACATCACCTTGGAATCAGTGGTATTTTGAAGAATGGCTTTGTAATTCTTTGAAATAGTTGGTCATCTCTGGTGTCATCCATAAAAAAAGTTGTTTCCCATTAAAGTCTGTCTACAGGAATTGTTAGTTTATGTAAAAATCTGTTCATTTTCCAGGTCTCTTGGGCAGCTTCAGGGGTGATCCCCCTTTAAAAGAGGGTATGGAACTGCCAGGTTTAGAACTCTGTGGTTCATTAGAGCTGTGTTTGTTGTATGAAGTGCAGTGGATCTGTGACAGGGTGATGCAGTGGGGCACTTGCCAGCGCCGCGCCGTGCGGGCTCCTAACGTGTCTCTTCTGTGTGTCCACAGGGCATTGACTCTGGGAGGAGGACTGCCACATCTGGAACACCTGAACCTCTCGGGGTGTCTCACTGTAACTGGTGCAGGCCTGCAGGAGTTAGTTTCTGCATGCCCCTCTCTAAAAGATGAACACTTTTACTACTGTGACAACATTAACGGTAATGTCTTTTTATGAAGATGTGATGCTTTTCTGGGGAGTGATGTTCGGTGTAAGGACTTTTTGAAAAAGAAAAAGAACCACCAAAACCACACCTTTTCTTAAATGTCTGTGTAGCAGTGCGTTTCACAGATTAATTACAAAATGATAACTCTTGAATCAGTTTTTCTTCATTTTTTGGGGTTTTTTTTGGCACTACAACAGTTTTGTATTACATAGGAAAGCATTTTTAGTGCCTGTATCTCTTAACTTAGTTTTGAATAACTAACAGAGGTAGAAAGTAAGTCTCCATGTAGCTGGTAACACACACTTGTCCTGTCCATATCTCCACTGTAAACCATGCAGTTGTATGTTTTCTGTATGGTCATAACCTCAGAGAGAGGCTTCATTAGGTTGGTACCAAAGCAGGGATTTTTAGGAAACGAATGATGTGTGTTTTGCCATGCAAACCTCCCCTGTTGCACTAGTTTTTTGCATAGGATACTAGTTTTTGTATAGGATATTTTTGATCCTACCATCACGTGTCCTTATGGAAAATGTAATTCAGCTTTTTTTCTGGTTTTGCTTAAGTGAGTAACTTAGGGATGGATTTAAGCTGGAGAAGGATCTGGATAAATGCATAAAATCTGTTCATGGTGTGAGTCTTTTCAGTGTTTACCACACTGAAATCCAGTCTGTTATGTTAGTTCCAGTAAGCATTCCTAGCATTAGAGATGGGAACCATGGTGTGACTTGTATTCCATGTGTGAATTTAAAACAGGTAAGTGCAACAGAAGGCAAGGGAAAAAGAGGATGATGGCTGAGTTCACAGGACTGTGCAAACTAATTGTGTGTAAAACAAAATTGTATTACCTGGAAGTTTGTGGTGTCCAGCGGGATAATTTGCATCTGTATTGAGATGCAGCCCCAGCCTGGGTACCAGCTGCCAGAGCTTTGGTACTGCAAGTAAATTTGTACTGATATTTGGATATTCAATCCATTGAAATTGATACAAGATTATGCACTTGGATTGGAGCATAATATTAGAAGTGAAAGTATTAAATCATATTCTGTTTCTATGATTTTTGCACTTTATTGACACAGCCTTTTTTTTTCTTTTGAGACACTTGCTTTTTATTACTTCCTTACCATTCCATCTAGGCTACAGCATTTAAAAAACTGTTTTCTGTTGTCTTTCATTGCTACCTGAAAATTTTAAGGTTCCTTTTTTGAAATCCTTCACTGACTCTCTTACCTGCATTATGTTGAGTTTAAAGATGTCTTCAAAGACCTTTTCCTTTTACGTCTGATTGCTTGCTACTTTTCCTCTGTTTATACTTCTGTCTGTAATACCAGACATTATTTGTCCACAGACATTTCTGTTCTTCATCTTGTCCCTATAGAATACACCATAAGGTCTTTGTATTAGTTTACAATGCCCAAATCTGTGTGTAAGTCCATCACTTTAAAGCTTGGCTGTTTCATAGTATTCTCAAAAAATTTAAATTTAAACAGAATATTTTTGAATTATTCTGTAAAGTTGTCTGATCCTCTTCCTGTTTATTTCCTTCCTTTTATTGCCTGCTGGAATCTGTGAGCCTATAAGCTCTGCTTGGTTGTCTAAAGCATCATGCATGCCTTTGGATCAACAGCTACTCCTGTAGAGAGAAATGCACAGGACAGTGAGGCCGTAATGGTCTGACTTCTTACATATGTTGAGAAATAGTGTCATCTCAGAAGTTACACCTTTATGGAAAATAGCCTTTATAAATTAATCCCCTGCAGTTTTATCTGGGTTTTGTTCCTTGTATTTTCAATCAAACTTCATTGTGATAGGGCTATTCAGTGTGAAACTGATGCCTTACCCCATTCTGTGGGCAGCAGGATTCCTACAACAGCTGTTTCTGTATCATTTGACATTTCTAAAGTAACTAGGGAAAGCAATAGCTGTTTCATTTAAATCAATCCTTATCTGAAGCTGTTTATTTGCACATTTTTAGATTGTATTACTAACTGCTGCACAAAGTTTACTGATCTGTTACCATGTACAGAATAATTTCATAATTTTCTTCGCCCACCAGCTTATCAGTGATTGTTTTCGGGGAAGGAGGTGTATTCTGGGATCAGAGATTGGAAAACTTGTCGGTCTTGCAGAAAAAAAATGGAGCCAACAGCATGGAATTTAGCCATTTATGAATAATAAAGATACAGCTTTGTCCTCTGCTAAGGAATGAGGGCTTTACTTTTACCTGCGGTTTATTTTCAGATTTTTTTTTCTATAAACACTGAGCCTGACAGGACCGTTTACACACAACCCAGCTTCATTGGAATTTCTTTGTGGAGGGCTTGATGCATGTGTTGCGCAGCATAGGTAGGCACACTGGTTGCAGTTTTTATGTTTTAAACAGCTGCTGTTCTACCTTTTTAGTAGAGCAAAACTAGAAGGGTAGAGCAGCTGTGGTGAGGTAGTTGTGTCTGAGTCTGACTGCTATTGCACACCAGTAATGTGGTACAGTTTTTATGACCAGAAACCACGAATTTGCACATGCTTCCAGATCTCTTTTGTGTTTCTTTAGTCGTTAGTTTGACTTCAGTTTTCGGTTTGCATACTAGTGTTTAGGATCTCTTATGTTTCTCACAATGCTGGAGTAAGATAACCCTCAACTGCAGCTGAAAACAAATCTGTCAGTATACATCCCTTCTAATGGCTGATTTCGTTTGTCTCGAACAAATTTGGTTGTGGATCACACTGAACTCAGCAAGAAGATTTTAATGTTCGAGTTACATCTTGCCACTGAGTTATTGTTTTCCTAAGGTTGTTTTGTCCAGCTGTGTCCATTCTTCTGACTGTATTCTTAGTTTCAAAGCCTGGAGTGCTTTCAGCTTTGGGATTAGAAAAATGGGGCTCCCTAATTTCTGCAGCAGTAGTCTTTGCAGCATTTAAGTATGATTCAATTTCTGCGGTTTTTTTAATTATGTAGTCCTCAGGTGCTGTAATTAAAGAAATAGGGCATTAATGAAATAAAGTTGTGATTCTCATGATTCACTCTTCTGGCATTTAGAGTGCCACTGGTCATAGTTGATCTGTCTTTCAGCAGTGGAGCCAAGACTTTGCAAGTTCTTTTAAGATGTATGGACTACTGCATGCAGACTTACGTGGGAACACAGTATTCTAAGAGTTAGGTCTCAGTCTAAATTCTGCAGATTACCAATGTACTCACAGATCTCTGAAAGGATATGGTATGGTGGTGGCAGCCAGTTGCCCTGGCAGCAGTGGTTCTTTTACCATAGTCTTGGTCTGTGTTGTCATGTATTCTTGGTGGAATGCCAAACTTCTTCTTAGGGAATTTTGACTAATTTTTGTTCTGCTAGTACATGTAACAAAATGGAGTAATCAAATAGCTCTGCTCCTCTCTTACACTACCAAACATGTTTATACGTTCACCACAAGTAAACAGACGTCACCTCTATTCTGAGTCCACTGAGCATCTGAGTAATCAGATGTGCATGTAAAGAGCATTACAATAATCCAGTTTAGAAGTAACTAAGCCAGTAACATAGACTGTGGCACGTTAGACGAGAATCTGATTAACTTTGCTTTCCCAGGTGAACCCAAAACACGTTTCATTTAGCACTTCACTGCTAGCACTTACTAAGCCTTCACAGTCAGAGGGACCTTTGTGAAATATGCTTCTCTGCATGATCCACTGCATGTGCTGTTCCTTCCCCACACTTCTATCACATGTTATTTTAAAAGGCTACTTTTTGGGCTCCTTGTTAAGTCAAGCAGTGATGGTAACTGGCTCATCCCTCAAGATGTTTTATTACAGGAACCAGACCCTGACACTGCAAACAGGCACTGGTTTCTTGCTCTACCTGCCCATCAAAACTGTCAAAGTTCAGTCAAAATCATCAGATCTTCAAAACGTGCAGTGTGTGAAATTGCTGCGTGGAGCAGTGTCCTCCTAGATACACAGTGCATTGCTGTGCTGGGCTGTGCCAAAAGCAGTAATGGGCAAAATGCAGATGGGAGACAGTGGAACAGGTTGCCCAGAAAGGTTGTGCAAGACCTGTCCCTGGACACGTTTGGGATCAGGCTGAAAGGGGCGCTGAGCAACCTGATCTAGCTGAATTGCCCCTGATTATTGCAAGAGGGTTGGAACAAGATGACCTTTAAAGGTCCCTTCCAACCCAAACCATTCTGTGATTTCGTGGAAGTGATTCATCCCCACTGTTTGGTTGAAATGACCATCGCGCTGGGCAATATGAAAGTTATGCAGTTAACCATATTGCTTAACCTAATGCATCAGTGAGGTGAGAGGAATTGGAGACCTTGTATGCAGATTCCAAAGGAAACAGAAGACTGTTTTTTTGGCAAGATTAAAGATGCCATTTGAACTTAACCAGAGAGAATTCAAGAACAAAGTCTAGTCCAGATGAGGTCAGTAGCAAAGACTGGGGAGGTCAGAGGTTACGAAGCCAAAGAGATGTAGCCAAAGGTCAGTGGTAGTAAATAAAGTCAGGAGAACAAACCCAGTGTCTGTGGCTATCAAAAGCATTTGAATTTTGCTGTCTGTATCAAATGTAAAAAAGAACAAACTAAGGAGCACTAGGGCTTTTATGGAGGAGATAAATAACCTGTGATGGAGGGGATCAACTGACAGCCTTACTGTTAAAACAACCATTAATGACACTTACTACCTTGTTATAATAAGAGCATAAAATACCCTCCAGATGATGGGAATTGCCCATATATGCTAAGAAAGAATACAAGGGAGGGCAGATTTCAGAAGATGTGGTTGAACCCCGAATATTTCATTTTATCAGAATTCTTTATCACAGGCTATAAACAGAAGTTAGTGATGGTATGAAGATTAGACATGGGGCAAGGAATGCAGTGTGGGGAGGGTGAAATTTCACTGTCATATGCTTAATGTCATTTGCAAGTCAGTGCCTAATAAATTGGGAAATGAACATACAAGCTTTTCAGATGCTCCAGTTTACTTAGAAGTATCCAAATTTTTGGAATCTTAAGTCACTGGAAGAGTGGTTTAAATTTAAAAACGGAAAGCTAACTAAAGGATAGGAAGAAAGGAAAGAGCTTAATGGTCACTGTTCAGGGGAGGAACCTGAGGGGTGACAACTTTCTCCCTGTTCCCCTCCCAAGAGTTCTGTGCTGAGATCAGTCGTACTCAGCATTTCCCTTGTGTTGTGGTGTAAGAAATGCACACAGTAATTTCCAAGTTTTTGAGTGCTGCCGTGTGGTCTTCAAGTAATAATACTGATGCTGATGATTTCCAGAAGGACTGCTGAGAAGCCTCACTATAGCTGTCATGTGTGGTTAAAGGTCTGGGTGGTTGGGAATGATCAAACTGTCATTGTGTGAAACTGAATTCAGAGCTGGCACTTGTAGTGTGGAGATAATGATTTCAGAGAGCTGTTGGTGCTAATTCTGAGATCTTTCCTATTTGCAGCAGCAGCCAAAAAAGCCACCAATGTTACCATCGTCAGGGTGGTGAGAGCAAGATAGAGAGTGCTGTGCATGGTCCTGGAAGCCTTGGGGCACTCACTGGTGGAGCACTGCATGCGGGTGTGGTCTCCCCATCCTGAGGAGAGTATGTAATGGAGTTACCGAAGATACAGAAGAGGCCTACTAAAAAGTTAGGGAACTGAACACAAAAGGCTGGAATGTTTCAGTCTGGGAATGAGGTGGCAGAAAAGGGGGCATGACTATTTACAGAACTGGGAAAGCAGTAGATGAGGGGAATGTGCAGTGATAATTCTCCAAATTTTGCAGTTAGAGCTCAGGGGCACTGGATGAAGCTGGTAGGCGATTTAAAGCAGATGAACATTGTAGTGAGCTTCTGGAACCTGGTCCTGTGGGGAATTGTGGAAGGAGTTAGTGTCAGGAGGGTTAGAAAGAGGTTAAAAAAACCACGTGCACAACTGAGCCGTGAACAAATACTGAAGGAAAAGGACTTCAGTGCCCCTGCTGCAATAGCTGGGGTTGCTGGAAAAACACAAAAGGTGTGCACAATAGGTTTATATCATATCCCTAGATAACATTTGCTGTTGCCAGTGGTGAAGGTAGTGTTAGATGGAGCATTGGTCAGACCTAGAAATTTGTATGTTCCAGTTAGGAGCATGAGGAATAACATCCTTAAAATGAGCAAGAAAAGGATGGAAAACAATATTGAATTATACTGGGTATTCCGTTCCTTGGGATGTTGTGGTTCTGTACGTTTTGTCAACAAGCATTTTGCTAGAAATGTGACAGTTGCTTCAGAATCGCTGCTGTGCTGCGTAGCTGTGGCAGTGCTGGGGAAGGTCAGCTACGACTTGGAAAATGCTGCTGCACAGAACATGCTCTGCTAAACCAGCTGTTCAGAAGCACCGAGTCTCCTTTCTAAAGGACTTACGAAGAAGCTTTCAAACTCTAGCTCGTAAGTGACGTGGAGGATCAAAATTTAGTTCAGGTGAATGAAAAGATTTGAAAAGGAAAATGAGTTCATTGACCAATGAAAAGTTCACTTTACTGTAACTGTTGTCCTTCATTATAGTTTTAGATTTGTTTTATTCAGTCTCATGCATCTTAACTTAATTACAGTATAGAGTATTGCATATTGGTGTGTAGCATGAAGCAGGAAGCTGGTTTTAAGACACCAGGTTCTTGGAAATTAATTGAATTATGACTTTACTGTTGAAGAGGGAAAAAAAGCCAGACATGGCATGGTGCCCTAGTTCATTCAAGATTTTGTTGGTATTTCTAAATACATTAAAAACACCTGAAATATTTGTTAATTTATTTCTTATACAAAAGGGGAACATTTGTGTTGTCATGGTTAGGTTTTTACCAGCTTGAGCTGGCTCGGCAGCCCACTTCCAGTTTCTGTTGGGTGCCAGAGTTCAGCCAGCCTGAGTGTAAATGGGTCTCAAAGCAGGCATATGGCTGCAGGAAATAAAATCCTGTTTGAATAAATACAATAATTTCTTATCTCATGGTCATTTTAACATTTTCAATGAAAGGGGTAAGTGAAGGTAAGTGGAGGTGGGTCGAGTTACAGCGTCGGTTTGTACTGTCTGTGCCTGCAACTCGTTCTTTCTTTCTGAATGGCTCATTTTTAGCCTTATGGCTTCTGATAACTGCAGCGATACTAAGGTGACTCGCTCTTTAATTTTTGAATTTCCAGTCAAGAGTATGTGAGAGTCTGGCCAACAATGAAGTGTTCAGGGAGAAAAAGATCCTTCCAGACTAAAAAACTGTTTCTGTTATCATAGACATAGTTTTGGAGGTTATGGTTTCTTTGGTAATGCCACCATGTCATCATCTGAATTTAAAAAATGGGAATTAAAAATGCATTGTCTAAAACACTCAGTTCTGAAAGCTGACTGTGACAAGCGTAAAGTTGCTCATTTAGTGTTGCTCATAGTACTTCTGTGTCATTTTAGATGCGTTATCTTCATGGGACTAAGCTATGGAGCAAAAACCTCTTGAAAAAATACCTGTTCCAAGTGAGGTTTTTACACTGTGATAGTACTGGCAGCATTTCAGACTTCACGGTGCTGAATGAAGTGTGGTGCATTGTAAAAAATGAGACATTTTTGAATCACCAGGTTATGAGAATTATGAATCTAAGTAAGCGGCATTTTCTTCTTTTCACATTTCTTTTGTTTTTGTGCAGGTCCTCATGCTGAAACCGCCAGTGGATGCCAGAATTTGCAGTGTGGTTTTCGGGCCTGCTGCCGCTCTGGCGAATGACCGCTGACTTCTGATCTTTCAGTCTACTTCATTTAGCTGAGCAGGCTTCCTCTCATGCACTTTACTTACAGTTCGCATCTTGTGTTAACAATCCTTGGAGTGAGACTTGTTATACTAGCCTGACCCTGCCCACAACTTCAAAATCTTAATTATGAGTGTACTGTACAGTGTTGTAACAATCTCACAACCTCATTTGGCTTGAAGGGTGTTGGGTTTTATTTTACATAATTTGGGGAAGATGGGAAAATCTTCAGATTTTTTTTAATGCCACTTTATTCCAATTTTGGCACTTAAATATACTTTACTGAATTATTTTGTGTTAGGTGACCTTCTTTTTTTAATTTTGAATCCGTAAGTACAATATAAACCTCTGCAGAGAATTTGAATTGTATTGTTTGCATTTGGGTAACAATTATACATCTTTAGGAGCCTTGTTTCTTCCCCTTTCCTCTCATACTGAAGTCGTTCTTTATATTGCAAAATTAGGGAAATTGCCACCTTCCTTTTGCATTTGGTTTTGTATTTGGGCTTGAAAGACATACTCAAATAAAACATTCCCACCAATAAAAAAAGTGTATGCAGTAGTTGAATGTCCATGCTTTTAAGGTATAAAGTGCCATGCCAGAAGGCTGCAGAGCTGGGGCTGGTGGGTGGGTGTTGTCATGGTTACAGAGCTGTGAACTGTCCAGTATGTGTGGGGCTTTTGGTTGGTTTTTATGGTTCCCATGACTGTGCTAAGTTGCATTTTTGAAACAGCTTCCAAGAAAGTCAGGTTTCATTAACTGAACTCCGTGAAAGACAGCGATACATTTTTCCCCTTGCTTTGATAGTTTAAAAGAGTCCTCTCTGGACAGTAGAGACTGGCAGGGAGCAGAGAATCTGTTGTGATGAGTGAAACGTGTGCTAGGAAGAGATGAGTAGTGTATGAGTAGTGTGTGTGTGGTGGTATGGGGGAGAGCCCACTGTGTGGTGGATGAGTACCATAGCCCAGGGCAAGTTGTAAACTCCAACGGCCACCTGCTCATGAGTGGCACAGTTGTAGGCTGTTTTTTGTTCTCTAGCAGAGGGGGGGCAGGTGGCTGCTTGTCTAGAAGGCAGACAGGTTTTTCTTTTCTTTTTTCCTATCCTGCCTAATTTTTAGGACTGACAATACAGCAAGTAATTTTTATCTGTTTTCCTAATTGGGTAAATTCTTTTGAGTAGTATTTATTTAGAACAGCAGTCATGGTGACATAGTAGCTTTCAAGATTCTTGGTGTCTGGGAAGTTGGTGTGCAGGCAGAGCTGGAGATTACAATAAACTGCAAGTTTTGGCACCATCTTGGTCACACTAAACTGAAGAGTAAGATAAGAAAAACACCAGTGAGTTTAGACTTACTGTGGAGTCAGCTGGTGGTGGTTAACACTGAGTGTGGCCCAGAAGCAGAATGTTCAGTGCTCAGTTTGAATCCTACAGAAGGACACCACTGATCCAGCAACTCTATCTTCAGGGAAAATGCACTGAATGTGCCCAAAGGTTGATGGATCACCATTTATGTGAGGCTGGGTGAGGCTGTTGGTAACAATGTGCAGTGGGCTTGCTTGTATCTCTGTCCCAGAGCTTTCCTTTGTGAGGCTGGCAAGGCACAGCCACAGCAGCTTCTGCTTGCTGCTAGTTGGTATTTTCTGTGCAGACTGGTAGAGACACAACTGAGGATGGAATGAGCTGCAGCTACACTGTGGACTAAACCTGGGGGATGTCATCAGTGTTCAGCAAAGCATCAAGTGATGACAATGTACTGTCTAGTGGGGTCTGTAGAAGGGAGGGAACCTATGGCAGCAACCCCTGACTCTCAGCTAGTCCATGAGTGCTGAGAGCTGGCCAACACTATAGTGAGGCCACTCATGATCATCTTTAAAAGGTCATGGAGATCAGGAGAGGTGGCCGAGGACTTCCAGAAAGCAAATGTCACCCTGGTCTTCAAAGGAAGACTCAGGGAATGACTGGCCAGTCAGCATCACCCCTATCCCTGAAAGGCAGTGGAGTATCTCACTCTGGAGGCCATCTCTATTCGCATGGATGACAAAGGGATCAGGAATAGTCAGCATGGATTCACTGTTTGACCAACCCTCTTTCCCTCTATGATGAAACAACTACCTGGCCAGATGAGGGGAGGGGAGTGGATACTGTCAACCCTGACTTCAGCAAGGCTTTCAACACTGTATCCTACACACCATCCTTATGGGCAAACTCAGGAAGTGTGGGTTGGATGAGTGGACAGTGAGGTGAATTGAAAACTGGCTGAACAGCAGATCCTAGAAGGCTGCCTGTCAGTAGTGGTGTCCCCCAGGGCCCAATACTGGGCTCACTTATTATTTAACTTAAAAGTGACTGGGCTGAAGGTCCAGATGCCTTTTCAGCAAGCTCACTGACAACATGAAGCTGGGAGGAGTTTTGGGCTGATCCCCCTGAGTGCTGTGCAGCCCTTAGTAGGACCTGGGCAGGCTGGAGAGATGGGCAGAAAGGAACCATCTGAAATTCAACAAAGGCGAGTGCAGGGTCCTGATGAATGCTCTTCCTAAGCTCAACCCATTGTCATTTTTACTTGGAAGAGTTTGATTAGCAATGTAACAGCAGGAAAAGGATGTATATTTATATCAGTATTAGTAGCATAACTACTTACATACTAGTAAGTGAATTTGATTTTTAGTAAACTATTCTTTTGATAATCCTTTACTTGCAAGTTTGCTAACTTGCAGACAAGCATTTCCTACTCCTAAGTAATTTAATCAAGTTCTTCTATAAAAGAAATGAACTTCTGCTTAATGTTTGGTATAAATATTTATTAAATCCTTCATCTTTAAATTCTTAAGAAAATTTCTTACACCTCTGGTGTAATGGTGCTGGCATTATACAGATATAAAATATAGAGTAGTATATGAGGCAGCCTCTTAAAAATTGAAGTATGGCCTTCACTGATGGCTCTTTGGTATATGAAATTTATTCATAGCTAAAAATTCAGGAACTCAGGTACAGGAAAATTTTTTTATTTACAAGTGTGGTTGAAGAGGAAGAAGGTCTGTAGATAAACTGACTAGCTAAAAACACTCTTGAAGAGATGCCAAGGAGGCATTTTACTCTGCACTGTCACTTACATGTGGACATGTGTAATGCTTTTAAGAATGTGAGGTCCCACAGGGAGCTATAAAAGACTATATAAAAATCACCTATTAGTACTCGAAATTTAAGCTGTCCGTCTCTTCCTTAGCAGTAATTAGTATCTTCAGTGGTTTTAGGGCAAATAAAGCTACTAAAAATAATGTTCTCATTTGATTTTTAAATACTTGGACTAGTTCAGCAGTGAGAGTAATCTTATATTTACATGTATATAAGCAAAATTCTTGCAGTATTCTGACTGGTTTGTACTACCTATTTCGCACAAGTGAAGCAACATAAATCCATATAGAGAGAACATTTTGGGGATAAGCATGAATATACACAGCTAGAGCAAATTCAACATTGGAAACATCAATGGTGTGAACTCCCGTGCTATGTACGGCTTCTATTAAAGGTCTCACTTCAGAATATGGCATATGAATAGGAAATCCAGAGACCTGGGAAGAAAAAAGAGGAAAAAAACATGTAAGAAGAAAAGGTGAAGGCACCTGAATAAATACATAGTTTAAAAAAATTTACATGCTGAGTAAAACAGATTATCTTCTCTATTGCCAGCCTGAGGAGATGCAATAGAAGAACCTATGTTTGTATTTTGATAACACCTCCCTCTTTCACACACTCCAGGCAAGCTTCTGACATTTTTCCTCTTTAATTTGGTTTAAGTTCAAAGTGAAGTTCTTTAGAATCCGCTACAATAAAGTTACATTAATGAACACACAGCAGAACTTCATTGCTTTTTTGTCTTGTGGTGGTTTTAAATCATTGTGTTCTCCTGGCTGGGGATTTGAGCAAATGTCTCCTGCCCAACAGGAACTGAAACCTCAACTCATTTTGGAGCTGGCCAGAGTTGCCAGTACTGACACAGGTGTTCCATGTGGGAAGCAGAAGGCCCTTCCAACAGCCTGGAGGAAGAATGCACAGGCACATCAGTGGCTGCAGTGAACACATCAGTCAATTCTCTTCTTCTGTCTTTAGAGAGTGAAGCGAAGACTGAAGAAAAGCATCTTGTGTGGGCTCCTGCAAGTAGACTGTGTAGCACTACTCAGCACCAGTACCAGGTTCCTGCTGACCCTGAGAGCTGCTGCACCAATCAGCCCCACAGCAGCTGCTGCTGGGAGACTGCACTCATGTTCATGTATTGGCAGCAGTGGCAATTGTGCAGCAATAAAACAACACTGCACCCAATTAACTTTACATCCTTATGTTCAGCAGAAACTTCTTATCTTCAACATTACAAATGAAATAAACCAGATCATCACTCCTTCACTCTATAAATGTTACAATGGTTTATCTTTGGTATGAAATCCCTTGTGAATTTTGTAGTAGAAGAAATAACCAGCCTAGGACACTCTTCTATACCACAGAATGGCGATACTAAATCCTAGGGATTTCACTTCTTGCTTCTATGCACAAGCCATTTATGTTCACAAGTGTACCCTGTAATCTCCCAGCTGTTTCTGCAGCTCTGCCTGATGGTCATCTTCTACATCTTTGCCTTGGTTTTGTTCCAGCAGCGGCAAAAAGTTACGGAGGGTGGAGGTGCAGTATCTGTTCCAACGTGTTGGACGCATTGGTCTCCATTCCATAATCTTATCTTTTAATATTTTTTCAATCCTGCAATAAGATAAGACTGGTTATTACAATTCTAGTATTAGACATCTGAACTAATCTCCCTTGGCAGACAGTACAGATTCTGAGAACCACAAATGACCTCAGTTAAACTTACTGCTCACTAGAAGTGCAGAGAATTCAACACAGCTGTGTAGTAATGTCTGCATTGTCAGTGACTGCATGGAAGGCCATGGGCTTACAACCCCCTTTTAGTTTACACCCCCTCCTCTCATCCTCCCACACCATTTTGCTTTTTGGGAAATGGTAGAGCAATGATTGATTAGTTCTTTCTAGCTGGCAATCTCTATTGAAGAAAAACAATTAAAAAAAGCCCTGAAACAATAGCTTCTGATTTTTTAGGCCATTCTCCTGGCCTTTAAAGCAGGTTTTTAGGTCTAGGCATGACTGCCTAGGAATGCTTTGGTGTCAGCACTGATGGCACTTGTTTTGGAGATAGAAGTACCTGCTCTGTAGTTCCAATGCAGCAGCCTTATCCGAATGCTCATAAGTTAATTCTTCAGGCTAGCAATAAATAAAACAAATATTAAAACATGCAATCTCCTTCTAGACATATAACAGTGTAACTTCAGCAGTTTCTGCCTTGATGATGCTCACAGGAATTTACAATTATGCTAAAATAATATATTCTTTAATAGAGACATGATAAAAGTTTAACTAGATATTTGTGTGTAATGCTGGGGGTTTTTCCTGTACAGAAATGTATGGCCTTTTACTTAGGATGTTCATACAGCTTGAAAAAATGCCATCTTAGCCATGAGACAAAAGTCAACATTTTCTTTATACTACCAAGCAACTACTGTAGATATATTTGTGTCGAAGATACATCCCATTTACTTCACTGTTGTCCTGAGATCTTACATGGACAGTTAGAGGGCAAAAGCATTAATTCTGTATAAAATCAACTTTTTGCAGTATTCTTGCTTTCATTTTTTAAAGGAGTAAGTGGGAAATCTTTTTTAAAAACCAATGCTATTACATAAATATACTTAACCGAAGAAGTCCAAGGAATTTAGTATCTGCTTCTTTCTACCAAGTCTGTGATGTCTCAACCCCTCAAACTGAGTTGGCAATAGATCCATCAATACCTGAATGCTGCGGAGACCAGGGAATGGCAAACTTCTTGAAAAGAAAGGCTTCCAATGTTTTGGTTTGCTGATATCAAAATTTATCCTTCCCGGGGAATCATATTCTTGTATATTAAACCAAATCTACAGGAAAGCAAATCTGGCTTAGCTGTCACCATATAATCACACCTACAGAACACATTCCACTTACACAGCAATAAAATACTATATAATGTTAACCTCCTGTAGCAATTCTTTCTGCTGTTCTGAGCTGCATTTCCATCCCTCTGGACTACTGCATGAGTCTCTTCTGAATTCTGATTAAATTCCTGCAAGAGCCCAGCCCAGTGCAGCTGTGGCTGTGATGCCTGGTAGCTGCTGCACCCTGGCACCACTGCTCTTTTAAGTGTATCTTGCAGAATACAAGCAGAGATTGCAGACACACAAGACACAGCTCCTGTGTACATTTTGTCAGCAGGTGGAACCCATGTCTTGCACTCCCCTTCTTTACAGACATTCATTTTGGCCTCTGCGCCAGTCTGGAGCATGCAGGCACTGTAGGATTCTTGTTCAAATAACCTTTAAATAACTATTGCTAAGGCTGTAAAATGTACCAGCAATTACTATGTAATTGTGCTAATCAATGCGTGCAACCCTTTGTAACTGAGGTTCTGTGTAGATGCTTCCAGGACAGCTGGTTCTGCCCCAGTTGGATGTGAGGTGGTGTGGCTATGGTGCAGCACACCTGCTCAGTCTCACTGAGACTGGAATTAGTTGCCTTGAAAGGCATTGTGCTCTGCAGTTCAAGTCAGTGCTCAAGTCCTTAGCTGCTTCTTCCAGCAATTAACAATTGAGTTACAGTTTCCTTAACTGTAGCTTTAGTACTGCTTAAAAAAAACCCAAGCCAAACAACTCTGCCACTCCCCAAAATGCTTTTAGTGAAAGAACTGACTACTTTTCAAATGAATGTGCTTTAGAATATTAAATTCTCATCTAAAGTCATGATCTGTGTTTAGAACAGAACATAGAAAATTAAGTAACAAAACGCATAATGCGTGGCATTCCAAAAAACTGATGAGCAAACTTTCAAACTCAACTTCCAGCTTCCATTCAAATAAACCCTAGGGTTCTTTTTGTAAGTTTGCCCTCTGTTTCCTCATTTTCAGACTTTCACACATCTTTCTACCTCGTTATCATGTCCCTGTTTGTGTCCCCAGAATGTGTGAGGTCTGGCTTTCAGCCGAGTCAGGGAATGCTGCTGGCAGGACAGCTCCCAGGGTTTCTGACCCTCCCAGCACAGGCTCAGCTCCCAGTCTGTGGCCTCTCCTTCACCTGCCCAGAGCAGCACAGCTCTTACAATCTCTTCTCTCTCCCCCCACTATCTTGGAGAATTTACAGCCACACAATGAATAATATCATGAACATGCACTAGTATTACCTGTGTATTTGCAAATAAATGGGAGGACTTGATGCCAGGCAGAAAATGTGTATCGTTTTTGTGTCCTGAGGTGCCAGCTCTGTGTTGTGTGCATTGATCCATTCGGGCTGTGCCCAGTGTCACATGGGCAACTTAAGTGACTCCTTTATACTTTGTTTCTCATTTTCCAGTCACATTTCACCTGCAAACTATTATCTTTGGGGGATGACTACTCCTCAGCTAAGCAGCTGTAATCTTAGGCCATCCACTCTGGGAAGCATGTAAGTAAAACTCACTAATGAAAAATATTAACAGATCTCTTGATCCACCTAAATGCTGATTTAAAAAATCTTTCTTATTTTAAGTATCTAAAGTAGCTGAAAAACCTACTTAAGATTGAATAATATTGCTAATAAATGATAGCCTAAATACAGTTACAATGATGAACAAATGATGCGAAAGATTTAAAAAAAAAAAATCAAATTATTGACCCTTACGTGTATAGAAATGTGACAAGACTGGGCACACTTACATTATCACAGCTGATCAGACAGCACACATTTTGTAAGGGGCAGAAAGTATCATACTGCCCATAAAAACATCCAGTACTGGGATTCCAAATTACATATTGACTTTGTTCCAAAGTTAATACATATGCAGTTGGTCCCTAGGAAGGAAAAAAATAAGGTATGAGAAAGATGTTTGAAAGCTAGCTACAAGGACAATATGTTTGGTATTCTTTGGAATACTAAATTTTTACTATTGAGATTGACAGTGCTTTCTAGGACAAACTGCCTGGAAGAATTTACAGGTTCATTACAGTTCAACACTTACATAATAATGTGGCAGAGAAATGTCAGACATACAGAGCTCCAAGCCATTCTTAACGTATAGATTCTGAAAGTTGTCTTGTTCCAGCTACAACCAGATGTGAAATTCCACATACAGGAATGTTTACCAGATGCCACCTCAGTACCAACACGTCCTACTTGGCTACTGCCACAGCTCTCATCCACAGGCAGTCTCTGAGCTGAAGGACTTCCAGCTGGGCAGCGCACTCTGTGCCTCAGCCATCAGCCTTCCTCACAGGCACGTAAGGAATTTCCCAGCTCTCTTTATATTTTCTGTCAGGAATCCCTAAACTGCTCTTCTATGTTCTTGTCATCTCCTATATTGTCCAGGTATCTTGAAATACCTGGAATAAATCCCCTCCTTACAAAACGTTTCATTAATGACTAGCATCTCCATCAGATTTTCAGGGGAAGGAATGTATCTGAGTACCTGTTCCTGTCACTGCAGTATCTCAGAATGTGCTTAAGAAATCAGCTTGGACAGAAGTTTTTACCAAAATTCTCTGCAGCAAAACTTTCACATGTACATAGAAATTTGCATTACAAACAGTTACCACTGTTTTGAAAAGAGCAGTATTGGTTACTTGGAAATCTGAGTGCTTCCCTGAGAACAAAGGCATCTCCCAAGGGGCAGAACAACCTCAATGTTTCAGTTCTGGGCCAGTCTGAGACAAACTGCTGCCGCAGTGGCTCCCAGCAGCCCAAGGCAGAGCAGATGCCTCACCTGCCTGCATTACAGTGGGCACAGGGAGAGGGACTTGTCCAGTCTGAACCAACCCATCTTTGCTATTGCTGCAGCTCTGCTATCAGCCAGAGAGAGAATCAGCAGATGTGTGTGACCATTAACAATCCCTGGCATGCCCCTAGCCCTCTCCTATCACCTCTGAACCTGTACCGAATCCCACACAAACTCTGTCACAGTCTTTGTATCCATGACTGAGCCGCTGTGAAGGGACTGTCTCCATCAATTTGTCCTGAATGCACCATTTATACAAGCCAAAATCAAATCAAGGGTTACAGATGCTTGGTACTGTATTATGATGAGAACTACTACCAGTTTAAGCATGGAAACAGAGATCCAGGAAAAAACCCCAGACATATACTAAGATATACTTTCAATTTTTTATTTGCTTCTCTAAAAAGAATCAGTTCCCAGCGCCAATGTTTAGATAATATCCTGGAAAAACATCCCAGCAATAAACAACTATCCATTGCTGGGGGCCAAAGACTTCACAGAATAAAAGACAATACTTAGGCCATATGAAAGAATCTTCTTACCTCAGGAATAGCATTTCCAATGATAAGCCAGGCTTTTTTCCCCATACCAAGAAAATAATTACACAAGAGCACGGCGTGTTCTTCCTCATCACCCGCCAGAAGATAAAGAAATTGCTAATTGAGGTATTAAAAAAAAAAAAAAAAGGTCTTTCTAGGCAGTTACCAACTTACAACATTTGATAATGTTTCTTAACATATCTGAAGCAAGGTGTCCTCTCAGATCTTTGCAACTGATCTTTACTGTTTATTGGTCACTGCTTCAACACAGGATGAAGAGTGAATGGTGTGAGAATCCATGAGACCTGAGATTTTATCACAAGAACCAGGGTCTTTGTCTTTTTCAGAAAGACAACTTTTCAGGAAAGTTCTGAGATGATAAAAACGTCAACTATGATCAACAATGTCTGCTGTTATTCTCTAAATGACAGGATTTATGTGACAGAGAAGGCTAAATATCCCATTACTGCTGACACTACATGCAATGTCTTTTTTGCAGTTCCTTGGAATGACAATGATCCATTTTAAGTCTAATTGTAAAGTCTCCATCAGTCAGCATCCCTTCACTTGTGCATGACTATGACATTATGGACTGGTTTATAACAGAAAACACAGGAGATGCTTTAAAGCCCTAAGGTATTCTTAGCTACTTTCAACCTATCAAAGATAAAATTTTTGGCTCAGATCAGAATGAGCAACTTTTTTCAAGCTTTGGTCCTTATTCTTTGAAATAAATGGCTCAAAGAAAAATAGTCCTCACAATAACAGAATCACAGAATAATTTAGGTCTGAAGGGACCTCAAGAGCTAATCTACTACAACCTCCCCCCACAAACAGTGGCCACTAGGATGTTACATCACATTCAAGAGGATAAAGAACTTCTGTTTAATGCATTGCTTACATCTGATGTACTCCATAAATCACAAATTCCAGCAAATGACACACTATCTGGCAAAAATGGAATCAAAGCAACATATCGAGCCACCAGTTCCTGCAAGAAAACAAAACAGAGCAAGTCATCCTTTAATTCACAATGCTCTGGTGTTATTATACTAGATGTGAAGAATATTGCTGTTTCCACTCAATGACAAAACACTGAATAACCTCGTTACAGTAGCAGTTAGCTCATTTTAGAACTTGTATCAAAGACTGATACGATTTACTGCCACTGAGGTTTGGCATAATTCTTTGTCTTTTAAAGGACAATACTCATTAATGTATTTACTTTTTTCCCCTGAGAAGACAAATAATATTTTACAGTATCAGTATAGTTGGACTTACCGTGTATTACATAGTCACTACTACTTTATTTTGTATCTGTAGTTTTTCCTTTGCAAAAGGTGTAGCTGTACAGGAGAGACACAAAGCTGGGATTTGCTTATGTGCACATGCACAGGCAAACAAACATCTTGAAATCTGTATCCCAGAGACTTTACAATCTTTTCTAAGTACTTACTGCTGCTGTTTGAGATCTATTTGGGACAGCATCAAGAAGCTCCTGTGGTGGATTCAGAGGTTTGATATATCTGGTAATAAAAACTGTTTTCCCATCAAGGTCAATTACAGTTGTTAGGCACTGGCGGCTTGGAAACTTTGATGTACATTCAGCTTCATATTTTTCTGCTGCCTGGAGCAGTTTCTCATCTTCTTGGGTATCAAACTTCAAAAGACAGTAGAATTTATACAAAAGCAGTTTTATTTATAGTTTGAACTTAAGTCTTTACTATATTTGGCGATATTTCACCACTTAGAGGACAATAAAAAGAGTGTTAAATTCTTTCCTAAGAGCATTTTTAACTTGCCTTGTAGTATGAAGTTTTACTTACAGACATATAAGAAAGGTCAAGGCAATGGAAAATCAGGTAATTTGCATTTACTTATGAATGCCCATAATGATCTATACATATAAGCTGGCTTTATTAAAGCACTGAAAGTTATGGCCAAGTAGCACTGTGGGGATAAGGATGTAACACCACATATTAAGTCAAAAAGTAAACAATTATGGTTAGGTACTAATCCTACGTGCTATTCCCATAGCACTCCATTAAAACCACAATTGACATCATGCATAAAATCCCAGTGATTTTTATATAAATAATACTGCAACAACTCTGCTCAATGCCAAAATATTTGCAGAGAAGGTTCAAGTGATTTTTAGATGAATCCTTATAATTCAGAGGTGTCTAAAATTTCCACATTTTTAAATGACATTTTTCAGAAGCCAGTGTAGGACTCAAAAGCACATATTAATTATATAACAATGACAATTATTTTGTCATGTTACCTAAGATGTCATCTTTTAAAGGTATTAGGATTGGTCAAAATTATCTACTTAGAATTCCTTGTATACTTCTAGTGGTGCTGAGAATTAAAGTTCATCCTTCATAATATTTTTGCTTAAAATAAGCCACTTTTGTAATTTGTTACTCTTCTTCTCAAACTAACCTGAGGTGGACAGCTGGGCACTGCCCTGCAGCTAGAATCTCCAAGATAGCAGAGAAGGCAGACAGTGGTGATTCTTCTCAACCACAATTAACAGCAGAAAAGTACAGCCTCTGGCACATTGTAAATTTAAATGTAGCAATTTACTGCAAATATTACTGGCAAATAAACAATTACTATGTCACGGTCAAGTAACACGAACTGCAAAAAGGTTGCTGAATGGCACAAACCCAAGCTAAATTTTAAACTGGGAACAACATGAATATCTCAACTGATTTGTTAATATTGTACCTTCTTAAGCATTTCATTCATCTATATAGAGGTTCAGGAAGGACAGCAGAAAAGAGAGGAAAAACAAGTAAAGAAAAAGAAAAGGTATAATTAAATTAAAGTAAAATTATGCTTAGCATCCTAAAACACTACACAAGCATTTCAAATTATCTGCAGGCCAGGAATAGGAAGAAAAGATGGCAAATTATTTACTTAGTTATTTTCATTTTTCGCCAAACTCTTTCTATAATAAGTGTCTGTATTGCATCTGGAGAGTTGCAGCAAAGAATTGTAGCAACTATTGTTGTTAGTCTATGGCACATCTGGTTTACTAATGAAACTGAAAGAAATAGCAGCTGCTGTTTAGAAATTATGTTCAAGATCTGGAGGCATGCATGAAGCCATAAATAATATATGCTCAATAATAATAAATGCTCATTTGAACAGTATAAACACAGAAGCAAGAAAATACCCTTTGCACCTGTCACCTCCTTTTTGTCCACTGTTCACAAATACTCACATGAATGCTTAATTGTTTACAAAAGTACAGGGAAAAACTACATGCTCACAGATATGAATGCAAATTGGCTTTCTCTTAAGACTAAAATTAGATACCTGAGCAAAGTTATTTCTCATGCATTAAGTGCACATCTCACTTAATGGTGCATCTAATTAAATTGAACTGAGATAAATAATTTGAGATAAACCACTCCAAATTTGTAGGAATGTCCTGTACTTGCATTCATGTGTTTTGGTACACTGAGGAGACCTATTAATATGCATCTCAAGAACTGCACCACTGGAAACAATGAGCAAGAGTATGATGAATTACTGATTAGGTACCTTCTCTCTGACAGACTCTCCAGGGATGAGCTGTGGTTCAATGGTAATAAACAGTGTTATATACGAGCCCTCGCTCAGATTTCGCACAGAATCGTAACCTCTCTCCATTCCCAGGTTCTTTTCTTTGCTGTAGCCAAGGAGGACTGGAGGAATATTGACCTTAAATGTACCATCAATCTACAACAGATATAGAGAAATACTTCTCATTAAAAGCAAAAAAGCGAAAGTTCCCTCTCACATAAATTTGCTACTTGTGTCCACATACTTTCTTCTTTTGATTGTTATTTTAAGTCACAAAATAATAATATGAGAGAATATGATATTTATGTTGATTAACTGTGGGAAAAACACGAGATATCACATTGTTAAGTACATTAATCACAACTTTCAGCCTCTCTTGCATATTATGAACACTAATAGTTAATAAAATGGAAATCATACACACTAGTTCACAGAGAAAGAAAGAGTGCCAGCCTTTCACCGTTTTTCTTTCAAACAGCAAACTCTATCTCCATGGCTCCATTTAGTGGAAAAATGAAAAAATGGCAAAATCCGGGTTGCAGGACTATGCTTCTCAAGGCAGTAGCAGACCAAGGGGCCTTTGCCTATGAGTGACGTGGGAATGATGTTCCAGCATCTCAGAGACGGAACCCCCTTCCACGCAGAACCTACGGATGTTTCTTGGGTGGAACTGGAACTGGGCCCATTTATCCAGCTTCCCCACAGAAGTGCCCTGACAGACTCACCAGTGCTTTGCAGCTCCCCCTGCCACCACAAACAGAGAATAAGGTCTTTCTGAAGGGCTGGGTGAGACAAGAGACGGCAGGCCACACACTTGCTTGGGCAGGTTTCAACAGTGGAAGCACCCAGTTTTAAGAGAAAAGCAAACAAATTAAGCTCCTGATTCAGACACAGTTAAGGCAACTGCCACCAGAAAGGGTATCTTCAGTGGATGTGGAAAATGAACAGATGACTCACTGGCATGGCTCATCAAACATTTAAGAACAAAATTAAGTTTTGATGAGGAGAAAACTAAATATATCACTCAAAATTTCTGCTGCAGTATATTAGAACAGGGTGATGAAATGCTTCATTTACTACTGAAATTTAATTGCTAGATGCACCTTGGTATAACCACTGTGCTGTTCAGGCTTTTTCAAATTCCATATGAAATCCTGTTCAAATGCAAAGAATCTCTGCTGCTGGGAAGATCTATACAAGCACTCACACTATGCTTAGGCAATCACAAGCCCCAACACCTCCTCAAAGGAGTCAGAAGTGTATCTGACAGGAATTCTGGAGCTACTCTGGTTCTACAACAGAAAGACCAAGAAGAAGTATGGAGAACAGAGGTTGCCATCAGCATGGGAAATCCTCAGAGATGGATTGTGGATGGTGGCTGTGTCCTTCAATACGTATTGGTAAGCAGTCTGCTAACATGTCAAGTCTGCCCATTAAGTCTCTCAGGACTGTGAGCAGACACACTTCTCAGGTGAATTTCATTCATTCAACATGGAACAATTCCCTAAAAATGAGCATCAGATCTTGTTGTTTCTTGTTTGTTGACCTATAGCAATGGTGGTCACATGATGTGACACTGTCTGCACAGGATGGCCAAAGACTCAGGAAAAGAAGGTCAGACCTTAACTACTTACTCCTTCTTTAAAATCAGTGTAAGCTTCACTACAAAGGGAACCACAACCCTCAAACAGATAAATTAACTGGTTAACCTCCCAAGCTGAAGAGAGCATATTATTAATGATCTAGCAGAAACAAGTGGACTAAGCCTGTTTAGACATACACTGTCCAAAACTCCTCAGCAATGAAAAGAATCCCATGCTTTCCTGAATCCCACGACAATTACGTGCTGTTATGCCTTGCAGACAGCCCAAGAAAACCACTTTGATCATCAAGCACTGAACTTAAGTTAAATGAGACTCCTATAGATTTACCCTCCACCCAAAGAATCCGGGAGGCTCACAGTATGTCTTGAAGTCCTTAAGGTTCTGAGAAGTGCCCCATACAGCCAGAGAAGAGCAAATGAATGTGTTGTCAGGAATGCAACTGATGTCTCTTCATGAACATTCTGACTTTTGTGAGAAGATGATTTGATCTACACATAAAAGCACCTGCCATGCAGAGGAAGTCCTACAGCATTATTACAATGGAATAGGACTATCAATGGAAAGAATTAGTTTCCTTACACTAAGTCCAGGATGAGTGGCTGGACAAAAAAAGTCTTTCCTCCGTGAAGAATAGCATGTTTTACTATTACTCCCAAGACTAACTGTTGCTATTTCTCAAAGAAAGCTTCCCTTTAAAACTTCTAAAAATGGAAGAAAGAAGGGACTAGGAGAGGCAAAGGTAAAAATCTGGTGATTCAGGAAAAGTTTGGTCAAATTTCCTCACCTACCTAGGTGATTCTATTCCTAGTTCATCTATCAAGGCTGTGCAATACCAAAGCCTTCAAAAGCCTTTGAGAAAACCATCTTAAAAATCTGCGCTTTTAACCTCACTACTGAAGGAAGCCAGGCTGCATTGGCACTGTTGAGTACGTTTTGTTTATCTCTTCTCCCTTCAAAACCTTGAACTTACTGGCAAATACTCACCAAATCTGTCAAAAAAATCCCAGTGGTTTCAAAGACATCTTCAAACAATTCCGTAAAAATAAACTAACAATTACAAAGAATATAATTAAATCTGACATTCCATTTCCAGCCCTTTTCCATTCTCAGTTCTATATTTTACTTCAAGTAAAATCACTTACCCTTGCTTGAAAATATATGGTAGTAAATGGAATCTTAACACATCCCAGCCAGTGTCTCTCAATACGAGTGTGGATTCCACTTCCTCTTTCACGATCATCCTATTGAAAAGTTGCCCAACATAACACTTTGTAAGACAGCTTCACTTCCTTTAATTCAATCAACAATTTAATGAAGGCATTAATAAATTTCTGTAGTAAAAATTTTATGTAAGTATCAGTTCCATTACTAGTGCAGCAGTATTATTCTGCACACCTTTCAGGCACACCAGATACTGAAAACCTGTAAGAACGTCACAGTCCATGATACAATGTTCTTGCACTTTAGTATAACCTGTGACGGAGAACTTAAAACTCTGACAAGGAGACCACAAGAGTCTTCTCGGACAAAGTAAATGCAGCTCTGGTCTTCTAATGAAGTATTTTATTTGTATTTAGTAAAGCTTTTTGAAGTTAAAATTGTACGAAAATCTAACTAAACCCTGTGAAATGGAAAAGCTGTTTTCATGTGTACTGCCTATCAGAGATTTCCAAATCTTGTATGATCAGCCTAGAAGTTATTAAAAAAAAAATCTCTAGAATGACATCCAAGTTCAAGTTTCAAGAGTGTAGCTTTCTTCCTTCTGCTTCATCAAGTATCATTTCAGTTTTGAGGACAGAATCCTGTTCTCAGTGAAGTGTGTGCATTATTTATTTTTGGGTTATGTTTTCAAGAATTTTGAGTGCTGCTAGTTTTGTGTATGCTGAATTGACTAGGAAAGCTCTGACTGGATTCAACAGGGAAAGGAGTTATGCCAACAGTGAGAGCTTACAAAAATTTCTTGTTACTAGTACTTGCAATTTTTGTCTCATTCCAATCAATTAATACATACAACCAATAGATGGTTTGGGGTTTTTTTATTGTTTCACCAAAGAGCTTATAAAACAAGATGTGCCAAAGTGTAACAAAATAGTTAGTAAAAAACAACTGGATCACTCATATGGAATGAAGTAACAAGTTCTGATTAAGGTTAAGAACAGAATTCAGATTACAATTCATGATGCCTCTAAATTTTAGGATCTCCAATTTCATTAAATATCAGTAAAGCATATTACATACATGTGTTCAACTCTAGCAGCATTTTATGTGGTACAAGCTGAATTTGTACAAAGGTTAACACTGTAAAGATTTCTCTCTCTACAACCTTTCAGTATTGACTAGATATAAAATCATACAAAATACAGAAAAGAGAAGCACAGGAGGGGGAAAGTTATTACATGGAAAAGTCTTGTTCTGTCAACTTCAAAAAGCTCACAATATTCTGTAATGTACACTGTCCTTCAATTATGAACTCACCTCTACAGCATCATGAAGTACTTCATCAAAAACATTAATGAAGACTTCATCTTTTACTGACTGCAAACTGTGGGTGCTGTAGTCACCATTAGGAGCTCTGAAGAGGTTAAATAAATCAAAAAAGTGATTTGAACAGTACAGGAAAATGTGGGTAAATTTGCATGCTCAAATTAAGTTATTATAAAGCAGCAATAATTTGGTTTCATTTCGCCATACCTAAATGGAAGCTCAAGTTCCTCATTCCAGCTGGGGCTTGGACCTTCTGCTGTTGTTGTCCGGCAGACTGTTCGCTGAAAAGAAACTTCTACAAAAGGACGGACCAAAACCTAGGAACAGGTATTGAAACAAAGGAAACAGACCTCTGTGGAAATTCATAACAGCACATTAAATGACCCATTTACTGTACTTAGAAAAATATACTTTCTGGTGATCAGGCCGGTTCAGCCCAGATATCACTTTAATACACCTTAAATACTGCATTTCATGGGCTTCTAAGCATTTATGAAGCTTTAAAAAATATTTTATATGCTACCATTTCCAAAAGTTTATGTGTATTCAGAATACTTGATGTATTTATGTGCACTGACAAAACCACATTTTCTCCTGAGAATGGAAAAGCTACAGGCTATCTAATCAAGGAAAGTAACTGAAACAGAACATGCGATTCAGCCACCAGCGGAAAAAAGTGCACTTGTATCCTCTTATCTGTAATCCAAGAAGCCTACAGCTACAATCCTGGCTGTCCCTGAAACTGGCTCCTATGACAGATAAGCAACTTCATTTAGACAAAACAAACCCCTAATGTGATTAAAAATGCCTTCATTAACATTCAAATGCATATGGCAGAACCTTTTCTACATTTCAAAAAGCTGTAATTTTGAAGGAAAATTGTAAGAAAACGAGGAAAAAATCCTGAAGGTCTTTCATCGTCATTCAGAAGGATGCTGAATTTAGTTCTAAATAGCAAGCAATTGTAGTTTTCGTGTCAGCCATAAGAACGGCTGTGCTGGTTTAGACTAGGAGTGTACTGGACCCAAAGTGAAAACAGCCAGCAGCCAGCATGTACAGAAGAGTAAGAACTGAGCAAGCATAGATGATATTTTCTCCTATTACTCTCCCAGACTTCAAGTATTTTCAGATGAAAGACTTTTCTAAGTCTGTAATGATTTTTCTATTAAGTAACTCCCAATAGATCACTTTTCCAAATACTTGTTTACTACCCACTTCAGCACAAACCGACCTCTTTCACCCACAATACATGTAAGCAACTTCTCTGGGCACTGACCAGCTGCTGAATGCAGAGCCACAACCTTCTTTTGAAGGTTTGTTTTGAATCTAACTCCTACCAGCTTCATTTGCCCATCACTCACATTTGTACCTGTAGTGCCAGGAAGCAGTCAATCCCTATCCAGTGTCTACATGAGTCGTGATTTTGTGCCTTTCTACCATATTCCTCCTCCTCCACTTGCAGTTACGGGTGTTCTGGCTGAAAGCCCCTCCATTTTCCACTGGGCAGTAGCCATTCCATGTATTTGACATCCTTATCACCTTCTCTGAACCTTTTGCAGCTTTACTCTCTTTTTGGAGATCAAGGAGTGGGCAAGACAACCTTGCCAGTAAGGTATGTTTCTGAGGGTGAATGCTACTGTCTGTGGAAAAGAGGAATGCCCACAGCTTCACAGAAAATGTCAATTTTGTAATATACCTGGTTGAATGCCCAGTCTGGGTTATTAGGTGGGCTCTGAGCTGACGGAGAGGCTGCAAACATCTCGTTAAAGGACCTTGAAGATTTCGATGGCTGTTGAAGTTTGCTACAAGAGGAAACAGACAACAACCAGGGAAGACAGAGAATTCATTACAAAATATGAATCCCTCACATTCTCTAACAGCCATACAGAATTCTGGAAATACTCCCAATGGTTTTGTTACAATTTTAACCTTTGGAAGATATTTATTTGAGCAAGTAACACAAATAAAACGCCAGGAAGAGCTATCAAGTGTATACTTCTTACAAGCCTCCTTGCAGAAGAGTACTTTGTGCCTGGAGACTCTCTTTTCTGAAGAGTTTATCAACTGCAGACTTTTTTTTTTGCCTACCCCACACAATCTCTTTGAGCTACAGGTTTTTAAGTTCAAGTAGTTGAATCCCTGCAGAATTCATGAACAGTGTAGATCTCATGGTATTCGGGCATGGCCTCTATGGCAAAAAAGAATCCATACGAATATTACAGATTTGTCAACCCATGAGTGAAGTAAAAGAAAAAAATGTTAAAGCATTTATTTTTATAGTACTTCCACATAACTTTTTTTGTGATAACATCACATTACAGACTATAAAAGAGTAACTATTCATGTAGAAGCAGCTCAAAATAAGATATCATATAATGCAAAAAGATTGGATGGGGTTTTAATTTTTTTTTTTGTAATTCTGGTAATGAACTGAATTTTTAATCTTCTTTTTCCTGTCTGTGAATTGCTTTTCTCAGTATCAACTTATTAATAGGAACAACAGAACCTCTAATACAATAAGAGATAGAACAGCTGATGATGCTAAATTCTGTAACTGGCAAGCTTGGAAATACCTCTGAGTTAAATGCAAGGTGTATTCATTTTGGGGGAGAGAGAGAGAACACTGCACTAATACATTGCTTCTGGAACTGAACCAGACTGGTCTCTCTACATGACACACCATCATGCAGTGCAGGCATTGTCCTAATGTGCCTGAATGTAAAGGTCACCTTTAAAATTAGAGCCACATTAGGCTCAGTCTATTAACTTAAATGGTTCATCAAGAACATGCTACACTCAGGAGGCAAATACAGCATCCCACAGTGAAGAACTAGATTTTTTAATATTTGGTTTTGGTATTTAATTAAGATACTATGAAATAAAATTTCCCTGAGTATTATCAAGAGGCTTGCTTAAGGTGTAATTCATCTGATATTACCAGAGTTACAATGCTGTCAAAGCTGTAAATTATCTTTCAGACAGTTTCTGGTACAACATGTCTTGAATTTCACAGCTACTGAAAAACTATTATATTAATCTACAAACTCACAAAATATCAATTCTTTATCATCATTAATAAAAAGATACATGCATATATGTATGTTTTTATCACAAGAATCAAAACAACACACATGGCTGAATTGCAACATCCGTTCCTTCATCCGTCCTCAAAACAGCAGAAGACAGAAAATGAATCTGTACTGGAAACAAGCATTTAAACATACCTCATCACTGGTTTTCTCACTGGAATATCATAGGCTCTAATGATGTTCACTAACAGTTTTATGTCTCCATCTGATAAATTCTGTGCTGTGACCTTCTTCCTTTCTTTTCTTCTTGGCCTTAATGGTCGTTTTGGCTCTGCCAGTTTAAAGAGGCTGAGTCCCAAAATGCTAATAATCATAAACCAGATATTTAGTCAGTTTTGCACAGAATCCAGCATTCTAGTGTTACCATGACACATGAAAATTATGCACTAACATAAAAAGGAAATATTCGCTCCTGCTAGTGCCAAACAAAACTCTCTGAAATGAAAAAATGTAGCAATTGTTTAGTACTGCACAATCCAGTTCTGTCTTATACTTCAGGAATTATAACTTCAATGTGCAAAAAAGTTTGGTTGTTTTGTTGGTTTTTTTTCCCCAAAACCGTGTAAGATGCAAACAAGACAATAACACGGCTTCAAGACAGATCTAAACTACAGTGCTATATACAAGGGATCTAGGAGATTACAATAACCACTGTATGGAAGAGGCAAAGCATCTAACTACACAGTTATGTTCACTGAACAACAGGCTACAGAAAGGAAGCAGAATCAATATACCACAACATACCCTGGACCATCAGAACTTATAACCCAAGGCAAAGCAGAACCAAAGGAAAAAAGAAAACAAATAGGGAAACAAGAAAATGAAGATGTATGTTTTGTTTATGCAGATGTATGTAATGTTTACATCATTGATATCAACTGCAGACATTCAAAAATCACATTTAAAAACTGATAGCCAACGGCATTTCTTCCTTATATATAATAAATCCCCCTCAGTAATTACTGTTAAAATAACACAAAATCATGAGTTACTGAAATATCTCACTAAGTGAATATTAAACAAGCTACAGTTCATTTTGAATTCAGTAACCATAAAACTTTGCAAATAGAATCCAATATGAATTAAGATTCATGATGAGAAAATACAAATGAAGCATCTGATTTTAGACAAAAAGCTAATTGTAGTCCTGTTCAGATTTTTCTCTACTGTGATGTGAAAACATCAACTAAAAGCAAGCATGAAGTCTTTTGTAAGTGAGCAAGTCTCTGTATCTCCAGCAGATGGGACTGTTTAGATTTATACAGCTGGTTGAAAAAAACTTTGTATTATAAGGGTGCTTTGTTTATAGTGAACAGAAGCAACCTCTACAAGAAAGAAAAAATAACTTCCACAACTTGTTTACTTACACAGATTTTAAGTGAGCAGTCATCTATGTGTGATGACTGATACATGTAAAAATTAGCAGGTATGGGATTTGAAACAAAAATCCAAAGAAAGTGCTCAAGTAATAAATGAAACAATAATCTTAGAAAAAAAAAGTAGTAATTTCCAAACTCAGTATCTTTTTTGAACATAAACAGCATATGACAACATTCAGCATCAGCATTAGAAGTACATGGGAAGTAAAATAAAGAAAATGACAGTTAAAACTCTATTGCACGTTATTTGCAGGGTACAGGCACTGGCTGTAAGTAGGCATGGCCTACAGAACCAGTAATAATGATACTAACTCTGACACTTGCCTGATAATTGGAAATATTCAATCCGGCACCAGCTGGACTACGATCAGCTCATCAGAAATGCATTATATCCTGTTAAATCTTATTTGCACACTGTCACTTTATTTCTGTCAAAAGCAGACTTTTTCTTGAAAAAGTTTTTACACACTTTGTTTATCAATAACTGTACTAGCACAGGTGTACACAGTGATTGGAAGTTTAAATATTATACTAAACACAAAATCACATCAGTTAGTCACATCAACACACTTTGCAAAAGAGAAAGCCGATGTTTTACATTAATTTTTTTATTTGCAAAAAATAAGGATAGCTGTCTTACCCCAGGCTTGGAATCTCCTCTTCATTGACAAGGTCAGAGAGAAGGAAATGGTGTTTTGCTATGAGGAAACGGTTGATAACTGATTCCCGAACCTGTGAACAGGGAGGGAGAAGAGACTAAAGTGCATTTCTAATCCAAACCTACTGCCAATATTTGCATTCTGTCTACTAAACACAAACAGAACACTCACATACAAATTCTTCGTTTTTCCCAATTTTAAGAGGGTCACAGCGGAAGAAAAAATTCCTTTCCACCAGCCATTTCTTTAGAATGTAAGAGCAGCTCATTTTACCAATATAATGCTTCTCTAGAAACATACTGGCTAGATTCATATAAGAATATATGAAAACATACAATCAAAAAATTATGTCTTCATCTGCTTACAACCCACCACCAAAAACAATTACAACAATAAATGACACTAACAGACATCTCTTTTCCGTATCTAAATGAAGTTGCAAAAAAGGTTGTAGACAAATCTATATGGTACCAGTTATGTGGATCAAAAGAAATACTCTGGACTATAGAACTGGTGAAGTCTGTATTACAAATACTGTGATTTCAAATAAATGTTTAAAATGTTTAGTTCCTTTCATTTCTTTGCTGAGGTTGTAGAGTGAAGCACAAAGATGAAAGTCTTCCCTCTTCTCCTAACAACTGTATGGAAGCAGACTGAAAGAATATTGCCTTTGTTCTTTTTTCCTACCACTAATGCTAGTAATGCCTTTATACTTCGTGCTAGTACAACATCAGAAGCGATACACATACAAAGATCACATTTCAGAGTGAACTGAATTTCAGTTCTGATAAGAGCAATCTAATTTTCTAGCCCATCTGACAATTTATAAAAGTGAAAATATCCAAACCTGCTTTAAAAAAGGCTACTTGTATTTAATCTATGAAAAGAGGCAAACAAAGGTACTATAATGTATGCTATTCGGTACTACTCCACTACTACTCAGTGTGCTGCAAAACCCATATGTTCAATGCCATGCAAAACATACGGGGCTGACAAAGATATGACAGCTTTGTCAAAAATCATTTTTCTGTACTATCATACTGAATCTGGACTTCGGCACTCGCCTGGAAGACTTAAACACTTTTTTCTCTATGGTTCTTTTGTGAAGTATTCTTTCTAACCAACAATTTGTTTTGTCCTAATTTAATTCAACCTTATCATCATACTTCATGTTTTGCTGGCAGGCTAGAATTTGATAGATTTTTTGGTATTTACACAACTTGTAAGAAACTGGTAGCCATGTTTCACGCTTGCTACTCTGCCAGTCTGAAATTGCAAACTTTTCTTGGTTAGATGATGAATGTTTTCCTTCTTTTTCCCTAAGGATTAAAGAGAATGTCATCTTAATGTAATGAAAACTAGAAGAATAAATTAAATCAATGTAAGGGGAAGATGTTACTCTAATACCACAATGAAGGTAAATGTGATGGAAAATATGCCCTCTGCCTCAGGCTGCAGGACAAGACACTGTGTATTACATTAAATGATTTTTAGAAGTGAGTAGGGCCGCTTTCATGGACATAATTAAGTTCTTAGCATCACAGCCTATAACAAGGAAAACAGGGAGGAGAGGGAAATCACTGAATTCCTGGGACTCAACAGTACAAATCTCTGGGACACCGGTGCAAAGAAGAGTTTACAGAACTGACAGAAATATCCAGAATGGCTGGTCATTTTGTATATTGCATCTTTCTCAGTAACATTAAGTAACACAGACCTCCATTTGTTCAATTACACCAGTTTTAGGCCTAACTTCGAATTTTAAAGATGCCTGTAGGTCATATTTACAGGTTTTAGTATTCATGGAAATAAAGTATCCAAGTACAGAAGCAACATACAGCCTACAGGAATATGGTGGATCCATATATTCAGCATCTTACCTTCTGTAGATAGTTGGCAACAACTGCTCTGTGTGCATCTAGGTAATTTTTGCTGTCAATCACATCCCTCTCTAGCACTCTCTTCTCGTAGTCCTAAAGATATTTATTACAGTTTGTGATTCAATATATATTCAGTGCTTTATCACATATAAGAAAAAAGCTAAGTATTTCATTAATAATAATGTATGGATCACAGTAAACCACAGCAGATGTGAGAAGTTTGTAAAGCTATTTTTAATGCTAGTGTATACAATATATGCTAAACTTCCATGAATAGAGACAAGAATTCCATTCAGTTACAAGATTCATGTGGTTTAAACTATAACAAATAACTTGAAGATTTCCTTCTCGTCTTTTAAAGCTGAACTTTGACCTGCTGCTATAAACTGAAATTCCATTTGAACTGGAAGTGAATTCACTTATTGCAGCTTCAATAGGAAGAGTCTTTTATAAGCAGAAACGATGCAGTATTCTTGGAAGATGGTCTGAACTGTGTTTTCATACTAGTAAGTACTTTTCCAAATAATTAGTAACTACTTTTCACAGGGTGTAAAACTCACTTGGTGAGTAGAACTGCACCTTGTTCTTGGGGAGAAGTATGTTGATGGGATATGTCTCAGGGTTGAGGTTACTATTCTGATGGACTACAGGGAAAGCTCTACTGGCAGATGCAACTTTTATTCACGAGTTTAGGAAAGTGTCTTATAAATTAAGAAAAGGCTAGAGCTGACACTCAGCTTCCAAGCCAAATCCAGAGCTTACAAATCAAGAGGATCTCCCAGGATCTGCAGGTTTAACGGCAGTCTGCAAATCACACTGGCTTTAGAACCACAGCTAGTTATGTAAAAGTACTCAGTAAAATTAATCTTCAGGTCTGAGCTCTAACAGTAAGGATGAACAGCTCAGTGTCTAGCTAGTGTCCACCAAAGATGTGTTCTTTTGGCAAAAGGGAAACCATAGGATACATAAGGATCAGCATGTCCTACAGACAAAGGGAAATTACCAGCCTCTCCAGCCTGACACTTGAGGGGGCATACCTGAAATACTGCAGCCAGTTTGCAGCTGCCAATTCAAGAGGCAGGTGGAGACACTGGATGGGATCCACCAAAGGGCTACTAAGACAGCCAGAGGCCTACGGAACATGACCTACAAGAAGAGGTCAGAATCTTAGAATAATTTCGGCTTGAAGGGACTACTGGTGGTCATCTGATCCGGACTCTCAGAGTTGGAACAACTCCAATCAGAATGCTCAGGGCCTTGGACAGTTGAATTTTCAGTATCTCTGGAGATGGCAGTTCTACAAACTTGATGAACAATGCGTTCTAGAACTTGAATACGTTCTTTGTGAAAAATGTTTTCATTATATTTAACTGGAATGTCTCTTGGAGCAACTTGTATCTATCATCATCCCACCTCTAAGATGAATCTCACTCTGTTTTCTCTGCACTGCTGGGTACCTGAAGGATGCAGTAAGAAACCCCCTCAGCCCTGCCTGTTTAGGCAAAAACCACCTCAGTCCTTTCTGCCTCTCCTGGTAGGTCATGTGCTTCAGCCCTGCAGATACTCTGGTAGCTCTCTACTGGACTTACTACAGTATTCCAGAGTCTTTCTTGCACTGGGCAAGGTGTTCAAGTTCATCAGTCTGGTGAGGAAGAGATTAATGAGCAATGCAGGATCTGCCCACAACTCTTTGAGGGGCAGTTATAAAGGACCAGGTGCCAAAATTGTCTCACTAGCTCCAGACAGTACCACAAGGGAAAGCAGCCACTAAATACAACTTGGAAGGCTCAGGTTGGACGTGACTTTTTTTTTCTTTTTTGAACAATCTCTGGAAGAATAGCGAAGCACTCGAACAGGTTATCCAAAAACACAGTGGAGTCTCCCATTTAGAGGTTTCAAGACTTGGCTAGACAAACAGCTGACCTCATCTAGTGCTGGCAACAGTACCACCACTTCAGTAGAAAGCAGGACCAGACAATCTCCAGACAGTATTTTCCAAATAGAATTTCTGTGATTCTATGAATTTACAGACTTTTTTGCCAAATAGCTAGTAAACCAACTAGGAAATTCAACATCACTTGAAACTTAGTTTTGAAGATCACAGCATATAAAATAAACTTGGAATGGGCAATCATGGGTTTATTCAATTTAACCTTAATGGAAAAAAAACAACAACTCCCATCAAAATAATTCTTAAACTATGGTTTTCAAATTTTGAATGATAACATGAAATGAATGAAAATAGTCCATAAAATAAACTGGATCAGAAAAGTACACCAAAAATGTGGTAAATCCTTAAATAAAAGATACCAAACTAACCTCAAATGTAAAAAATAACAATATTTATTGCAAAGAGACAGACATGACTGAATTAATAAACATATTTTAAAAAAATATACCATCCTATAGAAAGGAAGAAAGGAACTTTTCAAATAAATCTATGTCAGAAGAAGTAGGGATGAAGCAGCAGTTGCCAGAATCTGAGATAATTCTGATCCTACTAAAGCAATGAACACAATAAAATGCTCCTTAGCTACATGAATTGCTAAGAACAAAAAAATGCATGACTTAACACTAATAACAGAGTTGAGATAAAAATAATTGAAGTATAACCCAAATAAAAAAATGCACTCATTGCATTTCAATAAGGTAATTAACAGACGGGCAAGGACAGGGTAAGGTAATTGGAGCAATGTACCAAACCAGAAATATCTGCAACATAGGCTCTAATGAAACAAAAAAGGTTTTAATTCTTGTTAGAGTCATTGCTTCTAACAATCTCCTCAAAAAGGGCTCAAAAGCTAATAAGCCTAAGCCTGAATTATCTCTGAATTACCTTTCTATATCTGAAATCAGTTTTAAAAAAAAAGTCTCTCAACTTTAACTAAAACTATCTTATAACATTTTTGTTTACAGCAGTTTTTCTGTTTTATTTACCTCTTAACACAGTATAGCTGTGGAAATATTGCCCTGAAAGGAAGCTATTTCAACTAGATGAAAATAACACTAGAAAAGACTGGAGGAATAAAATTCTATTTTTTTGCATGTCAGCATAGCTCTACATTCTTTAAAGGACCACTTGACATAATTGCAAGTCAAATATTATAAGCATTTAAACTAGAAAAGAAATATTTCAGAAAACATTCTACCTGGAAGATTTTCTCACTGATTTCTCGTTCATGTAAAGGGACTTGCTTATAGTTTCGGAACTCTGCCACCTCCTCGTTTCTGAGCTGCAGGAGTCGGAATCTCTTTGATCTATTAAACTCCTCATCAGAAACAAAATTAAATTCTTGCTGCAACTGTTCCAATCTGAAGAAATCAGGAACATGTGCCTCTCCGCTTGTAGAAATCTGAATTAGTAACAAAAATATTAACCTTTTCACATAGAGTGACAAAAATCTATAAAATAGCTTTTGTAAGTTGTACATGCATATTGCAAGAATGTTCATTTTAAGCAAAAGCAATAAAGATGGATCACACAGACTGAAACACCAAGTATTTTATAGCAGGGTTTTGCTGAGCAAAGCATGTGAGATTATACATTACAGAATACAATAAAATTCTATTTCCTTGTATCATAAACAAAAGATTAGAGAGTACGAAAACTGTAACATGTCAGAGTAACCTAGGAAGCTGTACTGTAAAGGAGATCCATTTACAGAACTTCAGCTTTGCAAATAGCTATGTAAATTAAACTGCTATGTAAATAAACAGCCATATAAATTAAGCAGCTATGTAAATAGCTCCTCAATTTGTTGTTTAGAAAAGTTGAAGCTTCTACAACACCCACAATCTCTTTGTGCAATCCTCATTAATGAGCAGCTTTTTATTTAGTATCCTACAACTACACTGGAAATTCCCCTGCTCTTTAAGGAAAAAACAAACACAAAATCTGTATTTTATTTTTAATTTATTAACTGATCTGTAGGCACATTCCCTTCTACCTATTTTTTGCCACTACTGAATGGAATAATAAATCATATGCATTAATATGTAAACAACCCACTACTATATGGATTAATAAATCATATTTTTAGTAGATATTTTACTTCTTAACATTCACACAAGTATGTCCATCACAAATTCAAATGCTGCTACCTCCCTGGCATGCATGCAGATTGCCTTCACCTCTGAAAACACCACTTACCATGATCAGCTGCATCAGAGCTGCATTGTTTGGGTCATTTGGATCAAGTTTTGCTTCAGCTGCCCACTTAGCTAGTTTCTTCATATCAGTTAAGCCTGATGTGCCGATGGATGCAATAGCATCAATATTTTTTAAAGCACTAAAAGGACAGAATTGACAGAACTTACACCTAAAACACATTTGATTCAGCAATATAAAAAAAGTATTTAAAACAATCTTAGAAAAACCCCAAAAGCTCCCCACGACCTGAATAGTAAATTCCAGTACACAGTTCTTAGTTGTAGCTATGGAACTGAGGGAATGTTCAGTTGCAAAGTAAAGTCAAGGTGAAATATGAAGGAACTGGTGGAAGACAACTTTTGTACAAAGTAATAAGGTGCTTGTTGATACATTTCTGATACACCTACGCTATTCCACATTGCATACTAGCAGGTTAGAAGATAAACTGCCTCACACTGTGAAAGGTAACATAAAAGTTTTGACAAAGTACTTCTAAAACACACAGTCCTTGCTAGTGCTGCATCTTAGCTCCTGTCTTAGACCTGTCTCCTGGATTGTGCTTTCAGACCTGCATTGTAGCCCTCATCTCGGCCCTCTCCTTGCTGTTTCTGCATAGATCCCGGGGCCTGAATCATCCCCTCACCATGTCTGGGACTGCTGCCAGTACTCTGCTCTGCCTGTCCTGTCCAGACTGCATGCTGGCTGAAGAGGACACTGCCTGTGCTTGGGAAACCCTTGCAGCCTTCTCTCTTGTGATGCAGCACTGCTTATGGTCCTTCCTGTAACAAGTCCCAAGTCTTTATCCTCTGGATGCTCCTGCTCACTTTCTTGTATTCTCAGTATGGTAGGTAGTCTGGAGGCCATTTGTACACTGCCCTGACCACCAGGCTTCTGGCATCTTCTCACAAAAGCCACCTCTGAAGCCCCTCTGCTACTCAAACCTTGACACACAAGCCCAATACACCAGGACATGTGAGTTATTAGCCAAATACCACAGGAGTGGATGTTGCCCCTTCTCTTGTTAGGAGTGCTAGTTTGAGTCTTTGTTCTCTACTTACTTGAGTATTTTCAAGAAAGCTTTAAAAACTTACAGATCTATCTTGTGCTTGGTTAGAATCAGCCAAAGATCTAGCAGTTACTGGAGCAGCAGATAAAGCAGTAACATCAAGTTTATCTTAGGCACCAGTCTTGAACAAAAGTCAACCGAATCACAATTGTGCTAAAAAGCTCATGGGTAGCAAAAGCTAACATTAGTCACAAGAATCCTGTCTCTGACCTTCCCAACAGACAATGGAAAACCACAGAGAGCTGTTCAACTCCAGAAGGTGTTTCAAAGAAGAGTGTTTCACAGATAACTTCCTTCTGAAAGTCTTCGTTTTTCCATTTATTACAGTGATTAGTCTCCAGAGTTTAAAGTTAGCCATTGGGAATCCATCTACATTTTAATCTCATGTTATTCCAGTCTCACTGAAGTCAGCAGAATACTGGTACGTTGATCAGCAAAGTACTTTAATGGCTGCAGCTTGGTAACAATAGTAACAGAGTGATTTGTAAGCCAATGTCTAGCCTCTAAATAAATAAAAACCTGGCAAACTGATCAGCTGGAAGAAGTATTAATACTTGCTCAATATTAATGAATATGGGAAAACTCTTAAGGGTTTACAGTGAAGGTACCTAAGGACATTACAAAAGCAGCCTTTATGTGTCATCTCCTTGACTTTATGGAATTATATAAAAGCAACAGAATGGAAAAATAATCTACAATAACCAACTTGCAGCCTCAGGGCAAATTATATAGCCTCTCCAAATGCACTCCAGATAAGAAAGAGCTGGAGTTTCTGCTCTTCGTAAAATGATTACAGGAAAGTTACTTGACAAGATATTCATTTTCTATTAGAAAATCATAACTTGAATTAATCAGCTTGAAATGAACTTTGATGCTGTCTAGAAATAATACGTTAAAGGTAAAATTTCTAACAAAAATATATTAACCACAAATATGTACCCTAAGATATCAGCAGAGGGTTACAGCAGAGAGTAAAACATCTAAATTTAAGGAAGAAGATTATGAAAATTCTTGACTATGAAAGTACATTTTTTAAAAATACTAGTATAACCAGTTTCCCATGAATCACTGAAAATTCATATCTTATTACCTTGGAATGCCTGTGTTTTGCTGAGCTACTGGAGGAATTAAGGGGATTCCTTTTTCTCCAACTGCCCAAGAGACACTATTGGATACTTTCCCAGAGGTCATTAAACTCATTTTGTTGCTACCATCAGCTTCAAATGAAAAGGACACACCTGTCAAGGGGGAAAAATCCAAACTAGTATATTTATGCATTCAAACAATGTCTTAACATTTTAAAAAATACTTCCAGAAAATGAGTAGTCAAATAACTTGTGCCTTTATATAAAAAGGTTAATGTGAAACAATGATTCTGCTGCATGCTGTGGGGAACAACTCTGTTCTACAATAATGAGTGAAAGATTCCATTACACCTACAGAAACGCTTTCCATTTGAGTTGGAAAGAAAGGCTATGCCAAAGGCTCTTTTTATTCCTCCACAGATGCACACTATTTAATATTTCTGGTAGTTTTCAGATTCAGCATACTTTTATTACCAAAACAGAAATTCAGAGTAAAAAGAATTATGTATGATTGAAAAGTCAGACCCAAAGATTTTGACACACAATTGTAGATTTGGTCATCATAGTCAGTGACATTTACATATGCTGTAATGATTTTTTCACCCTGTTTTTTATCTTGTCATATTCTGCTCTAGCTTTATCTGTATTTTTATATATAGCAAATTTATGCAAGTCAGTCATCTCACAATGCTGTTCAAATTCATTATGCAAACTTGGAAGTTCCATATGCTACTCTGTATTCTTCTTGTTTCCCCTTTTCCTATCTCTCCCTTGTTTCATCTTTAGCCTAAAGCCTCAGGGAAAAGGTGTGTGCAGGTTGTCAACAAAGCAAATAGGAGGACAAAAAATTACTCTGCATATACACTTCTACAGACAGTTTTTCAGTGATTTAAAACATTAAAATTACTGGAGCTACAATAATTGACGTGTACTTGCTCTGCAGTGTCAGAGGCCTGATTACTCAAATGCTCAAAAAACCCCAAACATCTTCTATAGGTCATAAAGCTCCATTAACACAACAAGACAAATAATAAACAGACACATTTTTATTATTCAGAGCTTAAAATTAGTAAGAGACAAAAATTCCATAGCAAACTTCAATAATAAGACTCATGACTATTATGGAAGACTCAGTTACCGAAGTTGTAAAGGCTCTTAGCAGAATTTACTCTAAAACCTACTCCAGCCTCTCACTGCTACATGGTTTCAGCAAAATGAGAAATGCTGAACTGAGGAAGACAAGAGTGCCTACCACTCCCAACTCCTTCATGGTCCAACATCACACGCTGATCGCTGCTGAACTCTATTTCTTCCAGAGGAGCACTGCCTGTCAGAACTGCAGTCTCAGGAACAGGTAAGAACACTTCAGCCAACAAGGTGGTACTGCTGATACCTGTTGTTTCATAAATCTAGAAAAAAAACCATGATGATGGACAGAAGAAAAAATTTACATGTGCATTCTTGAGAAGCTGAAAACATATTGCAGGGTATTGAGAGAAAAGGTTTTACTATGGCTGAAGCATGAAATAAATAATTTAGGGCAACTGTATTAATTCCCTTTCTAAAATATTCAATTAGCAGATATTTCAGCTATAAGCAGCTTACTTGATCTGAATTCTTCCTAAAAGTCTATCCTCTTCACTCTTCTAATGCACCTGAGACGAGTATGACAAGCTCTAGGCTTTAAAGAGCATCACTGTACAATATGCAACTGCTTGTGACAGTCACTGGGATCAGGTGGAGATTCTGGAGGGATTCTGCCTCACTAATTCTCCCTTACCATGAAAGGCAGGGTATGGCACAGAGTCCCCATTCTGGCAGCACTGCAGGTTGCTTCTCTCTTTCCTAGCCAGCTGCAGGCTCAGAGTGATGTGAGTGATTTCTCCATTCAGATGCTTTTAATCCAGGCGAATGGTATTCCTTCTCCTTTACAATTTGTGTGTTAAATAAATAAGCAGACAAGGGGTTTTTACACCCTCCCCTGAACTACCAGTGTTACCTAACCAGAGGAGTCTTCTAAAGAGAAAAGTACGATCCTGATTTTGTTTCCCCTAAATATATTTTGTATTAACTCTGAAAAGTATTCATGTGAATGGTTTATTAATTCATACTTGGAATGGGGGGTGGTAGTGGCTTGATTTAACTGCATTGGTGATCAAGTCAAGTGCAGTTATGGACATTACTAGAAATTATTTTTTTTTCTTATTCCCCTCCAGTAAACATTATGATGGTTTTACTGTGTGGAAAAGGATGTTTTAAGAAAACCACATCAGCAATTTGATCTGCAACATAAATCAGATTTTCCAAAATTAAGAGGCCGATCCACTAACATATTTAATCGCAAGTCCCAATTATTTAATTTCTCCCATCCAACATACAGTTTTGTTCTAGATATATCTAGAAAGCATAAGCATCAAAAACATAGCAGCAAAGGTAAAAGTTTCTGACTGGAGAAGCAAGGAAGGAGCTTAAGACTGATGATTTACAAAGGGTCTTTCACAGGTTTTTCAGTCTTTATGACACTATCGCAGAGCAAAACACAAGCATTACAGGAGTAATTACATTTTATATCATCTTTTAAAAGCTATTGAGATAAATCATCTACCTGTAGTTTCAAACTCTCTGGCCAATTGATTATTTGTAAATTGAAAATCTGTCCAAAGTGAACTCTAAAATCGGAATTTATTGGTCGGGTAACAGTCCTTGAGACTTCTTTGGAGTTAAAAAGGACTTTTATAAATGCTGAGCGTTTCTTCACGTCTTCTCGCCGCAGAACTTCTGCTCTGTAAATATGTCAAACATGCTGTCATATCATTTTTAATAACATTTTTATTATTTGGTTATTTTTAACGAAAATCTGACTTCTCATGGGGAGACAGAACCCACCTACATAAAGATGGTATTCCTCCAAAAATGTCACTATACAGGAATGACTTTAGAACTATTATTTAACAGCTGTTTTATCTTCTTGTGACTATTAAATTATTTTTAAATGATCAAGTCAAACTTTGGATCCACTAAAGCTAACTCCATATAAAAGAAGTTATCCACCAACAAAAAAAAAAAAAAATTCCCCTCCACTCCCTTCCTCCAAAGCACAACAAACGATATCAAATTGAGGTCAAATTTTGACATTTTTAGTTACTGAGAGTACAACAGCCAAGCAGTATTCCCTGATGAGGCTATCTGTGAACTAAGTACAAAACAAAGCAGTTTTTAAATTACTGAAGTCCAGCAGATGTACGTTAAATTGTGTGTGCAAATGTGGAAAGTAACACAAAACAAGCACATATATTTCTTTTATCCACAGTGAAATCTCTGGTTTAGTACACAATTTCTTTCTTTTCCCTTTGTTGACTACAGCACAGACTTAGTGTAAAGGACTAGCCAGTGAGAGTGGTACTGCCAGCAGTGACCCAGACTCTACACTGAAACCAGCTTCTTTGTATCTACACCACTGTTCCATGCAGATGCTCAAGGAGCATCAGAAGATTCAAAGGGAATGTGCAGACATGCAATTTTCAAGTGCACTATGTACAAGGTTATATGTGACTTGAAAATGAATTAAGTTATATCACCTTCAGAAGCAGAAGTTTCATCACTAGGCTGAACAGAATGGTGAGCTCATGCTTCTGAAGTTGTATAAACAAGCAATTAACAAATAACAGAAAATCACAAATAAGGTAATTTGTTGGCCAACATTTATCTTACCGAGGACACTGCTCAGTTGGAGTTATGCTGCCTGAGAGGGTCAGCTCAGGAACTAGAATAGGCTCTCCAGGTTTCCTTCTGCAGTTGTCAGCTTTTTCTCTAACCTGCTGCTCTATTTCCAGGTTATTGGCCATTTTAGGTGGGATGGGTTTTATACGTTCCTCACCAAACTCATACTCTTCTGATTCTTCATCTACATGAGTATCTTTTTTCTTCTTTTTCTTCTTGGACTTCTGCATATAAAAACAATAATGTTCTTTCTGAACTTGTTTCAATCTCTGCAATTTTTTCTCTTGTTCTCTGGATTCACAAGTGCTAAACACAGATGGTGTATGTATAGTAAAATGACAGTATAATTTCAGCATTACACACACACACAAAAGATTTTTCTCATTGTAAAGAACTACATCAGATTCAGAATTCAGCAATACATTCCATTCATATGCTTCAAAACCATAATGTGCTCCAAGCAAAACATTTACTTAATCTTCCCTACCACCTTTCAAACTCAGCATGTTTCTTGAACATTCTGGCTAGATGCTGAGTTCTCATCTGCCTGAGTTACCACATACATTCTGTTAGGATTGCAGGAAGGTTCCTCAGCCAGTAGACACAGTTGTTGGAGATGCACCGTCTGCGCGTACGCTGACAAAAAAAAATGCACGTGTGCCACGACTTTGGAGCACAAGTTTTTTAGCTCAGCAGTATCTTTAGCATGAGCAGAATGATCCCTTCCCTTCCTCATGCCAAACAAGAATAAGCAACCAGAACATGCCTTTCAGCATCTCCTAAACTGTAGAACTCCAGTGTTTACGTGCATGTTCAGCTTTAAACAACTGCAAAACAGCTCCTCCTTCCGCAGACTTCTAGATTACTTGGAAGTTCAGCTTGCTTGGAAGCACCAGCCACTTCACAACTTAAGACATCATAAACAAAAGAAGAGGAAGGAAAGCAAACAGATTCTCCTCATTAGCTAAAGCAGTAAGCCAAACAACTTGTCCATATATTTTTCTTACGAAATATTCTTTCTTTCTTTGCCTAATTTTATGTTATCTTTCTTGCTCTTGTATTTGCTTTTAAATGTATTTAATCTCACGTAACTCTAGTGTCTTTGATTCATGTGATCTGTACTAGTAAGAAACCAACAACAGTGATTAAGCTAAACAGTACTTGGAGTAAAATAAAATAAAGCACTTCTAAGTATGAAAGAAAGATAGTTTCTCTAAAAGGAAAGATCCACAATCCTCTCAGTCTCAAGAGATAGTTTGTGACTAGCACAATAAAAAGATGCCACAGTGGTATTTGTGAAGGCATAACTGCTGGATGAACAGTTTGCATTAGGATCAATGTTCATGACTACCTGTCTTCATTTCAAGGTTTACATTTATTCATCTTATACAAGTGAACGAACATGATGCTAATGAGTCATGTGCCCACTTGAAATCCCACAGGAATTTCCAATTCCTGCATAGCAGCTTCCTCTCAAATATTTTAAATGCCTTCCATAGAGGCTACATGTACATAAAAAAACTCTCCTTAGAAGTATCAGCAGACACACTAGATTCTTGAAAACTGTATTTGAAGCATTTCCTTAAGCTTTATTTTGCTTTGGCATCCAAAAACCCAGAGTGCTCAAGCTGGGCAATAATTACAATCAAGTATAATCACCATTACCCTGAGGTATCCAGTACATTGCCACCTAACTATGAAAGCAAACCTGATTTTCCCACAGCCTATTTCAGAGATCATCCTGTTGCAGTGTGTTGCTGTAGCACCTGTATTTCACAATATCCCCTTGAAGCACAACTGAGACCTTAACTACAGTACAGATTATTAGCAATAAAGCTTTCCAGAGGTGAAAGGCTACAATATTAATTAAATCTTTCAGTCAGACATTCCTGAACATAGTGAGACATCCCCAAAAATAGATTTACATGAGATGACATCAACTGCTTGTTCACTAGAAACACCCCATAATTATTTTGCTTCACCACTCACACGCACAAAATTCATCTGTGTTTTTTCTTTGCAAGAAAGGCAGGAATTTAACAGGAACGCTGCAAAAGTAACAAACTGAAAGGAAGAATTGAAGTGCTGAAAATCCATAGAAGAAAAACAATGCTTCACAAAAACCTAATACATTTTAATTTTTTAATTAAGAATTACCTGACCAACAAATTCTAAGTAGATAGAATGTATCTGAACATTATAAAATTTATGCATAACTTTCCTGAATTTTTTTTTCTGTATTAGAAGGACAAATTTTCGACACATTTAGTAATATTTTTATTTTTTTGTGAAATTGAATGATTTAAACAAACCTGTGTCTTCTTCCAGGATTTCCAGTCTTGTAACTCAGTTTTATACTCCTCCATTTTCTTTTCATATTCTTCCATACATTCTTCTAGTAATTCCTTTATCTCAGCCTGAATTTCTGCTTCATATGCTTTTTCATCTGATTTCTGATCAACCTCTTCCCTTCAAAACAACAATTATCAGCATGTTGGATAAAATTACATAAGGGTTACAATTAAGTCTGTAATATATAACAGAAATCTACTTCTCCATGAATAATTTCATTATATCAGAAGTGTGTTTTATTTAAAAAGACTAGCATGGGTACTCTTAAGAATTGATAGCAGACAGAGTAATTATGTTAATTCTGGATAGTAACTTTCTTTACTCATTAGTCTGTAGAAATTCCTTTCTGCTACAGTAATTACTTATTTTAACCTTCCCTCTTGCCCAGACTCAAAAGGAGTAGTGGCAGGCTCAACAGTGCCAGCACTACTGAAAGTCTTACTTCTGCATATCAGAATTCTAAGTTTCCAAATTAACGAATCTTATTACAACTCTACTGTTAGCAAATAAAGTACAAAAAGTGTTAACAAGACATACTTCCTCAAATAAAGTTTCATGGGTGTGTTAGTAAACTTCTGAAAGTCCCGGAGGGATTTAATTTGTTTCCAAACTTTGATAATGGTCTTAAGCAACGTTCTATCTTTTTCTTGCTCAGCATCACGAAGTCTTCTGGTTTGTCTAGAAATACACATACATAGCACAAGATCAACTGGAATTGTCTAACGCAGTGGAACAACAGATTGAAAACTTGGGATACCAAAACCCAAGTGATGGGGGTTTCAGGTTGATTGATGGCTGCAGTGGTTTAAATACAAGGAGCATAAAACCCAGACTTGAAGACTGCAGGATTTGATTCCTCCTATATCCCAGTCTCTTTCCTTTTGACCAATCTGATTCCAATTAAGTCCGTTCTTTAGAGATCTCAAAGTTTTCGGAAATGCTTATTACAGCTGTACGTAATTAAAAACATTTTAAAGTAAATTCATGTAAACAACAGCCCAGGAAACCTACACTGCTGCTATGTAGTAATGCTTACTGCACATGTACATTACAAAAGAAGTTTTAAACTTCATGTGCGTCTAGTGCCAGTAAAAAAGGACTTGCAGAGATGAAGTAACGTCGTAAGTCCTTTGACAGACGTACAAGATCCTTAATACAAACAAAATTAACACAGCCTTTTTTTTGTCTCAGAATAGGTATTTCATATTTCCACCCTCTAATCTGATTGTAAAAGAGCTACTCATTAGCACGTTTAATGACCATCACACACTTCCAATGTAAGTGTCCATGCAGCACAAGCACAGGCTGTTTCCACTACTATCTTGGTAGAAAAACAAGTCTGTGATTACAAAAAAGATGTAAACTAATGTATTAGGACTTGTAATATTCAGAGAATGAGGAAGACAGAGGCTGGGTTAGAGCTGAGAGAAGAAAGACATCATACATCATTTAACAGTATAAGCCAATTTAGTGCAAATAATAAACACAGAAGAAATGTAGACTTTTCAGAAAGCAATATGAGTAACTGCTCCACTTCATTAGGTAACAGTTTGAGTATTACTTATCCATGTAGCAACCTCTTCTTTTTTGCCTACCAGATGATGCTAGAAGATGAAACTTAAAAGGCAAGAGGAACATATAGATCAGTAATCACACTTATCTAGTGTATTGGATTTGGAAGCAGGACCTTTCAGTAGAGAATCATCTCTGCTAAAATACATCACCCACAAGAACCTGAATCATAGAATCCACAGCACACGTTGGCTTCCTACTTCAGGAAATGAAGGCAGTAGGGCTGAAATTACTAATGTGTAAAAGTTTTCTGTATTCAGACGACATTTCTTCCTCAAGCCAATGGAAAACTACAGCTTTGATCTTCAGAAAGCAAAGCATATACATCTGTTATGTAATTGGAGGGTGGAGGAAACAATTAGATTATTTTCCATGCTATATGTCTGTAATTTCTCATGAGTATTCTACATTGACCATCGGGGAAATGCAATGTTGAAAGAGGGACAAGGCAGGTCAGATGATTTTGCCAAAATAAGTGGTCGAAGTTAGTACTGAATACCATGACAGCAAAAAATTCCTAAACCCATCTGAACTTCCTATGGGTAACAGCTTGCAATAACAGAGATGTAGCCAGAAAGAATTACAGACATGAAAAGCCCTAGAATAATACCAGCCAAACTCATCTCATGTTACTTAGGCAACACTGATCTCACTGATTTCAGCTGAGTTTCTCCAGATTCATAATAGCATGAAACTAAACTAAAGCACTCAAGATCTAGAAAAACATGTCAGATACACAGAAGGCATATTCTTTCTAATTGGAATTTTCACCAAGCAAGCCTCCACATTGGTGCCAAAATCCAAGAATCTCATTCCCAAAGTGAATCTTCCCATCACCATCCTCATGCTTTCCCTGGTGAGAGCTCCTGTCTCTGAGGTACTGTATGATAACTGCACACCTCCTGCTCCTTGTCCTCAGCAGATATGTTAATAAGATACTAACAAAAGCTACTCCATTTTCAATGGAAGGAAGTCTGTGTCCTTCAGTACAAAATAATAAATTACAGACTACTTTATGTTCTGTACAGATACCAATGTATCACAAGACAGTGTACATGAAGAACGAAAATCTCAAGAAATAATTCCCAATGTAAGAGGAGTGTATAGATGCATAAGTTTAGCAGATGTAAATTTCAAGGCTGAAAGCAGAATTGTTATTGAATTTTTTTTTTCATATTATGTTATCATGTGACCCATTACATCACTTTATACTTCTGTTTTTTTAAATGAATACATTACTGCCTACTTTTAGATCATGAAAAAGTTTCAGACTTTTATTATCTACTAGTTAAAAGGCTGTTCAGCATGGATGTCCAAAATAACTTCTTGTTTATCATACTGCTAACACTTACAGTTCATCACTGTCCATCTGCCAAAAATAATACAAACTGTCACTACTGAGCCAAGAACTGTAATATATTTTTACTACCCAGCTTTTGTCCAAGAACAATAACTGTGATCTTGTAAAACAAAATTCTACCACTTTATTTGTATTAACCCATTGGCAAAAACATGGCCAAAATACCTAAGAATGGGAAGCAAATCAAGAACACTTGTGTAATGAGGAAGAGGATGGAAAAAACTAGGGGTTTTGTCTATTCAAAAAATTCTGTTATTGCATTGCAAAAGCTTTGTGCATCCAGCTGAAGTCTACTGAAACTTTATTTTAATTAAATTTAATTATACAAAACATACCAGTAAGTAGCTACTAAGAAATTAACAAAAGTAATCAAATTAGACCACTTTTGAATGAAAATTTCAGCCTCAACTGTATTTTCTTCATAATGTTTTATGCAACTTATCGGTGAGAACTCTTAAATTCTCAAAATTCTTCTAGAGCTATTTATAGCAGAATTTAAAAGTCTGACATGAATCATACTCTGTACCAACATGTAAAGGAAAAAAGGAATACAATTTTAAAAACCAACCATTTAATGAATTCATACTCACCTGATCTCCATTTTGTATTCAGACATGCTTTGTTGAGCCACAGGAACACCATCACCACCACCACCTATACTGTATTGCACAGCACTCCTCAAAGCATGCAGCTTGAACAAACAAACAAAAACGTAATTAACAGATGGCTTAACAAGTCATCCAGTGTAATGCACCTTGACATGAAAGAGCTAGTTACTAACGACAGAAAACCCTGAACTGTCCTGATTCTGTATTTACAGGGTTTTGCCATGTCTGTGAGGTGATTCTTCAGCATGACATTTTGATTAGGATCCCTGGATATATGAGGGAGATTTACTAACTTTGATCACTGTAACAGATCTAATCAAGGGGAAAGACTGATCTAGGGAGTATTCTGAAAGCTCAGGAATCAAAGGCGCAGGTGAAAAACGACCTCAAGTCAGCAAAAAACCCCACCTTTCACAAAAGCCGTTTTTGGGACTAGGAAGGGCCACTAAAGGTAATTCTAGAAAATCCCAGAATCATAGAATAGACTCACAGAATCATTAAGGCTGAAAAAGACCTCCCAGATTGTCAAGTGAATTTGACTGAATGCCACCATGTCAACTAAAACCACAGCACTAAGTCCAGTCATTTCTTGAACTTCCTGGGATGGTGACTTCACTGCTTCCCTGGGCAGCCCATTCCAATATCTAATCACCATTTCAGCGAAGAAATTCTTCCTGACGTACAGTTTAACCTTCCCTGGCACAGCTTCTTGCTATGTCCTCTTGACTGGTCTCTGGTTGCCTGGGAGAAGAGAATCACCCCCACCTGGCTACAGCCTACTTTCAGGCAGCTGTAGAGAGCAATAAGGTCCCCCATGAGCATCCTTTTCTCCAGGTTAAACCACCCCTGAAAGGAGGCTGTAGACAGATGTTGGTCTCTCCTGTCAATAACAACTGATAGGACAAGAGGAAATGGCTTCAAGTTCCAGGGAGGTTAGATTGGATCTTGGGAAAAAATTTCTTCACTGAAAGGTTTGTCAAGCACTGGAACAGGATGTGCAGGGACATCCACCATTCCTGGAGGTATTTAAAAGATGTGCAGATCAGCACGTGGGGACATGGGTTAGTGATGGGACTTGGCGGTGCTGGGTTAATGGTTAAACTTGATGAGCTTAGAGGTCTTTTCCAACCTTAATGATTCTATGGTTTTATAGGTTCCTCTAATGAGGACATGGATAGCCCAAATGTCCTGTTTCACAGAGCACCAAGGCAAATCCTTCAAAAGTACGAACAGAACAAAGTATACCAAGCAATTTTGAGAATTCAGAATATACCATATATTTTGAGAATATTGAGGAATATTTTGAGACACTGTATGAATACCTGTCCATCATTAGAACTACAACCTAATGCTTTATATAAAATTCAGAAGTATCTGTACACCACCTACTGACCCTCATTACATTAATATAAAAATGAGCTTGTATACAATGATTATTTTTCCCTTATAATATTCTTTAATGTAGAAAATAATCACCTTTAATTTATGGAAATCTGAATGCATATGTAGTTAATAATCCAACTAATTTTTAACAGGCAAGTATTCTTGTGTGCCCTGATGACATCAGAATTGTACTGACAATGCCTAATGTTCATGTACACATTTACACCAGAGAAAACCACTGCCATTACTTCCAATGTACAGGTGGAGGAAGAGTGGTGGTACACAGAGCATGAGCAGCCCAGCCAAGCTCACCCAGCAACAGAGCCAGAAACACAAGAGTCTACATCTAGCCTTGGGTTTTGCCATGTCACAAGAGTGACACAGGAAATGTGGCAGCAGTATGCATTTAAAACACAGCATCTGTCACAGATACTTACCTGGAAATGGGTTCTACTTTTGTACAATTTGGTGAAATTAAACTGCTTCCTTTCACTGATTTGATAACTGAAACTGAACTTCACTAACTTCCCTCCATCACTGAATAATGTCTTTTGCTGTCTCCCTATCAAAGCTGCTGTATACAATCCTGTAATGTCTGACCTGTCACTCATTGGAAAACATTTTAGATACTCTAAGGAATACTACGCAAATGTTACTGTATTCCTTTTACTTCAGAATTCATTCAAAACTGAAGCTCAAAGAAATTCTTAATCTTAAAAATCCAGTTCTGCACTGAACACACAGCGACCTCAGTTAGGTTTTTAACTTCTGACAAATTCAGCTTTTATCTTAAACTGTCACATCATTGTCTCAATAAGATACAAAGACAGAACAGAAATACCTTGTCTGTGAGAAGTTTGGTAAGATTCTTCTGTTTTCTTGCTAAATACTGATCATATAACTGAGCCAGTTTAGCTGCTAACACATGCTCACGGCTAAAACAGGGATGATGGGTGAATATCAGTCCCGAAATATCAATATCCAATTGAAACAGCCCCTGAAAATCTCCAGGTCCAACAAAATACTGATTAGTAGATGTCATTTTTATTGCCTGAAAGAAAAAAAGAGTAAACTTGATTTACAGACTTTGACAACAGTATCTTTCAAAGATTTTCTTAGTCAGAAAATGACCCATTTAGCCCTACCTACTTTTAAATGCTGAGCCTTAAACTGTGTTAACCTCTTGCCTTATTGATGAGTGGGTGGCACAAAACCACCATGGATATTCTACACAACAGAATTTTTATAGCCTACACGAGGCTGAAATAAGAAGTCATCTTCCTATACTGAAGGTTTTGCTGAGCAATGAAGGCAATGACACTGGATTAGAAAAAGCACAGGCTGCTAGTTCTCTTTTGACACATTTGTTTAGTATTGCTTTATCTCCTCCTAGAACTGAGCTCTAGGATAAACAGCAGCTCTCACAGAACAGCTCTCCTTGTAGACCATATAGATTGTGTACATTAGGAAATACATTACTTGCTTCCCCATTCCAACACCAGGGAAATTCAGACCAATGAAGTCCAACAAAAGCTTTCAGCAACAAAGCTTAAAAAGTCTGCTTCAACCCTCTGCAACCAAAAGACATCCATGGCTTACATCCTCAAGTTACTGAAATCAGAAGAGAATTAACACTGCTTCCAGCCTGACTACTCCTGTTCCCTTATTAGGATCCTTCACAACAGATTCATCAGAGATATTCTGGTACCATAGAAGATGAAGTTGTTACTTATGTAGTGTTTGTTGCAGTCCCTTCCTGAGAAAACCAAAAAGATGGATTTGGAGGGAAATTTAACTGTTGCACAGCTCTTTTATAGGACTGATATAAAGGCCCATGAAACACACTTGAGTTCACCTGATCCTTCCACCTTCTGCTTCTCATCAAAATGTTTAATAAGATACAATCTGTCATAAAAATGACAACTTTGAATTCCTTATCCTTTATTTTTCTGCCCATAAAGCACCCTTAAGCTCAGTGCTTTACCACAGTGATTTAGATATTTCTACATCAATGTCCATGTAAACAGGATGTTCTTGAAACATAAGCTCTCTTGGCCTATCTTTACATGATCAAAACAGTAAATTTTTCCTGCCTGCAGAAGCTCCCTGCATAGATAGATCTGTGGTACTGGATGCAGCTTGTGGATTGCATACTTAACACCACCATCAAGTAAAGGGCCACATTTAAATCTGTATCAACAGCAACAGTCAGAAAGCACTTCCATCCCAAAAGATGCACTCTATTCAAAAGACTTAAAAGTCAGCTTTTCCAAGAGGGTAATAGAGTTCTAACGAGCAAAACAATTAAAGCTTGCTTCAAGCTTGCTGAATAGTTTTAATTGACACTTATTTTGATTTGTACTGATTGTACATTGAAACTGCTGTTTTCCAGGGCAGGTATGCTGTGACTGAGGAAAAAACAACCACAAAAAACCCTGCAAACAAAACAAAACAAACAAGAAAAACAACAACAACAAAAAAATCTCACAACCTCCCAAAAATATCTGAATTGATGCTACATAACTCAAAATTAGTTGCTGTTTACATGAGTAAACTTTATACATACACTAATACAGGAACTTTGGCATGAGAATATCCAAGAGTACCTCACAACGATCCTAGTGACAGAAGGTGTTTGTCATGGACTGACACTTTACTGTTTCAACCAGCACTATCAGCTAAACTCTTCATCCTTTTGTATGCATTTTTACAGGAAAAACCAGATATATACTTAAAAAAGTAGAGCTCATTTAAAGAACAGATGTGGAATCACAAAAAGTAGTCAACAGTCATGGTTCTTAGCACAAAACCCTTCAGGTTACCATGGTTTCTGGTGCAGAAGAACTGGGATACTGGGTCTCAGGAACCACCTATATGAAATATGCCTACCTTTCTATACACTGTTTCAAGTTCTGGTGCAATGCCTTCTTCCAGTGAGAATATTGGAGGCCTAGTAGAAGACTGTTTAATTGGATTAGGCAATGCTAAGATTTTGCCATCATCACCAAACCACTCTTTCCCCTACAAAGAAAACAAAATTATATATTACTTCTTACTTTATAAAGAAATTACTTGCAAAATTATAATTCTTATAAAAAATACAGAATAAAAGGTGACTATGAATTTTTTGTGACTGAAATAACCAAAACTTTCCTAATACACCAAAAAGAAATCCTCAAATATACCAGAAGTAAGTTTTGAAATTAAAAAAACCACGATTTTGCTCAAACTTTGATTATACTGATCTGTTTTTCTTTCCACATGCAGTGTTACACATTTAAAAGGAAAAAAAAAATCAACACATCACTTATTTAAATGTTATTTTCTTAAATCACTGAAATTGAAAGAATTATAAGACTTGTTTTACACAAGAGCTAAATGGCAGGTCAGATAATTTAACAAAGCATCTCTCAAATCTTCTATTCCACAACCTGAACTACTTAAAGAACACCTATGAAAGCAGATTAGGTAAGTATTTTACACACCAATTGCTATCCATGGCGTCACACGTTCGACATTGTTCTAATTCCTCCCTCTGTTCTCATTACCTGGATTCATATATAGCTTAAACCAGTGCAGCTGTCCAAGGATGCTGCCCTACCCTGTTAATTCCATACCCGTTTGAATCTGACCCTAGAGCCGTATGTCGATGTGGTGACACCATGAAGTCAACCAGAAAACTAACGAGGTTGAAACTGGCCATTCAAACATTTTAGATCCAAATGTTCCCAATCTGATTCAGAAAAGCACATGAAGAATCATAAAAAAATATAATATAAAGGGCAGCTGCTGCTCAGGAGTTTAAGCCTATACTGAACAATACACACTCTCCCGTGTATAGGAAGATAATGTAGTAGGACAAAATATATCCAAGCCACTTTCCCACGTCTTTCCATAAGACATTCTTCAAAATCTTAAAGGATTCTAAAATCTCTCTGATAATCTACACCAATATTTAATTAGCCTTACAGACTGATCAGTGATCTGTTCTCCAGCAGGCTACAAGTAGAGCCAGGAAAAGAAACCAGTTTTTTAAGACGCAGTCTCATGTTCTGACAATGGGGTTACACTAAAAACACACTCCCACAAAAATCTGTATTTCCCAACATCTGATGCTCCCAAACATTTTGAAGATGAAAGCCCCAAATCAGAATGACAATCCACTTGCTTAACTATAACAAAAATAAGATACTTATAAAGATAAATAAAATACTGATAAAAGTAGCAACTAAAAAGGTAGCAGTGACTTACTTGGTCCTGTCTGAGTATTCTGTTCTCTAAAATATTTTGATTAGACTGTGATACAAACGGCCTTTCTCCTATGTAAAGACCTTCATCCTCAAGGTACCTGGGCTGCATATTTCTAGGCATCTTCTCAGAAGTAGGCACTAATGAGAAATTAAAGAGAAAACCATGTAAAATATCTTGTAACTGTAGTTTTAGTTTGTTAGTTCTCAAAATGAATGGCACTGCATATTAAGTATGCTGTCAGAAGTATTTTTCTACATAGGAGAAAAAGAAATAAATATAGAAATAAAACAGGTCCTTTTCTTAATCAAGGCCGATCTCTAATAAAAGTGTCACGAAGTCTCACAATTCTAATAAACTGGTAATTAAAAAATTTCCTCATCAAAAAATACTTCAAGTTACTTAGTGGAGTTTAGTGTTAATGGTTGCTTGCATGACAATGTAAAAAACCTTGAGCAGCAACTGAGCATTCTGAAGCCTTTCCAATGGAAAGTGAAAATTTCAGATTAATCAGACCTCCCGTTAATAAATAGCTTGCTTAAGGCTAGTCTCATACAAAATACAGACCATGCATAAAGAGTTATGTTAGCCAAATAACAGCAGGTGGAATTCTTTTTAAAGGCCTGCCTACAAGGCTGTTTCACCACGTGTATGGACTCAGTATTTTTCAAGAAGCAATCTCGAAACAGGAAAGGATTATACTGAGGGTTACAATAAAAGTTATCCCCTAAATCAGAACACAGTGGATCACACAGGAAGTAGTCAAAACTAAATTACAAGACATGAAAAAACAGAGGCACAAAATGTCAAATTTTTTGACATTGCACTGCAAGCTGTACTGGTACCATTCTGGTATATGCCACTGGGAGACTTGTTTCTGTTTCTTCCAGTTCAAATATTAAACATCAAGTGATATTACAAAGCAATTTTTTAGGACTTTGTAGTTCTGTGGGAATAAGGCAAAAAGGTCAGAGACATGATCAATATTGACGATTTCTGATTCACAAACTCAGATTTTGCAAAAACGGCCCCTTGAATCCCAAAAATCTTTATGTTAGTTGCATGACTCATGACAAACTTGCCACAAGGAATAAGCTGCAGCTGTAGCCAAGTGAATAAATAGTGTAAGTTACAATGTACAGTGCATGAGCCACCCTTAGTACGCAAAAGTGCGTACCTGTAACCTGCTGCATACATTAAATAGCAGCAGAAGAGAGGCCAGCACCTTGCACTTTCTACAGCCAGCAGTGAGGGAATTACCCCTGAGCAACTGAGGTGCCCTGAGTAGACCTGCCGGTGCAGCAGATGATGACCTGCTGAGGTGTGCATGTTCCCAGCTAATCCATCCTGTCAGACCTTTTCACACTCAACTGGATGATTAGTGTCAGAGAGCTGCAATTAAACATCTCTCTGCTGCCAGAGACAGTCGATACAAGATTTATTCAGCAGATCAAAGGGTGCCATGCTATGCAAAAACCCAGGAACTAAATGGATAAGCACAATCTTCATACCTGCTAACATGCTGGGAATGAAGAGAAATTCTTTTTCCCTTTTCAGTTGCTCAGAGTAGCTTTCACAATCAACAGGTTTCATTACCAGAAGATCTTCATCTGTCTGCCCTATAAATAAATCATCATCTTTAACTAGGCGTACGTCTTCATCCTGTAGATTAAGTGCAAACATCTCTTCAGTTAGTTTGTCTGTTTCTTAAGAAAGTCTCTTGAGAAAGTACACTTTGAGAATTTTTTAGCAAACTCAGGATGCCATTTTGCATAGACTAATAAAATCAGCAGAAGTCTGAAAAGAAATACAAACAATTATCCTGTAGTTCTCACCACTTCATCCTCCTCTTGTTCATCTTCATGAGTTTCAACACATTCCTCTTCTACCTCCTCTTCTTCATTTAATCCGTTCCTTTTCCTGGCTCCAACTTTGATTTTCTCTGGTTCGGCATCAAAATTGAACGTAAAGAAATTATATGCTTCTTCCTCAGAAGGAAAATCATTCTGGAACTAAAAAAAAGAAGACAAAGATACTTTATTATGGCATTTATAAGAAAACTAGGGCAAATGAATAAATATTCTCATTAATAACATGAACCAGCAGCATGTATAAACATTTGTTACAAGTTAATTATTATCTCAAACAGAACTCACTCAAATGCTGAAGCTAACTGAAATTCCTCAATGATACGTGAAACTTTCTCTATTGCTACATACCTCATTGAATATTTCTTGCAAAATGTTATTTAAAAGGTTACCTGGTCTAATTTTAACATGCTTTTTGTTTTAAATAGAAACCATTTGCGAATCAGAAACACCAAAGTTTAAATTCTGGCCATGCTGCAGATACCCAGGTAAAATATATGAAGAGAAATTTTTAATGGCCTTTTGTCTCTGAAGGACCCAGGACCCTTTAGCTTTAGGATGAATCCCTAAGAAAAGAATTAACAGTAGTACTTTTGGCTAATAAATAGCAATATACTAGTCTGTTAAATGCTTTAACTGCCAACTGGTGGCATTCTATAAAAAGGATTTAAACAGAAGACGTATTTTTCCTGCGAATTCCAGTAATTGTGTCCAAATGGATAGTTTACTAGTTTTTTGGGCTTTTTAATGAAATGATCCAAAGCCATTCTTACTTTTGATGAAGGTTCCTTTTATATACTTCAATTGTTGGCATATACTGCTTGTGAATTTGTAAATTAAATAAAACCTTCTCCACTGCTTGAGAACGAATTCTGTCTGCTTCTTCAAACAGAATCATGAAGCCATACAAAGATTAAATTAAATTAATATTCGTTATTGAAATGGAGGAATTGGTACTTACTGCTGACTTTTGCTTAAGCTTTTTTACAGTATCACGAAACTTTACTTTTGATGGTAAGTGTGACTCATCCTCTTGCATCTCCCTGAATTTAACATCATCAGACTGCATAAAAACATATACATAAGTTTTAGCATACATTTAGTGAATTATAAAAAAATACAAATAGTTGACTACAGTTATTAGATACTGCATTTTTACAGAAAAAATAACAAAAGAGAAACATTGCCACTGTGGTAACAAACTGATTGCATATTTATTTTAAAAGGGTACATCTGACTATTATTTAATTCCTTTGGGTCAAGAAACAGACTGTAGAGTATGAAGAGATGGTTCACTGCCTAAATGACAGTAGCTGTCTTCACTGCTGATGGGATCATTGCTTCTGCACTCCTGAACAAAAGCAACCACATGCTGATGTTCAAAGGGAGGGAAAGGAGGCAGCAATGGCAAACCCTCCCCTCAGGCAGACAGCCCCACCTGGGCAGCAGCGCCAGGGGTGCTGCTGGCAGGGACTGCAGCCCAGGTAAGGGAATCAGGGAGCTTCTCAGGCAACCCCTGCTGCCATCAGGAAAACCCTCTTTGGTATTGCTTAAGAAACGTGGTGTTCATTGCTTGGGTGCTGAAATACACACTTGAATATTTATTTTATTCTCTCCAACATTTATTGCTAGGCTACTCTCTAACTCCATGGGTGACACTCTCCTGACTTTTCAAGAAAGGAGGTATCATGTTTATCCACTCCCAGTTCTTTGAAGCCTTATCTGCCCCTACACACAGGTCACTGTAAAGGTCACTGGCTCTGAAGCTGCTTCAGCAAGTTCACTTAAGTGCTTCAAAGAGATTTTCATCAGCTCAACCAACCTAAACACATCTACCACTCTATCTGTTCTTCCTCTTGTGGCCTGAATTGTTAGATCAACAGAAGACACTGCTCAAATTTACCTCTATTACACCTATACTTCAAAATAATAATATCAAAATGAAAATCTCAAACTCTGTCAATCTGATGGCCACCTGTTTAACAACAAAACACCTCACATGTGTGTAAGTACAAGAAACAAAACCAACATGTGGAAGGTTTCACATATACTTTATACGAAATTAATAAACAACTCTAATAAGGGTACCATTTCTGCATTTTCCTAATACAAATATATTAAAACAGTATTACTTAACTGAAAGCTGTAATAATTACTTATTATAAGATAACATTGCCAAAACTCTTCCTACAATGTACATGAAATGGCAATTCTCCCCTAGACAAGCAATTGAGCCAGGCTAAATCATATTGTTTGGAATTCCATATAAAAGCGTTACTGCTATATGCTGTTATTTCCTGGGAATAACACATTCTTTGGAACATATTTTCTACAGGCAAGCAGTCTCTTTGTGACTTCTGAAGAATATGAGTGCCAGTTCTGCACAGGCAGAGCCTTTGTTGTTTTTTTAATACAAAATTCATTTTCTAACAAAGAACATGCTTATACAAAAAAACCCTCAATATAAAATAGTAACAAGGAAATACAATACAATGACATCAAGTTAGTATCCAGCATTTAGCAATTGCACTGTGCACATTTATATAAAGCTGTGTTACAGTGGTCCTTTCTGTTACAGTAAATTTTAAATACTTCAAGGCATCTTAAGCAACAGAAGTCATGAACCTCTAAATGACAGAAGTGGCACATGATGCCTATACTACAATGTAAGCAAACTATTACTATTAAATATATGCAATAAAAACAATCAGAACAGTTCCTTCCTGGTTACTAATTCAAACAGTAGTATAATTCTGATAAAAGAAATTAATCTTCAAGAGTGTGCAGTCTTTGATTTTCTTCATGTTTCACATTCACTTTCTTATTATAAGAATAGCAAGACACAATGCACTTTTTTACCGTTTTATCCAGGCTGACTTCTGGTTTTCTTTCTCTGATGCCTTTTAAACGCCTTGGCTGTGGACTGGGGTCTTCCTGCGATAAAGTAATTTCAGCTTTTGTCTAAGCAAACAAATGGAAAAAATGTTTAGCTGCAACAGAAATAGAAATAGATCAAAGCTACAAGAATTCCCAGGAACTCAACACTCACTTATGTTTGTGTTAGGGACAGAATCTTTCAATTATAAAATCAGCTTCAGTGATTTTCTAGATCCATATATTAATAGGCCTTATTAAATTGTACAGTAAACATACAAAGAAACCATTGCTTTCAAAATAGTGTAAGAAATTTTTTGACAAACAGCACAGGAGGAACTTGTAATGATTGTATCATTTGAAATATGAAACAATTATACCTTTTATGTTATTATAAACAAATGAAATATAAACTTTAGAAAAAAAATATAGCAATACAGAACATAACTGTACTGATGAACTGAGTACACTTTTGGCTTCAGAAAGAAAAAAGCAGATATCCCAACTCGAATTCACACTGCACAGAGCAAGTAAAATAAAGTGGGTGTTACTTATTAGACTGAGGTCAATCAAACAGGACTTCTGAAGGATTCTCACCTTTGCTGCTTTTAGTTTCTCTCTCATTCGCTGCCTAACAGAAAGCTCTGCAAAGCTTGTCCTTGACGTAGAAGGAACAGGTGGCAACTCTGAAACAAATTAAAAATGGTAACATGTTTAACATTAAGTATTTTCTGAAAGAAATTTATGGAAAATAAGACCATTTATACCAGAGTCCCATGTTCCAACAGAAAGAACTTGCATGAGAAATTCTGAATGAATGAAACATTTATTGGAATCCAGTCCTTACAAAGTATCACTTAAAAATCTTTAAACTGCAACAGGTCTACATTTCATTATATGCTATGAACCACTATAAGAAATGCTTAAGCACACTTTTAGAAAATCATTTAGAAAAGAAAAATACATTAAGATAAACCTCACTACTACTGATTCTACTCAGAATCATCAAGAGATCTGGGAGAATTCTAATATTTCCAAATTATACAATTTACTACCTGTATTTGTAGAGAAGAAACTTTCATTGCATATGGAAACTTTCAAAAGTATGAACAAGGTGCAAAGTGCAAACCCCCTATTTTGCAGGAATTTTTAGGGTCTGCCTCAATCTAACAGCTCTAAAACATTTCTTAATGACTTGAATGGTGCAATAGCGTTTATCTGTGTACAGAACATACAGGCAAGAATTCTTGGAAAGTCACATTTGCTCAAAGATGGCCTTTGAAAAGTTTTTGGAATTGAGAAAAAACTTCAACTTTTAAAACTTCAGGCTCACGAAAGATTGTGGCACACGGAAGAAAGGCTCTGTCTGCTGGAGATGGAAATTATGAACTTCAATTGCAGTATGAAAGGTGGGTACACACTGGAAAAAAATTTAACTTCTGGGGTATTCTAGCACTGGAACTGAGTCCCTTAAACAGTTATGGAACCTTCACTAGTGCAAGCTTTTAAGTTAAAAAACAAAAAAAACCCAAACCAACAACCCCCAACCCTCAAAGAAACTCAATCAACCAAAAAAAAAACCCCACCAAACCTAAGTATCAGGACTTAGAAAAAATATTGCAGCGAAGAAGCTGGTCTAGAGTAACCTTTTCATTTTCCTCTTGTGAATTTTTTCTACCATTTTATTCTGTTCAGTTAGCATGCAAAAACATATTCTACTTCATTGCAGCAAATGTGTCATTTCAATTCCAATCTGATAAATGAAAACTAGAAAGCAACAGATTAGACCATCTTCTAAAATCCTTTACAATTGTCTGTAAACATTTCCAGACATGCCAGGTGAACAGTGTAAACATGCAAAATTAGGACAGCAACAATCTGCTGCTACTTTAAGCACCTCATAAAGTATTGGAACTCATGCTCTGTATGCAGAATTCTTTGTGAATTAATCAGTTCGTTGAGACAACAGGGCCATTATCTTTTCTACATATAATGAAAACCATTTTAAGGCTTTGGTAGTTGCAGTAATTTAATGCATCAAATACTGTGAGATACTGTAGTTTTTTTTAAAAAATGACCACATTAAAAAAAAAAAAAGGTTTTGTTACTTTATTTCTCTGGACATAAACTTCTGCTCTGCTTATGTGAATGGGCTCTACAGCCAACTAAGTTGTGCCTAACTTCAAAATATATTTTCGAAGTGAACAAACTTAAACTGATATCCATGAAAACATTACTTTGCAAGATCACCATTACAAGCCTGTGTGAAAAAAAATCCACACCATGTTTTACATTGGAAGTGTCATTATCCTACAGCGGCTCCGGATTTTACGTCCGGCAGATCTAACAAATTTGCTGGATAGTCAAACTGAAATTAAACCCAAGACACTGAAAATGTCATCTAGTAAGTGTTCTCCCTTGACTTCATCTGCACTCAGAGGGGCCCAAACCCATTAGATCTCTGTGTGGCTTCAAAGTTCTCTACACTGACAGACTCAGAACTTCTGCACATATCTCAAAGCATGCAGAAACCAGGCACAAGACAGACATTAATGCTGTGACCAAGCATCAGTTACTTGAATGAAAATAAGGAATGCTAACTTCCAGCACAGATCCTAGAAATACTGCTGTATTTTTCATGGGTACAACAACTGCATAAGTGCATAGTAAGACCCAAACCCAACAATGAAGAAAAAGATAAAGCAACACCGCAGTTGTGCTGGCTTCACAAGGTAATAACTATCAGACACGGGCTTCTTATTTAAAGCAATTCTTCTTTTGAAACTCTTATTTACTAGTCTGACTAGTGGACTGACATATAGCCATGTCGTTCAATTTAAGAAAGCTACAAAGGCATTAAGCACACGTGTAATTGGATTAGAGTAAAATACTGAATTTCTGCAAACAGATTGCATTAAAAAATTATAGAGACAGACTGAATGCCTGAAAGACTGGTACAGAGATTATGCTGAATATTAAGTGAAGAAGTTGATGGACATGTTTCAAGAAAAGCTTGCCATAGTGGGCCGAGAATGATAATCATTCCATGCTAGAAGAAAATAAACCACCTATTTGAGGGACGTTGCAAATTGATGATTCCAAAACATTATCTACTTCCCCCTTGTGTTAAAATACAGTTCTCTTTTCATAAAAAAAGCAGTGTGGGGGTGTGTATACTTTTAACACCACAAATTTAACATAATACGGGGACAACCATAACAAACTAAAAAAGCCTCAGAACACAGGCGATGTGTTATCACAGGCATTAAAGATAAAGATAGTGGAGCAAACAGACAATGTAGAACTTTTCAATGGCACCTGGAAGACTGCAGGGGGATATTACTTATTTTTTTTAAATGGTTAGTTATCACTTGGCAAGAAAATGATAACCAGAAATTCATACACAGATCATCACTCTAACAAAGGAACGAGAAACTCAAATCTACTTTTACTTTATAACTGGGCAATGCAGTAGCTCACAGCACTGTCAGCATATTCAAAACTATAATATACAGAACACAGAAATTTAAATTATTTATGAATCTGTCAAACTGAATCCTGGAGGGGGGGAATTGTAGTAAGTTTTGAATAGATATGTGAAGGCTTCAGCTCAAGGTGTAGTCTCTCTCAAAATGTGAGATGCAATTTTAAAAAACCCAACCAAACAGATGGATAAATCATACTGCAATTAGGTAAACCAATGCTACAGTCTATCCAGAATACCACATGCTGTACTTTTCACTTGATCATACAAAATTTGCAAAATTACAGGTATTTCAGAAGCAGAAGATGTAACAGAGCAAAACACTTAGGAAAACAAAACATTTATCACATAGGGAAACTAGAGGCTAGTTTTCTTCTGAAGAGTACTGCTGAGCTATTCTGTTTATTCTTGGAAAATGAGCTTCTGTAAAAGAAAATAACCATCACCAGAGGGTGTCTCTTGATTTCCCCCTGCAATCAATTCTGAAAATTGTTTGGACTGTCTGTCAACAGCATATCACTTCCTAGCACAAGCTGGCATAGTGAGACTCAAAAAACATTCAGAAGAAAAGTACACAAACCTTGAAGAGCTGGAAACATCCCTAAATTGTAAATGTCTTTAAAAATTTTGTCTGTACCATATTTTGTTAAAATGTGTTTAAGGACAATACATACATTTTATTTTGGTAAAACTTGACATTGATGAAAAACTAAGTATTTTTATACTTCACTAGATTTTCATTCTACTGACTTTTTAATATTCTGCTCTTAATTAGCTATTATATGCACCCTATTTAAGTAAACCATAAACCCATTCAGTAAGATTAGACATGCAGTTCTAGCAGTTTCCCACCATCACATCATTCTTACACTCTCCTACTTTGCAAGTGGTGTATTTTACGTGTGACAGTAAAAATAGCACATCAATAAATTTATACACCTTCATACCCATGAGAAACACTTCAAGCACAAATTATTAGGTTCACAGTATCATTAGGGTTGGAATGGGAGATCCTCCAGTCCAACCCCCATGGCAAGGTAGGGTCACCTAGAGCAGCTTACACAGGAATGTGGCCTGGTGGGTTTTGAATATCTCCAGAGCAGGAGACTCCACGACCTCCCCGGGCAGCATTTTTCAGTGCTCTGCCACTCTCTACGTAAAAAAGTTCTTTCTCATGTTGAAGTGAAACTTTTGTTTTAGTTTATGACCATTGCTCCTTGTTCTGTCACTGGGCACCACTAAAAAGTCTGGTACTATCCTCTTGGCACCTGTATTAATGAGATCCTCTCTCAGTCTTCTCCAGACTAAACAGGCACAGCTTCCACAGTCTTTTCTCAGAGGAGAAATAGGCCACACCCCTCAACATCTTTATGGTCCTCCACTGGACCCTCTCCAGTAGCTCCACGTCTTTTTTGTACTGAGGAGCTCACAGCTGGGCACGGCACTCCAGAAGTGGCCTCCCTAGAGCTGAGCAGAGGGGGAGGATCCCTTCCCTGGACCTGCTGGCCACACTGTTCCTGATGCACCCCAGGATACCACCGGCCTGCTGGCCACAACGGCACTGCTGTCTCATGGGCAGCTTGTCACCCACCAAGACTCCCAGGTCCTTTTCAGCAGAGCTGCTCTTTCGTAGGTCAGTCTGCAGCCTGTGCTGGTATTTGGGGT